>JABMCL010002978.1:325000-417500 GCA_018857735.1 Alviniconcha marisindica
TATGTGAGTCGGCCTTGTGCTAATATCTTCACCGTTGAGAAATAAAGTTCAATCAATCACTCTCTCACACACACACACACACACACTCTCTCTCTCTCTCTCTCTCTGTGTCTCACACACACACACCTACTCTCTCTCACACACACACACTCACACACGCATACGCATACCTGCCACACACATTTTCTCTCAGCACTAAGTTTATAATATTTATATATAATAAAAAATAAAAAATTGAGGGCCAGCCAAACAAAGTAACGACAGAGTCAGGGTGACTGACAGAGTGATGATTTTTTTCTTCTTCTGGTACATGTGGACCTTGACCGGTAAAATACCGGAAATTACGGGTTAACCCCTTCACTGCCAACTGCCCCAGCCTATACATTTTCCGGACTGAAAAGTGCACACAAAGACCTGTGAAAGGAAAATTTGCCAGGCCTATAGCAGGCCTACTTTCAATATTGTACGAATCCTTCCTTGTGCTAAAAGCTGATGGGATTCAGATTTCACATTCTACTGCCAGGCATTAAAGGAGTTCGTGTATGCACGGCAGTGAAGGGGTTACAGCAAACCATGACTGACACGATGTTATTTGCAGGAGAGAAGGAAAAGCATTCGACCAGCCTGGTGGGCAAGGACTACAAACGTCTGCTGGCTCGCTTGGAACAGAGGGATGCCAAGGTGGCCAAGGTCAAGGAGGTTGACCCTGACGCAGCAGCCAGGCTGGAGGAGAAACACGTGTGGCAGGTATGCATGTGACAAGTGGTAGTAGTTGACGCGTCTTTGTGCGGGGCAGCCTGGCATGGCTGGACCATTGTAAGCATTCACACGCACACGCATGCATGCATGCACACCCACCCACACATACACACTGAGTGACGTGCACGCACACGCACACACTCACACACACATGCATGCACACGCATGCATGCACACACACACACACAAGCACGCATATGGACACACACACACACACACACGCACACACACACACACCCTGACTCACACACACACACACACATGTACATGCACACTGACTCACACAAATGCGTGCATACACACACACACACAAACACATGCACGCATATGGAGACACACACACACATTGTCAGTAGGATAGCTTCAAGGGACTGTTCCAGACAGACAATGTAGCACACACACGCACACACTCCACCTGCACGTGCAGGTATACTAGACCCAGTTTACAACCCCAAATTAAACAGAGTATGAACAGGGGCCCATGGTGGAAGTAAAATAGCAGCACAAGGGGAGAAAATACGGCAGGTCTATTGCTTTGGAAAGCAATGTTTTGAGTTGGATCTGAAGGTATCCAGGGAGGGAGTGTGTCAACAACCACAGCAACATCCCCATCAGTCAGCATCTACTGTAGCTTTGGGAACTAAACATCTTC
The DNA here is from genome assembly GCA_018857735.1 of Alviniconcha marisindica. Classification (NCBI taxonomy): domain Eukaryota; kingdom Metazoa; phylum Mollusca; class Gastropoda; family Provannidae; genus Alviniconcha; species Alviniconcha marisindica. The sequence goes on from JABMCL010002978.1 coordinate 326,412, forward strand.
TGCTCCGGCATATATATTGGGCGATTCAGCGAAGCTGGTTTGCTAGAGTGAATGCGCTTTGTAATCTTTCGCGCAAGAAGTCGCAAGAGGTCGCAGCGCACTTCCGGGCTGATTTCTGAGTAGGTGTTATTGCGCTTGTATACAAAGGTGGAAGTTGGCCTTAAAATTGAAAGTGAATTACAAATTTTACATACTTGTGTTTGAAGGTTGAAGAATTAACATGTGGCACAGAGGGATGGGGTGGTGGGATGAAAAGAACTAGTCTTCTAACTGCGCCCTTTCTAGTTGTTTTCCTTTTAACCCCACTGCCCAGAAATCACATTCTGGGCTGAAAAGTGCAGCAATGAAATGGTTTTTTTCTATCTTATAGCAAATCTAGATACTGTTTGATGACCTTTATTGCCAAAAAAAAAACTTCGGATTAATCTCATACTCTATTGGCTTTTAAATGATCGGCCAGTGAAAAAGTTGGCACAGATTTTTTTCTGGAACACCCCTGTTCATAGTGTGCAAGAACCATATCAAACACCTGAAAGCTAAACAGCAGCCAAGGGACTTAAGCAATGCCGAGCAAAAGTCAAGGGAGTTAACAACCCCGCCTGAATCGCCCAATAAACACAAATGAATAAACACAAGGCACATAAACTCCACCAGAGGCTGTAGCTGTCCTCTGGTGGAGTTTATGTATCTTGTATTTACTTGCATGCCAGGTGAGAGTTGCTGTAGGTGACTGGTCTTTGTTGTGTTCATGTGACATCTTTTGAGCACTAATTAACTCCCTTGTGCTCCAGTGATTTGCATTTTCTGTGTCTGACCTCTGTGAACTACTGTTTCTAGGCCAATCAGAGGCCTGTTGACTCAACTTTGCATACTTACTATCTTTTTGTGAAAATGTATCCGATCATAATAACAGGTGGGTTGCTCAAAGGTTAGGCCTGCCCATAATTAAGGGGATGGTGGTGGGGCGGTCTTACTGCCCAGTGCATAAACTGGGTTTGAACCCGCTATTTCCCTTACCTGCTATGTTCCCTTTGAAGCTTGCAGTAGGTCAGAATGTAGCCACGCATGCTTCACCCAGCGCCAGGAATCTTTTCCTTGTCTTTAAGATTGACCTTCCTGGTCTTTTTGCCTTTTTTCTTTTTCTTTTCTCTAAATCTTCTCCTTAGTATTTGGGTTCCTGGTCCATTCATCTTGATTTTTTCTGAATCGTCGCCCTACTATTTGTGTTCCTGGTCCATTCGCCTTGGGGTTTTTTCTGAATCTTCTCCCTACTATTTGGGCCCACTGGAATAAAGTAGGTCACCCTTCTCATAGCCACAAGTGATTTAAGCAGATTCCTGTGGGGAGTGCCTACGGAATATAAATAGATGCCTAAATATATATGTGTTATTGCGCATTGATACAAAGGTGGATGGTTGGCTTTTAACATTGTAATAGTGAATTAGGCGAACTTTTGATTTCATGACTTGTGTTCTGAATTGGTGTAGAAGAATTTTGAACATGTGGTTCATCCAGAGGCGACCCTGTGTGGTTGGTGGGACACTGAAACCCAAGAACTAGCTAACTAACTGACTAACCTGCAGCACCTTCATCTAGTCTCCAGTTTTCCTTTAACCCCTTCACTGCCCCAGCAAGTCACATTCTGGGCTGAAAAGTGCACGCACAGGCCTGCAAATGGTATATTTTTCATCTTATAGCAAATCTACTTTTGATACTGTTTGATAGAAGTCCTTTCATGCGCTAGCACAAAGAAAGAGAAAAGGCTTACGGATTTCAAATCTCATACTTCTATTGGTCATTTTGAAATGACATCGTGCCAGTGAAAGGGTTAAGTCTGCCGCACACTGTCCTAGTTGTTTTTTGCTGGAAACTCCCCAGTGTTTCATGAGATAGTTTTTGGCACGGACACCATAAATCAAAACAAACTTAAAAAGCTGAAGAATCAACACACAAGGGAGTTAATTAGTGCTCGAAACACATCACACAAGCACAACAACAGAGACCTGAGTTGCCTATCCCTATGGTAACTCTCACAATACAAGAGGTACATCCTCATAAAAAATATAAAAAACGAAAAAAGATTAAGGAAAACTAAAAGAAAATTGATACAACTTAAATTTCAGATAATATATGTTATTAATGAAGAAAAAACAAGAAGAAGGAAATGCATTTTTTAAACCTTTTTTCCTGTCATGTTCACACAGGATGTTTTGAACAAGGCCAAAGGTGAGAAGGTCAAGGATGATCCCGTGCTGCTAAAGAAGGCGCTGAAACGAAAAGAAAAGATGCAAGAACTCCGCAAGAAGAAATGGGAAAACCGTCAGCAAAACGTCGAGCACCAACAGAAGCAGCGACAAGACAAGCGCCAGAGAAACATTCAGAAGCGAAAAGATGAGAAAAAAGCCAAGCACAGAAAGAAACTGATCAAGAAAGGAAGGATACTGCCTGGGTTTTAAGCTGTAGAAAAGCAGGGTGGGTAGCTGGATTGTACGTGGTTTGGGCTGGGTTATTGTCTGTGTGTGTGTTGTGTGTGTGTGTGTGTGTGTGTGTGTGTGTGTGTGTGTGTGTGTGTGTGTGTGTGTGTGTGTGTGTGTGTGTGTGTGTGTGTGCTTCTGTGAATGGGAGATTCATGAGTACTTTGCTTCTCTTGTTTGTTCCACTGCTGGTGTATGTGTGTGTGTGGGGTGGGGGGGTCTGTGTGTGTGTGTGAGAGAGAGAGATAGAGAGAAAGAGGAGGGTGGGGTGTTTAACATATGTATGTACCTGTTTTATTATATACACTAAGTTGCTTATGTGATTAAAAAGGAGGGTAGAAGCATCAGAATACAGCTTCCATGTTTGTGTATGTTGTGTGTGTGAGTGGTGATGGTGAGAGTGGAGGGTTCTTCTATCCCCCCTTAATAAAGTTCGGGGGATACAATGGAATGACCACGTCCGCTTTTCCGGCTTTGTCCAGAAGATATCTTGTCAACTGACAAACTTGTTATAACCAAACTAGGTATTGTGGTGCGCCATTGCAGGTCAGAGGGTCGTGCCAAAGTTTGGGTTGCTATGGTCAAGGTCACAGGGCATATATGTGAGTTTCTAATATATCTTCAGAATGAATGATTGTTTTGCCACCAAACTTAATTTGATGGTAAATCATCATAAGCCAAAGTGTCCAGTGAAAATATTGGATTGCTGCAGTCAAGGTCACAATGAATGTCCGGTATTTGAATTAATAATGATAATACATTTTCTATGGCACTATCTCCTGCTGAGCAAGCTGAACACGTTTATATACATACATGTGCATAGATAAATTTACTGACATATAGGCATGAAATCACATAGCCCAACCATACATATTACATACTTAATACATTGCAGGAATACGAAACAGTTACTTCTAAAACATCAAAGCAAAATAATGATACTAACTCTAATGTAAAACAGGTACAAAGAAAACAGTGAACAAAATGACTATGCTAAAACACAGAAACATTGCAGTATTATAAAACAGGTATGCAAAACAGCATACAAAATAACTGCTAAACTACACACACAGATGCACAGTTGTGCTCTCTCTTTCTCTAGGGTGACGATTCAGAAAAAAATCAAGATGAATGGACCAGGAACCCAAATACTAAGGAGAAGATTTAAAGAGAGAGAGAGCACTTTCAGAAGCGGGAGAGCAAAAAACAACAACAACTACAACAACAAAAATTGCCACTGCCCAGTTGCCCAATAGCAGCACTCATTGCGGAATTCATGAAGTGGTCAACATTCGGGAATGAATATCGGTACAGAGCGCTCGTCATTGAGCTGGCAAACCTACACTAACGATGACGTCGCTGAGCAAAACATTATGTGCTGCCCAAGGACTTACATACATTCGTAATATCATGGTGCTGCCTTAGTCAGTGCCGGGCTGCAGTATCGTTTTCACCGACGTCAAAATTGCGGGACAAAACCGTCCGAGCGGCTACTCGGATCGTCAGCACGAAGCCTGTTTCCAGTTTTACAGAGAGACTTAGACAGTACAGAACAAGTTTAGTTGCCTTGTTACCAGTTTTACTCGTCCTGAGGTAACCTTGAACAACTAATAGGACGTCAAAATGTAGGAACTAAAGAAATCCTCGATCTACTTTCGATTCTGACTTTGCAGCAGTAAGGGACAACTCTCACTAGTTCAATTAGACCACAGAGTGACGTCCTTTGACGCGCCATATTGTCCCACGAGATTAAGCGACTGTGTCAAGAATCGAGATGGGTTGGAAAAGAGGCGACACTATCATGACTTCTGAGCCGTATGCCCACGTCCTTTCTAACAAATACCGACAGCAGAGGTGTAGCTTCTGTTTTCGAAGGTAAGCGTTTCGAATGAGCATGCTTTCGCTTTTAGACTCGAGATGGGCTTTCCGGTACCTTTCCGGACGGTTTGAACTAATACTCTGATGTATCGAACAAAAGATGTATTCAAGAAAGAAAACTGTTAGCCAGTCCACCAGTTTTGCTAATTTTCAGTCTTCTATTAAAGATTTTTTTGTGTGTGGACGTAAAAGAATGACGGAAGATGGGAAAGTCTGGAACCCGTTTCGTGTGGGGAGCTCCCGCAGTGCGCAACAGTGGCTGCGAAAACGAAAGTAAAACTTAAAGTTACAGTTGGATAAAGTAATAGTAAAATAAACAAATGGTACTCAGAATGAGAACCTTCACACGGTTCTGCCGTAACTCTGAGAGAGGTCACGCATGTGTCCCTTAACTTCTAACACTAACCGACTCACCTTAGCCTAGGCAGAGTAATTGAACAGACATTTGGATTGGGTGGGGGGGTCAGTGGAGGGGGCGGGGGATGGCAGTTCAGACATAGAATAGATGATTGCCATGGACTCCATGGGAAAGAAATGTTCATAGTGTGTGTGTGTGTGTGTGTGGTTTTGTGTGTGTGTGTGTGCTATATATGTGTGTGTGTGTGTGTGTGTGTCACTGTGTGTGTGTTCTGTGTGTGTGTGTGTGACTGTGAGCCTGGTTAGGGACAACCTTCTCTTGTGACCTTAAGTTCTGTGAAACAACACGTCATATTGACAATAGACGATTTCCGGAAATAACAGGCGAAGATAATTTGATAGTGTTTTCTTACTCCGGGAGAGTGAAGTCCCCTGAATGGAGGTGGCAGCGGAGAAGAGCCGATCTGCGACACTTTGAGATCTTCAGGCATGGACCTATTATAATTTATACTAGACTACCAGCTGGGGGAACCTACTATCCGATCTGCACGTTCCCCGCGAGCAGTGAGTGTTTGATCAGCATTTCTGATGCCTTTTCTGCCTTTTGTTTACGGGTATCCATCATCTTGCCCATGTACTCACTGTGCTCACATGCCAAACAAAACATGCCTACTCTGCGCTACACCCGCAGGCATGGACCTATATATATATATATACAGGTCCATGCCCGAAGGCTCTTACCAAGTGCAGTCCCCTGGATTTCTGAAGATCGTCTATTACATGTAACATTTATATAAATTGTAAGTGAACTCCTCACTAAAGACCACCCATCTTCAAAGATTTTAAGACTTCTTGATGTTATTAATATTATTAAACAAGGTCAACCAAACAATATAAGATCCTTGATTTTAATTTTTTTTCTCTCTTCTTTTCTGTCATTTCTGTGTTCTTCTAGTTGTGTCTTAGCAGAAACTGAGAGAGACGGGCCTTTTTTGCTGTAATGTTTTGAAAACTCAGAAAAGGCTAGTTCCTTTAAATGGTGTACCAAGCTGTTATCTTCAGTCACTTGGTTGTTAAGTGTTTTCTGACATTAGTAACGAGGTTCCCTTTCATGCTCTTGACAGCAACAAGAGACAGTACTAGTTGTTAGTAGTACGTAATAGTACAGCTTTGAATGTTGTAATTTCTTTGTTTCATTTAGTAGTAATACTAATAGTACAGCTTTGAATGTCTGTTGTAATATCTTTGTTTCATTTCGTAGTAATACAAGTACAGCTGTGAATGTCTGTTATAATTTCTTTGTTTCATTTACTGATTTAGTAGTAATAATACAGCTTTGAATGTCTGTTATAATTTCTTTGTTTCATTTAGTAGTAATAGTACAGCTTTGAATATCTGTTATAATTTCTTTGTTTCATTTAGTAGTAATAGTACAGCTTTGAATGACTGTTTTAATTTCTTTCTTTTTATTTAGTAGTAATAGTACAGCTTTGAATGTCTGTTTTAATTTCTTTTTATTTTATTTAGTAGTAATAGTACAGCTTTGAATATCTGTTATAATTTCTTTGTTTCATTTAGTAGTAATAGTACAGCTTTGAATATCTGTTATAATTTCTTTGTTTCATTTAGTAGAAATAGTACAGCTTGGAATGTCTGTTGTAATTTCTTTGTTTCATTTAGAAGAAATAGTACAGCTTTGAATGTCTGTTGTAATTTCTTTGTTTCATTTAGTAGTAATACTAATAGTACAGCTTTGAATGTCTGTTGTAATTTCTTTGTTTCATTTAGTAGAAATAGTACAGCTTTGAATGTCTGTTATAACTTCTTTGTTTCATTTACTGATTTAGTAGTAGTAGTACAGCTTTGCATTCTGTTGTAATTTCTCTGTTTCATTTAGTAGAAATAGTACAGCTTTGAATGTCTGTTGTAATTTCTATGTTTTGTGAAAACAGGGAGGAAGGGGTCAAGAAATGCTCTGCCTGTTCTGTACTCCGATACTGCAGTCGCAACTGCCAGGTAATTATGTACTGCACATGATGTAACATTTGAATGTCTGTTGAATACTTTGAACCTGATTATTAGATACTATAGTAAATTTGCTGTGCCGTAGTATAACTGTGAATATGATGCACGTGTTTTCTTTCACTGAGGAAATGTAATAGAGATGACATTAGATGGTGGGGAAAATCTAAAAGAAAATTGACTGCTAGCATTCTAAAATAAGTCTATGCAAACGCAAAAAAGTTTAAATAACTTAAAAAGAATGCTCATGTTAACAGGACAGCACAAAACATATAATATGCAGATTTTCAAGTTAAACCCCACCTTTTTTTCTTCTTCAAGAAACAGACAGATAAGTGGTGATAAATAAAAATTGCTTATCCAATTTCAGTTACTTGTGCTGGGGTGTGTTGAACTTGAAGCTGCTTGAATGACATATGTTCCACACATATTCAGGCACAAATAAAAATGACAACAACAAAAATGTAATATAGAATATACTGCAGTGTAATGGATGGATGCTTGTTGTGACCTATAGACTACACTAATGTCAACTTGTTTTCAGAGCTGCCTTGACAAGGGAGAAAATAATGCGTGTGTAAAATTGGAGGGGGGGGGGGGGGGGGGGGGGGGGGGGGGGGGGGGGGGGGGGGGTAGGTGGAAGGGGGTTATGGAGGGGAGGAGGGGTATAACCCTAGCACATTACATGTTTTACTATCAAAATGATTTAAAAATACATATTTGCATACAGATGAACGATGGTATGAGCCATTTCAATGGTATACAACATGTATAGGAGTGGGATAGCTCAGTGGTTAGAGCGTTGGACTCGTGACTGAAAGGTCATGGGTTCGAATCCCTGCAGGAGTGGAGGGAGAATTTTCTTCTCCAGGCTCAACTTTCTGGGGGAGGGGGGATTGTGGTGGTGGGGGGTATAACCCTAGCATATTACATGTTTTACTATCAATGATTTTAAAATACATATTTGCATTCAGATGAACGGTGGTATGAGCCATTTCAGTGGTATACAACATGTATAGGAGTGGGATAGCTGAGTGGTTAGAGTGTCAGACTCATGACTGAAAGGTCATGCGTTCGAATCCCTGCAGGAGCGGAGGGAGAATTTTCTTCTCGGGGGTTAACTTTCTGTGCTGACTCTTATTTCGGTATCTGTTCCACCCCTGTGTTACCATAGTAGCACGTAAAAGATCCCGGTCATTCTGCCTAAAGTGCAGGTGGCAGGTTACAGCCAAACCCACATACACCTTATGTATGTGGCTTTGCATGAAGTGACACGGTGCATGGTTGTATGGTGCACACTGAACTTGTGCTGAGATGGCAGCAGTTTCATGTGGCACCAGCCATGCCAGCGCTGTAAATACACCACTTTGGTGGATATTCAAAAATGTGGTATAAAAAACTAGTCACTCATGTAGATCAGAATCACATGCGAGCACAGTGAGAGAGCGGAGAACAGCGCTATATAAAAGCAATCATTGTCAACATGTCTGCAGGGTACCAGGCGAGATCAAAAGATCAAGAGATCTTAGAGGAGGGAGGTGGAGCTGGACCCTCAACTTAGCCCAGAAGAGATCATGAGTAGGGAGGTGGAGCTGGGCTAAGAAAATTGGACTTCCTTTGCTTGAGTTGTCCAAGTTGTTCGTCAACAGCAGTGCGACGGACATTGTCTTTGTGACTCTGGCCAGGCACAGCAGTTGAAACAGCAACTGCGCAGTGCACAAGTCGCTGGGCAATGGCGAGGGGACACCGCCCTAACACTTCCATTGTTCTGGCGGCGGTCACGGTCTCTCCTGTCTTTTTCTGGCGGTTTCCTCGGTCGAGCCTTCACTCTGTCGGCCCCTTCCCACTCTGTCCCCGTCCCTAATAGGCCATCTCGCCTCCGTGGACGTAAAGCACCAAGAAAGAACAACAACATGTCTTCATTAAATAGGCTGATATCTGTGTACAGTGACACTGTGCTCTTCCCCCAGAGACAAGACTGGAGCGTTCACAAAGAAGAGTGCCGATGTTTACAGAGGGTGGCACCAGATACAGTGACACTGTGTTCTTCCCCCAGAGACAAGACTGGAGCGTTCACAAAGAAGAGTGCCGATGTTTGTGTACAGTGACACTGTGTTCTTCCCCCAGAGACAAGACTGGAGCGTTCACAAAGAAGAGTGCCGATGTTTGCAGAGGGTGGCACCAGATACCCCGACAGACAGCGTCATGCTGATGCTGAGACTGGTCGTCAAGTTCAGGGTAGGTTTCGAAATAAAACTTGATCATTTGGTAAAACTTGATCATTTGGTAAAACTTGATCATTTGGTAAAACTTGATCATTTGATAAAACTTGATCATTTGGTAAAACTTGATCATTTCGGTTTTGCCATCTGCAGAGCTGCTGTGAACTTCCCAAAGGAAGCGGCTATCTGAAAACATGTGTTTTTGTTTGTTTGTTTCTTTCTTTCTTTAGGTAGACGAAGAAGAGTAAGTAAGTAAGTAGCTTGGTGATTTACGCCCAGTCAGCCAGTACAGTTATATCAGGGCGAGACACATTTTGTCATCACATAACAATTTTTAAAAGTGGACATGTTAAAACTGGTATATAATGTTAAAACTGGTATATGTACAGATTTTCAAAAAACATGCTTAATGGTGAGTAAAACACAAACACAACCAAAAATGATTTCAAATTTAAATTGTTCCCAAAATAAGAGGAATGCATGCTTTTCTAATGGGCTTAATCAGGGTTTGCGTTAACTGGTAATTTCCAGTACTTTACAGTAAGGTCAGCATATACTGGGGAAAAATCAGCAGTTCATCAGACATACCAGCTGGGTTTTTTTGTTTGAGCATTTCTTTCAAAAAAGAAAGAAAATAAATGCAGCACACATCACAGAGAACTGGAACTGGAACTTGAAAACTTTAATACTCAAGGATAGTAGTGTTAAGTCCCTCTGCACCTATCTAACCGCCAGTCTTTGCTATGCTACAAACACAAAAAAGCACGACTAAACTGCAAACGGATATAAGCATGAATAAACAGTTGATTAATGCAGTTACATGGTGTTCCTACAAATGCACGGAAACATCAGACTTAAATAGAGAGAGAGTGTACATGTGTCGCTGTGTGTGCGTGTGTGTGTGTGTGTGAGAGAGAATGTATGTGTGTGTGTGTGTGTGTGTGAGAGAGAATGTATGTGGGTGTGTGTGTGTGTGTGTGTGTGTGGTGTGTGAGAGGAGGAGAGAGAGAGAGAGAGAGAGAGAGAGAAGAGAGAGAGAATGTGTGTGGGGTGTGGGGTGGGGGTTGGAAATGTGTGTGTTTGTGTGTGTGTGTGTGGATGGGGAGGGGATGAATGTGTGTGTGCGTGAGTGTGTGTGTGGCGTGTGTGTGTGTGTGTGTATGTGTGTGAGTGTGCATGTGTGTGTGTGAGAGAGATGTATGTGTGTGTGTGTGTGTGTGTGTGAGAGAGAGAGAGAAGAGAGAGAGAGAGAGAGAGAGAGAGGAGGAGAATGTTGTGGGGTGGGTGGGGGTGGGGGGTTGAGAAATGTGTGAGTGTGTGTTAGTGTGTGTGTGTGTGGATGGGGGAGGGGGCATGAATGTGTGTGTGCGTGAGTGTGTGTGTGTGCGTGTGTGTGTGTGTGTGTATGTGTGTGAGTGTGCATGTGTGTGTGTGTGTGTGTATGTGTGTGAGTGTGCATGTGTGTGTGTGTGTGTATATGTGTGCACGTGCTCGACATGGAATGGAGCTGGGTGACTTCTAGTAGAGGAGAAGAAGTCTGGGAGAACTTTGCTTGAATGTTATACATGAAACAATGCTACCTACCTATCTACGTATCCTTTTCCCCTTAAGGCACAGGTGTGGGTGGGTGTTCGTTTGGCCTTATAGTTATCATTTCTGTATTTGACATTAACTGGCTGACTGGTGTTGTATGTTTTCTGTTGGCAGCAGGGAGAGCACCAGAGGGTGATGGACAAAGATCCTGGACTGAGGACCTTTCAACAGTTGATGTCACGTGAGACTTTCTCTGGTTGGAGATGGAGGATTTGATCAGTCTCTGGAAAAGGGGGATCCTCAGAGGAATGAATCAGTTTATCTCAACAATTGCAAAGCACACTGAATTTGCCATTCTTACAGTTAAAATAACTGGATCCAAAAAGACCGGAGAACCAAAGTTTGTCCTGGACAAAGAAGTGAAAGGTTTAAAGTAGACATTGTATTATATAACAATGTGCAGGGTTAGGGAAACCATCTGAACTCAAACCTTAAAAAGGGGGAAAAATGCAGATTTGCTCAGGTGAATCGTGTTATGTTTTGGCAAGCAAGGGACACTACCCCCCTTAAACTTAGCCCAGAGTCACATTTAGTGGCTGGCCTTGTTACTATAATTCTTCTTCATCCAGTAAATTCTGTAACTGTGCGTTGTGCCTGTTTGGCTGAGTAAATTTCAAGTCAATGAAGTGAAGTTAATAATCATGGAAATTTCTAAAGCGCCTAAACACTGAAAAAAACATAGTAGAACACACATAACGTACATCAAGGTACTGTCATCAATATAACAAACAACTCACACATAATTTTCACATCAACATGGGTTCACATGTGACTGACCTCTTGCCCTGATATAACTACTGGTTGGCTGGGCGTAAAACACCAAATTACTTACTCATCATGGACGTTCACCCTGATATAACTGTACTGGCAGACTGATAACCATACTGGTTGACTGGGCATAAAACACCAAGTTACTTACTTACTCATCATGGACATTTGCCCTGATATAACTGTCCTGGTTGACTGGGCATAAAACACCAAGTTACTTACTTTCATAACTGACGTCTAGCAAAATTAACGAAACGCTTAATACTGCATGCATGACTATGCAGCCTGTTCAGTTTGGTTCAGTTCAAGATGGTATCCATGTGCTCAGAAAAGCCTGTTCAGTTCAAGATTGTATCCATGTGCTCAGAAAGCCTGTTCAGTTCAGTTCAGTTCAAGATTGTATCCATGTGCTCAGAAAGCTTGTTCAGTTCAGTTCAAGATGGTATCCATGCACTCAGAAAGCCTGTTCAGTTCAAGATGGTATCCATGTGCTCAGAAAGCCTGTTCAGTTCAGTTCAAGATGGTATCCATGCACTCAGAAAAGCCAGTTCAGTTCAGGATGGTATCCATGTGCTCAGAAAGCCTGTTCAGTTCAGTTCAGTTCAGTTCAAGATGGTATCCATGCACTCAGAAAAGGCAGTTCAGTTCAAGATGGTATCCATGCTCTCAGAAATCCTGTTCAGTTCAGTTCAAGATGGTATCCATGCACTCAGAAAGCCTGTTCAGTTCAGTTCAAGATGGTATCCATGCGCTCAGAAAGCCTGTTCAGTTCAGTTCAAGATGGTATCCATGCGCTCAGAAAAGCCTGTTCAGTTCAGTTCAAGATGGTATCCATGCACTCAGAAAAGCCTGTTCAGTTCAGTTCAGTTCAAGATGGTATCCATGCACTCAGAAAAGCCAGTTCAGTTCAAGATGGTATCCATGTCGCTCAGAAAGCTTCAGTTCAGTTCAAGATGGTATCCATGCATCAGAAAGGTAGTTCAGTTCAAGATGGTATCCATGCACTCAGAAAAGCGTTCAGTTCAGTTCAAGATGGTATCCATGCACTCAGAAAGCCTATTCAGTTCAGTTCAAGATGGTATCCATGCACTCAGAAAGCCTGTTCAGTTCAGTTCAAGATGGTATCCATGCCTCAGAAAGCCTTTCGTTCAGTTCAAGATGGTATCCATGCACTCAGAAAGCCTGTTCAGTTCAGTTCAAGAGGGTATCCATGCACTCAGAAAGCCTATTCAGTTCAGTTCAAGATGGTATCCATGCCCTCAGAAAAGCCCATATGCTCTCCACCCCGTCTCTCAGAAGTTTCCACAACGTCCCCTTTGGAACGGCTCCAGTGTTTGTCTGATTTGTGTCAGCACAGCCTGGTTTGCTTTCAGATTGCGAGGAGGTGAAGCAGGATGCCGAACGCTGCAACGCCTTCAGCAAGATCTGCTTCACTTTGTCCAAGCTGGCGGGAACACAGATGCAGCTTCCAGACGCAGCGCAACTGCTGGACATGTTTGGAAAGGTAGGTCAGTTGTACTTAGCGTGATCCCTTTTAGAACAGCTTACAACTGTTGGACATGTTTGGAAAGGTAGGTCAGTTGTACTTAACATGATCTCTACTGAAAGAGAATGCAGTTGTTGGACATGTTTGGAAAGGTAGGTCAGTTGTGCATAGCTTAAATTTTTTTAAATCTGAAACAGGAATGACTGCTAGCATTCTAAAACAAGATTCAAACACATAAAAGGTTCACAATAATGCTGTTTATTAGGACAAACCACAACATCAAACATGCAAATTTTTGGGGTAACACCCTTTATCAAGCTACAAAACGACACTTAAACAACAGCTAAACAGTGAAAAATGATGAAAATGAGATGGAGAGCTAATCCACTTATCTTTTTGGGGGTGAGCTATGTCTGGTGCTTGGAAGAACAAGAGCTTGCCTTGATTTGTCCTCTGTGGTTGATCAATGGGAGTGGGAACAGCCAGTTATCTGTATGTTTTCGCTTCTTCACCTTTACACTCCTTCCCGGCAGTTGTGTCAACAGACACCCGAGTGTTCAAAATACCAGCCTTCCGAACAAAGTCCAGTGGACAGCGCTCTTTCTCTTACCAGGCTCCAGTTATCTGGAACCAACTCCCTGTTTCTGTCCGCCATTCTACCTGTGTCAGCTCTTTTAAATCTTCCTTGAAAACCTTTCTCTTTAAAAAAACCTTTTCTTCAGTCTCATTGCCCTGATTGCCCTGAGATGCGACTGGTGTGTGTGTGTGTGTGTGTGTGTGTGTGTGTGTGTGTGTTTGTGCATGCATGTGCGCGCGTGTGTGCATGTGTGAGTCTGTGTGTGTGTGCATTCATGTTGTATGCGTTGAATTTTGACATTATGTGCTTGTAAAGAATGTGTAAGCGCTTAGGGCCTGTGCAGGTTAGGCACTCTAAGTATTCATTATTATTATTATTATTATGTCTGCCTCAGAGGAGTTTGTAAAGCTTTCACTGTACTCCCCAGATGGTGATCAACACCTTCACCATAGCTGACGAAGAGCTGCAGGATCTAGGCTCAGGTGTCTACCTCAGGTACGTCGGTAACTCCGTTACCTGTTGACCGAAGCTGCCTGCGTGGCATCCGCGTCGCTTTCTTCCTGTCTTAGACTCATTCATCCCCACTCCACCTCTGTGCCAGCCCCCCCCCTTGCCATTGCCCCCCCCCCCCTTTACCCCTACTCCACCCTTCCCCACCCCATTCTTTCCCCACCGCACCCCTTCCCACCCCATTCTTTCCCCACCCCATTCTTTCCCCACCCCACCCCTTCCCATTCTTTCCCCACCCCACCCCTTTCCCACCCCATTCTTTCCCCACCCCCATCTTTCCCACCCCATTCTTTCCCACCCCACCCTTCCCACCCCATTTTTCCCCCCCCACCCACTCCTTCCCACCCCATTCTTTCCCACCCCACCCCTTCCCACCCCATCTTCTTTCCCCACCCCACCTCTTCCCACCCCATCTTCCCACCCCATTCTTTCCCACCCCACCCTTCCCACCCCATTCTTTCCCCACCCCACTCCCTCCCGTTCCTTTCCATCTACCCATCCATACAGCCATCCGCCCATCCATCCAACCACTCATCCATCCACCCATCTGTACCATCATCCATCTACCCGCCCATCCATCCAACTCTCATCCATTCACTCATCTGTACCATCCACCCATCCATCCAACTCTCATCCATCCACTCATCCCTTCACCCACCTGTGTATGGCATACATCCAACCATTCATCCATTATGCCCGTGTGTGTGTGTGTGTGTGTCTCTGTTGGGCGTGGGGGTGGGTGGGGGAGGCAATGTTTGATGACAAATTTGAGTATGTTAATATAGTGTGTTTTGATGTGAATTGTTTTTGTTTTCGTTTTTAACTTGAGAATGAAATGATATGCGCCTAGGGCTCATTTGAGAAAGGGCACTCTAAGACCCCACTTCTTCTTCTTATTATTATCTGTACTGTTATCCATCCACATATCCATTCATCCATCTGTACTGTCATCCATCCACCCATCCATACAGTCACCCACCCATCCATCCGACCTCTCATCCACCCACCCATCCATTCACCCACCTGTACCATCATCCATCCACCCATCCATACAGTCACCCACTCATCCATGCATTCATTGACCCATACATCAACCACTCATCCATCCACCCATCCATTCACCCATGTATACAGTCATCCACCCAACCATACAGTCTTCCACCCATCTATACAGTCATCCACTCATCCATACAGTCATCCACCCATCCATCCACCCACCCATTCACCCATCTATACCATCATCCATCCACCCACCCATTCACCCATCTATACCATCATCCACCCAACCAACCATACAGTCATCCACCCATCCATACAGTCCACCCATCCATCCACCCATCTATACCATCATCCATCCACCCACCCATTCACCCATCTATACCATCATCCATCCACCCATCCATACAGTCATCCACCCATCCATACAGTCCACCCATCCATTCACCCATCTATACCATCATCCATCCACCCATCCATACAGTCATCCACCCATCCATACAGTCATCCACCCATCCATACAGTCGTCCACCCATCCATACAGTCGTCCACCCATCCATACAGTCATCCATACAGTCATCCACCCATCTATCCACTGTGCAGCCCCTCGTCGCTGGACCACAAGTGCACGGCCAACGCTGTGGTGACGTTCCAGGGCAAGTCACTCTGTGTACGAGCAGTGGAGGACATCACCCATGGTGAACTGACACAGGTAGATGGTTGTTGGTGTGTTGGGGTGGGGGGGGGGGGGGGTGTCCAGGAAAGTCATCTGTGGGTACAAGCAGTGGATGATTTTGCCTGTGGTGTACTGACACAGGTAGATGGTTGTTGTGTGTGGAGAGAGAGGGGAAGAGAGGAGAGAGTGTGTGTTGAGTGAGAGAGGGGAGAGCGTGGAGAAGTGGGAGAGGGAATGTGTGTGTGTGTGGTGGGAGGGGGGGGGAGGGGAGAGAGAGAGGAGCGGGGGAAAATGTGTGGTGTGTGTGTGGGGGGGAGAGAGAGAATGTGTGTGTGTGTGTGTGTGTGTGTGTGTGTGTGTGTGTGTGGTTTGTGTGTGTGTGTGGCCAGGGGACAGAGACTGTGTGTGTGTGTGGAGAGAGATTGGTGTGTGTGTGTGGAGGGGAGAGAGAGAGAGGAGAGAGAGAATGTGTGAGTGTGTGTGAGGGAGAGAGAGAGAATGTGTGTGTGTGTGTGTTGAGGGGGGTAACGTCCCAGGGCAAGTCTCTGTGTGCGTGGGCAGTGGAGGACATCACCCATGGTGAACTGACACAGATGGTTCTGTGTGTGTGTGGGGGGGGGGGGGGGGAGGGGAGTTGTAGGTGGATGATGATCTGTATGGGTGGTTTGTGCTTCATGTTGTTTGTATGGTTTATGTGTTGGTGTGGTGTGTGTGAGGTAGTTTATATCAGTAGTGGGGTAGTGGTTTGTTTGGGGGGGGGGGGGGGGGGGGGGTTACTTGAATCATTGAATCACTGTGTGTTGACGTGTCTAGGCTTTGTCCATATGATATCAGCAGAGAATAAAGGCTAGGCCATTTGTTGTTTGCAGTGTGGTCCTTTGTACTAATTTTGCAGTAGAGCAGTGTGTGTGTGTGTTTTCATGATTTTTTTTTTTTTTTTTCATGGTGTGTGTATGCATGGGCGTGTGTGTGTCTGTGTGTGTGCATGCATGCATGCATGCGTGTATGTGTTGTGTTTTGTGTGTGTGCAGGTGAGCGAGGTGGTGTATCTGAGTTACGTGGACCAGCTGGCCCCATCTTGGGAACGACAGCAACAGCTGCAGCAACAGTACTACTTTGTCTGCCAGTGTCCACGCTGCCACGACGACTCACTGGTAGGTGATGGCTCTCACCAGGAAGAGTTTGTGCTTCACTGTGCAGTATGCCATCAATACCTCACTGGTAGACGGCAACATTTTTAGCAGGAAGAGCTTGGACTTCACTATGCAGTATGTCATCAATACCTCACTGGCAACAGTTTTATCAGTAGGAGCCTGTACTTCACTATGCAGTATGCCATCAATACCTCGCCGGTAGACAGCAACATTTTTAGCAGGAAGAGTTTGTACTTCACTATGCAGTATGCCATCAATACCTCGCTGGTAGACAGCAACATTTTTAGCAGGAAGAGTTTGTGCTTCATTATGCAGTATGCCATCAATACCTCGCTGGTAGACGGCAACATTTTTAGCAGGAGGAGTTTGTACTTCACTATGCAGTATGCCATCAATACCTCACTGGTAGACGGCAATATTTTTAGCAGGAAGAGCTTGTACTTCACTATGCAGTATGCCATCAATACCTCTCTGGTAGACGGCAACATTTTTAGCAGGAAGAGCTTGTACTTCACTATGCAGTATGCCATCAATACCTCGCTGGTAGACGGCAACATTTTTAGCAAGAAGAGCCTGTGCAGAAGACAGAAAACTGTATTGTGTCATGAGACAGGATAGTAGAAACAACAGTTACATCACATCAGTAATCATTAATAATCTAACAAAGCTTAAGCAGGATAGTAGAAAATAGTTACCACGCAGTTGTTAAAATCTAACAAATGCTTTATCTTTAAAAGGCAGCAGAAAAAATTTACTCAGCAAATCTAAAATCCCCAACGCTATTCGCTCCCTTTAGTAGCCTTCTTGGGGCCCTTACACACCCTATTTTGCTACAATGTCCCCTCCACATTGCCCCCAACCTCGCTCTCTCTGTTTTTCACACACTTTCCTCAACAAATCTCACATTTGCCCCCTATACCCCTCAGATCTCTCTCTTTTTACAACCTTTTAAACCGCATCAATTTGTACACCCCCTGCTCTCTCTCTTCAAATCTTCCCAGACCACAGTCCCAACCCTCGGGTTCACCTTTTTAACAGATTCTCACAACTAATATCACAACTAACCCCCTCGCTTTTTTCAAAACTATACTCATAGCACTTAATCAGATAAGATGCATCGCTCCCACTTTTAACAAATCTACTCAACACATTACAATACCCCACGCTCTATAAGAGAACTTCATACCACACCCCAAGCCCCTAGTACTCCTTCGGTCATTTTCACTCGACGCACGACTCTTCTCACCAGCACTCTCAGTTTTTATACCAAGTTTTCTCTTTTGAACACAACTTCTCCCACAGTACACAATACTCCAATAAGTTAATTTCAACCCAAACTAAACACTCAACATGAAGTCCCTTTCTAATTTAAAACTAAATTTGCCCCATACCCTCGCTCTTGCTCTTCACACAACACTTCTTTCACGAGCACTCCCATCCCCTTTATACCCCCCCATCACTCTCTTTTCACACAAAACTCCCTCAAACCCGCACTCTCACATTTGCCCCCTATGGTCGCTCTTCTCATCCTCGTTCACAACATCTAATAAACACTCTACATTTTCCCACTATACCCCCTCGCTCTCCTCTCTTTAAAAGCTAGGTCAACAAGCCCCGTAGTAAAAACAAGCGTCTCACTTTATACTAAACATTTCAAAACTTTGCGCGCACCAAACGCCATCGCTCTGTCGGCTGTGTTACAAGGCCATCTGGCATCATTTCCCCAACTGCTCTCTCGCTTTCAAACAAAACTCAGTCTCTGACCGCCTCCTCGGTTCTACGTCACAGTTTTACAGCAATTCACATTTGCCCATAACCCGTCGCTTCATTTTAACAACCCTACCAGGCACTCTCACAGTAGTTTCACAACAATTCTCCACATCTAATCTTCCCCTATCTACAAATGTTTCTTTTTTTTACACAGGATATAGAAACCCCCAAATTTGTTACCCACGTCTATATCGTTTTTAATAATCTAACCCAAATGTTTCTTATCTTTGACAGGACGTAAACCCAATAGTTCTCACGTTCATTTTTACAAATCTAACAGACCCCCATTTTTCTCGCTCCCCTTCACACACCTCTTCAGGCCCTCACATTTCCCCCACTCCCCTCTCCTTTTTCCCACCCTCTCTCACATTCTGCCCCCTATACCCCCTCGCTCTCTCTCTTTTTCAACACACACTCTCTCACCAGCACTCTCACATTTGCCCCCTATACCCCCTCGCTCTCTCTCTTTTTCACACCAAAACTCTCTCACCAGCACTCTCACATTTGCCCCCTATACCCCCTCGCTCTCTCTCTCTTTTTCACACACACTCTCTCACCAGCACTCTCACATTTGCCCCCTGAACCCGCTCGCTCTCTCTCTTTCTTCACACACACTCTCTCACCAGCACTCTCACATTTGCCCCCTATACCCCTCGCTCTCTCTCTCTTTTTCACACACCACTCTCTCACCAGCACTCTCACATTTGCCCCCTATACCCCCTCGCTCTCTCTCTTTCCACCACTCTCTCGTTTCACATGCTACCCGTCTCTTCTCTCTTTTCACACACCTCTCTCACCAGCACTCTCACATTTGCCCCCTATACCCCCTCGCTCTCTCTCTTTTTCCCCACACCCCTCTCTCACCAGCACTCTCACATTTGCCCCCTATACCCCCTCGCTCTCTCTCTCTTTTTCACACACACTCTCTCACCAGCACTCTCACATTTGCCCCCTATACCCCTCGCTCTCTCTCTTTTTCACACACACCTCTCTTCACCAGCACTCTCACATTTGCCCCCTATACCCCCTCGCTCTCTCTCTTTTTCACACACACTCTCTCACCAGCACTCTCACATTTGCCCCCTATACTCCCTCGTCTCTCTCTCTTTTTCAACACACGTCTCTCACCAGCACTCTCACATTTGCCCCCTATACCCCTCGCTCTCTCTCCTTTTTCACACACACTCCTTTACCAGCACTCTCACATTTTCCCCCTATACCCTCGCTCCTCTCTCTCTTTTTCACACACACTCTCCACCAGCACTCTCACATTTGCCCCCTATACCCCCTCGCTCTCTCTCTCTTTTTCACACACACTCTCTCACCAGCACTCTCACATTTGCCCCCTATACCCCTCGCTCTCTCTTTTTTCACACACACTCTCTCACCAGCACTCTCACATTTGCCCCCTATACCCGCCTCGCTCTGCTCTCTTTTTCACACACACTCTCTCACCAGCACTCTCACATTTGCCCCCTATACCCTCTCGCTCGCTCTCTTTTTCACACACACTCTCTCTCTCACCAGCACTCCCACATTTGCCCCCTATGCTCACTCGCTCGCTCTCTCTTTTTCACACACACTCTCTCACCAGCACTCTCACATTTGCCCCCTATGCCCCCTCGCTCTCTCTTTTTCACACACACACTCTCTCTCACCAGCACTCTCACATTTGCCCCCTATGCCCCCTCGCTCTCTCTCTCTTTTTCACCCTCACTCTCTCTCACCAGCACTCTCACGTTTGCCCCCTATGCCCCCTCACTCTCTCTCTTTTTCACACACACACTCTCTCTCACCAGCACTCTCACATTTGCCCCCTGTGCCCCCTCACTCTCTCTCTTTTTCACACACATACTCTCTCTCACCAACACTCTCACATTTGCCTCCTATACCCTCTCGCTCTCTCTCTTTTTCCACACACACACACACTCTCACCAACACTCTCACATTTGCCCCCTATGCCCTCTCGCTCTCTCTCTTTTTCACCCCCCCACACCCCCTACCCCCCTCTCTCACCCAACACTCTCACATTTGCCCCCTATACCCTCTCGCTCTCTCTCTTTTTCACACACACACACCACTCTCACCAACACTCTCACATTTGCCCCCTATACCCTCTCGCTCTCTCTCTTTTTCACACACACACACTCTCACCAACACTCTCACATTTGCCCCCTATACCCTCTTGCTCTCTCTCTTTTTCACACACTCTCTCTCACCAGCACTCCCACATTTGCCCCCTATACCCGCTCGCTCTCTCTCTTTTTCACACACCCCCTCACCAACACTCACATTTCCCCCCTATACCCGCTCGCTCTCTCTTTTTCACACACACACACTCTCACCAACACTCTCACATTTGCCCCCTATACCCTCTCGCTCTCTCTCTTTTTCACACACACACACTCTCACCAACACTCTCACATTTGCCCCCTATACCCTCTTGCTCTCTCTCTTTTTCACACACTCTCTCTCACCAGCACTCCCACATTTGCCCCCTATACCCGCTCGCTCTCTCTCTTTTTCACACACACTCTCTCACCAACACTCCACATTTCCCCCCTATACCCGCTCTCTCTCTCTCTTTTTCACACACTCTCTCTCACCAGCACTCTCACAAATCCTAATTTGCACACACACACACACATACACTCACGCACCCATGCAGGTATGCACGCACACACATATACACACACACACTCATAACATTTCTAGGCTGAAAAGTGCACCAACCCGCCTGCTAAAAGTCTATTTTTGGGGTTCTATAACAGATCTAATTTCAGTGTTGTGCGTTTTGATAACATTAACAACCCTTTGACATACCAGTGTGAAAAAGAAAACAGAAAGGCTTGAAGGGTTCACATTTCTCACTTTTATTGGTCGTTCTGAGGTGGCATCATAGCAGTGAAAGGGTTAATCTGAACAATTGAAACACATTCTAGTGAATAATTTACGTATGTTTTGTGTGTCTCTCAGGACAAACTGATGACGTCAGGCGTCAGGACGGACCTTTCCCACCAAGGTAGGATTCCTACAGCTGTTGGCGTTACTGAAAATGTGATACTGCAGTGGTTGAAAACTGGTGTAGGGGTGGGGCGAGGGGAGATGTGATATTGCAGTGGTTGAAAACTGGTGTGTGTGGGTGGGGGGGGGATATTGCAGTGATTGAAAACTGGTGTGGGGTGGGGGGGGGGGGGGGATATTGAGGTTGAGATTGGTGTGGGGGGGGGGGGGGATTATTGCAGTGTTGAAAATGGTGTAGGGGGGGGGGGGGGGGGGAGAGTGATATTGCAGTGGTTGAAAACTGGTGGGGGGGGGGGGAATTGGGTGTGGGGGGGGGGGGGGGGGGGGGGAGATGTGATATGCAGTGGTTGAAAACTGGTGGGGGGGGGGGGGGGGGGGGGGAGATGTGTATTGCGTGGTGTGAAAACGGGTGCGGGGGGGGGGGGGGGGGGGGGATGTGATATTGCAGTGGTTGAAAACTGGTGCGGGGGGGGGAGGGGGGGAGTGTGATATTGGGGTTGAAACTGAGTGCGGGGAGGGGGGGGGGGGGGGGGGGGGGGGAGATGTGATATGGGGTGAGGTGGAGGGAGGGGGGGGGGAAGGGGGGGGGGGGGGGGATGTGATATTGCAGTGTGTAAAACTGGGGGGGGGGGGGGGGGGGGGGGGAAGGGGTGGGGGGGGGGGGGGGGGGTGGATGTGATATTGCAGTGAATTAATTATATGCATTCATGTTCAATGTGGTCACTTGAAAATCGGCTGCCAGTCTGCGGTCCAGTTGGCTGTAGCTAATTATGTCTTCATGTCGACTGTCACGCCACCGCCAGAGGCAGAGGCTGAAGAAGGCAACGTGATGGTGGAGGCTGCTGTCAGGGTTTGCCAGGCCACCGTGGACAAGGTGGATGACGCCAGGAAATCCTCAGGTAAGTCTTGGTGGTGGTGGTGATGATGGTGATGGTGATGATGTCAGGTGATGATGTTCAAGTTCAGTGCTGCTTTAGGTCCACAGCGACCATAAGGACTGTTAGGGACGGGGAGCCCAGGATGGCCACCTCGACTTTCACACAGCTCCTGAGCTCAAAGTGATGATGTGAAGAGTGGAGAGAGAGAGAGAGAGAGAGAGAGAGAGATGGAGATGGAGAGAGAGAGATGGAAGAACAGCTGAATGTAACAAGGAATGTCAGTTGGTTACAGGTGTTACATGCTGTGAGAAGTGTTACGTATTGCAGGAAGTGTTACATACTGTCATAGAGCAGATAGCAAAAGTCTGACTGCAAGAAATCTGAAACAAGGACGACTGCTAGCTGTCTAAAACAAGATCCAAATGCATGCAGTTGTGTTCCGGCTGCAAGATGTTTTGCTTGTTACAGGCTGCATTGCCCATTTCAATAAATGCTAGGTATAATGAAAAATATATGATATATGAAACGATGTGTGTTATATGGAGTGTTACACCTTAAACATTAGGCATTGCATGCTGCAAAGAAGCTTTCTAAATCAAAATCCGAACACATAAAATTGTGTTCTGGCTGCAAGAAGTTTGACAAGTAGTAGTTGCCAGTTTCAGTAAATGCTAGGTGTGACGAAAAATTATCTGTTATATGAAGTGTTACATGTGTGTTATACAGAGTGTTACTTATATGAAGTGAAGTGTGTTATATAGAGTGTTACATATGTGATGTGTGTTATAGTGTTACATATATGAGGTGATGTGTGTTACATAGATTGTTACCTGTGTGTTTATAGAGTGTTACGTATATGAAGTCGTGTGTGCTATATAGAGTGTTACACCTTAAACATCAGGCATTGCATGTTGCAAGAAGCGTTACATCTTGTCGCATTGCAGACGACGCTGAGGAAGTCTTGAGGCTGTGCAGAGATTGCCTAGCAAAGGTCAAGGACGTCCTGTCACCATTCAACGTCTACCTGTTGCGTGTACTGGATCGTGCGTTTGATGCTGCCATCAGTGGTGCATTGTGGGAGGAAGCCCTCGGCTATGGAATCCAGACTTTGCAGCCATACAGGTCAGTGTTGTATTCATTTAGGGTTACGGTCAGTGTTAGCATACAGGTCAATGTTGTACTCGTGTAGCATACAGGTCAGTGTTGTGCTCATGTAGCATACAGGTCAGTGTTGTGCTCATGTAGCATACAGGTCAGTGTTGTACTCATGTAGCATACAGGTCAGTGTTGTACTCATGTAGCATACAGGTTGCTGTTGTATTCATGTAGCATACAGATCAGTGTTGTGTTCATGTAGGGCTATCCAGTCTGTGATATCATACAGGTGTCTTGTATTCAGGGCTATCCAGTCTGTGATATCATACAGGTGTCTTGTATTCAGGGCTATCCAGTCTGTGATATCATACAGGTGTCTTGTATTCAGGGCTATCCAGTCTGTGATATCATACAGGTGTCTTGTATTCAGGGCTATCCAGTCTGTGATAACATACAGGTGTGTTGTATTCAAAGGGGTATCCAGTCTGTGATATCATACAGGCAGTGTTGTATTCATGAGGGCTATCCAGTCTGTGATAACATACAGGTCAGTGTTCATGGTTCACATAGGGCTATCCAGTCTGTGATAACATACAGGTAGTGTTGTATTCAAAGGGGTATCCAGTCTGTGATAACATACAGGTGTCTGTATTCATGGCTATCACAATCATGGCTATCCAGTCTGTGATATCAGACAGGTGTCTTGTATTCAGGGCTATCCAGTCTGTGATAACATACAGGTCAGTGTTGTGTTCATGTAGGGCTATCCAGTCTGTGATAACATACAGGTCAGTGTTGTGTTCATGTAGGGCTATCCAGTCTGTGATAACATACAGGTGTGTTGTATTCAGGGCTATCCAGTCTGTGAAGCATACAGTTAGTGTTGTATTCATGTAGGGCTATCCGTCGTGATCAGCATACATGTTAGTGTTGTATTCATGTAGGGCTATTGTGTCTGTCAGCATACATGTTAGTGTTGTATTAATGTAGGGCTATCTTGTCTGACAGCATACATGTTAGTGTTGTATTCATGTAGGGCTGTCAGGCATACATGTTAGTGTTGTATTCATGTAGGACTATCCTGTTTGACAGCATACATGTTAGTGTTGTATTCATGCAGGGCTATCCTGCCTGTAATAACATACATGTTAGTGTTGTATTCATGTAGGGCTCCTGCCTGACAGCATACATGTTAGTGTTGTATTCATGTAGGGCTATCCTGCCTGACAGCATACATGTTAGTGTTGTATTCATGTAGGGCTATCCTGCCTGACAGCATACATGTTAGTGTTGTATTCATGTAGGGCTATCCTGTCTGACAGCATACATGTTAGTGTTG
Source organism: Alviniconcha marisindica (assembly GCA_018857735.1). Classification (NCBI taxonomy): domain Eukaryota; kingdom Metazoa; phylum Mollusca; class Gastropoda; family Provannidae; genus Alviniconcha; species Alviniconcha marisindica. The sequence goes on from JABMCL010002978.1 coordinate 351,231, forward strand.
TATTCATGTAGGGGGTCTCCATCGTAAATGGTACTCTGACAGCATACATGTTAGTGTCTGTATTCATGTAGATGTCAGGCATACATGTTAGTGTTGTATTCATGTAGGACTATCCTGTCTGACAGCATACATGTTAGTGTTGTATTCATGCAGGGCTATCCTGCCTGTAATAGCATACAGGTATTTACTGCAATATGAATACGATCTCCCCTCCCACTTACTCTGTAACAATCAGCAGTCATGCAGGTCAGTGTCTGTGATCACACCTGCAGATTCCAGGCATTCAGGTGGTGATGATGGTATCGAGGTGATGATATTGAGGTAATGATGATGGTATTGAGGTGGTGATGGTATTGAGGTGATAGTGATGGTATTGAGGTGATGATGATGGTATTGAGGTGATAATGGTGGTATTGAGGTGGTGATGGTATCAAGGTGATGATGGTATTCAGGTAATGATGATGGTATTGAGGTGATGATGGTATTGAGGTGATGATGATGGTATTGAGGTAATAATGATGGTATTCAGGTAATGATGATGGTATTCAGGTGATGATTTCAGGTGATGGTGATGGTATTGAGGTGATGATGATGGTATTGAAGTAATGATACTGAGGGTGTGGCTGAGTGCGCCATGTTGATGGTATTCAGGTGATGATGGTATTCAGGCAATGGTGATGGTATTCAGGTGATGTGATGGTATTCAGAGGATTTCAGGTGATGATGATGGTATTCAGGTAATGATGATGGTATTCAGGTGGTGATGATGGTATTCAGGTGATGTGATGGTATTCAGAGGATTTCAGGTGATGATGATGGTATTCAGGTAATGATGATGGTATTCAGGTGGTGATGATGGTATTCAGGTGATGATGATGACGTAACTTTCAGAAAGCTGCTACCGCCGAGCAGCCCTGGCCTGGGCCTTCAGCTGCTGCGTGTTGGCAAACTGCAGCTGTGGTTGGATCGTTTGCAGGATGCCCGCACCAACATCTCTCAGGTACAGTGACCACCTGCTATTGCTTTGCTGACACATGTTGTTACCTGACAGTTGTTGGATCAGGTCTGCTATCACTTACGTGAAAAGACTCTTTGTTTTTAATTAAAAAGGGGAAAGAAGAACTAGCCTGAAACGAATGTTTTTATTATTATTTTAAAATGGACATTACTGCGCACACTGAGTACAGCTAAAATTAAAGACTGTCATGCCAGCATTCTTCCGGCAAGCACTCAACACAACAACAACAAAAAGATAAGTTACTTCACCTCTCATATCATTTTTCATTGTTTTTAACTGTTTCACTGTTGTTTAAGTGCCATTTTGTGGCCTGAAGACGGGGATTTCCCTGAAAATTTGCATCGTGTTGTCTATGTCATAGAAAGTAAGCGTTCATTTGAATCTTTTATGCGTTTGGATCTTAAAAATGCCGGTTGTTTCCACATTTCCTGGCCAACTTGCGCAGCATCAAAGTGTCACAGATTCTCAGTTTGACAGTCATCAGTTTGTATCTCGCTGCACGGGTCCCAGCTGGGCTGTGTGGTTGAGTATGACATGTTGAAGCTAGGTGGTTGAGTGTGAAACGTGTTGAAACTAGGTGGTTGAGTGTGACACGTGTTGAAGCTAGGTGGTTGAGTGTGACACGTGTTGAAACTAGGTGGTCAAGTGTGACACGTGTTGAAGCTAGGTGGTTGAGTGTGACACGTGTTAAAGCTAGGTGGTCGAGTGTGACACGTGTTGAAGCAGTGTGGTTGAATGTGAAACACGTTGAAGCTAGGTGGTTGAGTGTGACATGTGTTGAAGCTAGGTGGTTGAGTGACACATGGTTGAGTGACACATGTTGAAGCAGTGTGGTTGAATGTGGCACACGTTGAAGCTAGGTGGCTGAGTGTGACACGTGTTGAAGCTATGTGGTTGAGCATGACACGTTGCTGATGAAGCTATGCAGTTGAGTACATCATGTTGAAGCTATGTGGTTCAGCATGATGTGTTGATGATGAAGCTGTGTGGCTGAGTGCATCATGTTGAAGCTGTGGTTGAGCGTGACGTGTTGATAAAGCTATGTGGTTGAGCATGATGTGTTGATGATAAAGCTGTGTGGGTGAACGTGATGTGTTGATGGTAAAGCTGTGTGGGTGAACGTGATGTGTTGATGATAAAGCTGTGTGGTTGAGCATGACGTCTTGTTGATAAAGCTGTGTGGTTGAGCATGACATGTTGTTGATAAAACTGCGTGGTTGAGCATGACGTCTTGTTGATAAGCTGTGTGGTTGAGCATGATGTCTTGTTGATAAAGCTGTGTGGTTGAGCATGACGTCTTGTTGATAAAGCTGTGTTGGTGAGCATGACATGTTGATGATAAAGCTGTGTGGTTGAGCATGATGTGTTGTTGATAAAGCTGTGTGGTTGAGCACGACATGTTGATGATAAAGCTGTGTGGTTGAGCATAACGTGTTGTTGATAAAGCCATGTAGTTGAGCGTGACGTGTTGATGGTGACCCCGACTGCTTGTGTTGCAGGCGGAGAGTATTGTGGCTGTGACTCATGGGATGGACAGTGAGCTGTACTCACAAGTGATGGGGCTGCTCACACAGACACTGGGGTGTGGGGACTTGGGTCATCCCTCTGCAGCCATAGAAAGGACTTGACTGCTGACAGTGCGTGTGTGTGTGCGTGTGTTAGTGTGTGTGTGTGTGTGTGTATGCGTGCGTGTGTGGATGGGTGTACGTGTGTGTACGCATGTGTTTGTGCAGACAAGAGATATTGTAATGAACAGAGAAAATTACCAGCTTTGGCAGACGTGTGACTGTGTGAGAGACTAAGAGATAGAGGATGGGGAGAGAACTATCTGAGACGAATAATAAAAAATATTTTTAAAAGAAAGGAAGCTATTGATCTAATTAATTTTGTGTGCGCCGCCTCTCAAAAGTTTTCATGTAATATATAAGTGCAGGCCACCCGTACAAACCACTTCGCTAGAAAGTGGAACGTAAAATCGAGGTTTCCATCACAATGCAACTCAACAGCAGAGGTTTCAGACTCAGTTTATTGTGCAGCGTACACCAGACATACACTGGCTTTCTCAGGCATTCACCCACCTTTCTCCATTGTCAACCGCTCATTCATTCATGTAACGCACAGTGCCTTAGCCATTCAAGCACCGGACATAGCTCACCCCCAAAAAGATAAGTGGATTAGCTCTCCATCTCATTTTTCACCATTTAAAAAGATAAGTGGATTAGCTCTCCGTCTCATTTTTCGTTTTTCACCATTGTTGTTCAAGGGTCATTTTGTAGCTTGATAAAGGGGATTTGTAAAAATGTGCATGTTTGTGTTTTGTCCTAATAAATAGCGTTATTTTAAACCTTTAATGTGTTTGGATCTTACACAGTGCCTTGGCCGTTAGCTTTTCAACATCAGCTGTGCTCTCAGCGCAATCAAGTGTTGTGTCTATGTCCAGTTTGAGCCCTTAAGACCTCGAGGCTTATATTAATAAACACCCGTCAACAGTCAACCCCACCCACAGAAGATTTTTTTCTGCCTTTAATTATTTTTCTCTCTCGCGTGTTCTGCTTTGTCCAGGGTGTCCAAACACAGGGGAATCTGTGCCCTTAAGACCTCAAGACTTATATTAATAAACACCCGTCAACCCCACCCACAGAAGATTTTGTTTTCTGCCTTAAAAAAAAATAACGTGTTCTGCTTTGTCCAAGGTGTCCAAACACAGGGCAATCTGTGCCCTTAAGACCTCAGGACTTATAAAACACCCCCCAGGAAGATTTAGTTTTCTGCCTTTAATTTTTTTAAATTCTTTCACGTGTTCTACTTTGTCCAAGGTCTCTGAACACAGGCAAACTGAGCCCTTAAGACCTCAAGACTTACACCCCCCCCCCCCCCCCCCCCCCCGCCATTGTGTTTTCTGCCTTTTTGTCTTATTTCACATGTTCTGCTTTGTCCAAGTTGCCCTGACATAACCGTAATGGCTGACTGGGCGTAAAGCTCCAAATGAATTAATGACTTACTTTGCCCAAGGTCTCTGAACAGAGGTAGGCTGGCATGAGCCGTGTGGCCTTGCTCGTTGTCAAGAAGGCATAATAAAACATGCCATACCGCCAAGAGACAAACCACCGCACAGAAAGAACCCTTTTCCTCGAACGTGATGGTGCAGCGCAGCACCGTTAGGTCTCAAACACAATATGCATGCAAGAAACGTACACGTCACAGTTTTAGCGCTTCTTGAAGCGTGCCAGCGGATCCGCTGGGTCGGGCGTGCGACTGCTGACGACGGCGGCAGTGGCGTGGGCCCTGCGAGCCTCTCTGTGGTGCTCCTCCTGCTGCTTCTTGCCCAGCTTCTTCTGCAACAGATTGAGCGGCTTGAATGGAAACATCAGCCACTGGATGGAAAATACCAGCCGTACCTCTTTACACTCAAATGCAGCTAACAGTACACTTGAAACAAAATTGTAGCTTTGTTGTTGTTGTTTTTATAGAAAAGTTGGAGTATTTTCAGTTTTTAGCCACAGGCCAGGGACAGGACCTGGCGCACACTCCAAGCATCGCTTTCCAGCACCTTCCTCCAAACTCTGCCAGATTTGGTTATGACACTGAAGGGGCACTCTTTATCTCAACGCAGCTGTCCACCAATGCGGTCAGCGCCATCCGAAAGGTTCGGGTACTGATAAGGCTGTGGAAACGACAACGCCCAAGCATGCACGTAAACATGAGGCGCATCCACCGCGGGTAAAAAAAGAAGAAGTTCCGTCTCAATTCAAACAATTGTGGTTTTATTTGTGCTGGTGCAAACCTTGTTGGTGGCTATAAATGACACGCCTTGTTTTATTTGAGTTGTTTGTAACAAACTTATTCCTGTTTGAGCACCAACGAAAAACTGCTCGTTAGCTGACAGTTTTCTGGACCCTATTGCGTAACTAAATATGGCAGTGGTTGAAGGAAGGATGTTGTAAACCAGTGCCTGGAGTTTGGGCCAGGCAGTAAGCAGAAGATCTGGAAACAGAAGACTCCACAGGCTCTGATTTGTATCTTGACAGGAATACATATTCCAGGAACAGGAACACATCTTTCTCCATTAGTACTTTTCCGTTTCATTTTGTTCTCAGTGAAAATAATCTGAAAATAATTTGAACATGGCTTCCAGAAACATGGCAAACACTTGTACTTTGCAGCAGAAATACAAGCCTCACTTTGAACTGCCCGAGAATCCAGTGCTAAGACTACACAAAGTGCAATACAGAAACCGACGCTATGACAGCGAGAGGCTGTGAGACTTACACACGTGCCACTGAAATCCCAGAACTGGGCATCTTCTGGACTTGTAAACAAACAAACTGCAAAACATGTCTAGAAATATTGATGATTGTACTGGAAATGTTTTTATTTTCATAAGCTGGAAATTTTGGCATACAAAATACTCCCAAATCGTGAGTAAACAGGTCTGATCCGATCAACCAGCATGCCTATACTGCCCAGATGTGCAATGCTCGCAAGGAACTATTCACTTCAGAACTGATGAAAGAGATTTTTTTTTAATTTTGTCATTTTAGTCTGTTGCATAATTTGCATGCTAATTTTACCAAAGAATTACCAGTCATTATGAGTTAAAAATAGATTGGGGGAACCCAGTAGACCCCACTTTAAAAATTTTATTTTTTAAACTAAACAAAAATCAAATATATATGTAGAGAACATCAGCATCCATTCACATAATCACACTGTACATTTTAATAATAAGAGCGGAGGAAATATTCACCCAAAGCAGGTAGGGAGAAGAGAGACACACATGCTCATATACATACAGGTGCCCACACATACACTCGCAGGTGCACACGCACGCACACACGCACACACACACTGGAGAGGAAAGAATAGTGAGGATGCAAGAGGGTTGTCATAAACAATACATTCTAACTTTCCAACACAGGCACTAAACAAAGTTTATGCCCAAAAACTTTACAATCATGAAACAACAACAACAGAAAGTGACATCATTACTGGCAACAGACCACACTTTTTTCAATATGATGTCACTTTCTGTTGACAATGGCAATATCCACTTTTAGCCCCGCCGGTTTGCTGTCTTCAAATAGTTTGAGGATGCATGTGTGCATGTGCTTGTGGATATATGTAGCACTGGTATAATACACGATTAACAGATATGTGGATACGCCAACATAGTGCATACTTCCAAGTTCATTCCATCCACACGCACGCACACACACACATACACACTTTCATACTATCCAAGGACCTAAAAGTGGACAGTGCCATGGCAACGGACCACACCTTTTTTCGATCCCTGCCAGTACTGTTACCTGCGGAGGCCAACACAAGATACTCACAGCAGTCTGTTTGGGTGCCCTCTCTGTCGCTGCGGACCTCGGCTTCAAACCAGCCACCCAGTTGGTCAGTCCTATCATCTCTGGTTGAAGCTGGAATACAACAACAAACAAAAAACGCCATTTAAAACCAGACTGACCACCAACTGACTATTAATGCAGATACCATGGGATGGCTACAGAACAAACTGTGGAGAGAGGGGCAGAATGGTAAAAAAGATGTGAGACAGCAAGGTGGAGCTGTAGAGAGATCTGAAGAATGATGGAACGGTAGGTAGATTTGCAGTGTACCAAGATGGCAGGGAGATCTGTAGAGAGACGGAATGGTAGGTAGATCTGTAGAGACGGAATGGTAGGTAGATCTGTAGGAAAGATGGAATGGTAGGTAGATCTGTAGTGTACAAAGGTGGAATGGTAGGTAGATCTGCAGAGAGATGGAATTTTAACTAGATCTGTAGAGATAGAATGATAGGTAGATTTGCAGAGATAGAATGGCAGCTAGTTCTGTAGAGAGAATGATAGGTAGATCTGTAGAGAGGGTGGGTGTATTGGTAGGTAGATCAGTAGTGTACAGGGATGGAATGGTAGGTGGTTCTGTAGAGAGAATGACTGGTAGACCTGTAGAGAGGTGCATTGGTAGGTAGATCAGGAGCATACAGAGACGGAATGGTAGGTGGTTCTGTACAAATACAGAATGGTAGGTAGATGTGCAGGTACATGAAGTGGTATGTGGGTCAGACAGGTGAAACTGTAGGTGGACGTGTAGACTGGTGGAATGGTCGGTAGATGTGTAGATGGGTGCAACGATAGGCAGATGTGTACACAGAGTGGTTGGCAGAAAAGAAATAAAAAAGTAGAAAAAACATCTCCCCCAGCCCCTTCTGTTCCCACTCACTGCTGCTGTTACTGTTCCATTTCTTCTCCCTTTTTTGTTTATGTGTCATCATTACTGCTGTTGTTGTACTTTTTTTCTTGAACCTTTTTTTGGTTGTTGTTGCTGTTGTTGTTGTTGTGAATGTATGCTTGTAGCTTTGCTTTATATATTTTTGCCCTTACATTTTTTTGCTTTTCTGTTCTGTTTGTGCTGTTTGGTGTCTTCGTGTGGGTGTTATTTTTTGTTGTTGTACACCACTGCATAGTCTGCATATATTAACTTTGCATTTGTGTGTATGCCTGGTGTATGTATATATGTATATATATCCACATGCTTTAAAACTGAATAAAAAACTAAAAAGGTATAAAAACAAAAAAGGTATAAAAACAAAAAAACATCTCGCTCACCTTGTCGAGCAGAAGCTTGACCTCGGCATTCTGTCTCTGTTTTTTGGTTGCCATGGGGTTGATCTCCATGGCGTCCACGTTTGCCTCCCCAGACCCTGTGGTGACAAGGCAGCAGGGACGCTCAAAACAACACGCAATAAAACTCCTCAAAATTAACCCCACGCATTCAAGCAAAACGTCCACGCATCATGCGCTTTTCTCTTAAACTGCTCCGCAGCTGACATGTCCCAGTATTAATTCCACTGGACTCCGTCTTTCAAGACCACCACCAACTACAAAAAACACACCAAAAAACCCCTGAATCAATGGTTGTCTCAAAAGTGGGGTGTTCTTTGGTTACGGAATCATTTACATGAAACATGAAGAGAAAGGTTTTGGAATGCAAAGCCACATACATAGGACGCGTGTATGCTTAGCCATAACCTGCACTTTTGGCAGAATGGCCGGGATCCTTTTACGCGCTACTGCGGTAACGTGGGGGTGGAGCGCATACTGAAGGATGAGTCGGCACCAAAAGCCGAACCTGGAGAGGGAAATTCTCCCGCTGCTCCTTGAACCCAAGATCTTTCAATCAGAAGTCTGGTGCTCTAACCACTGAGCTATCCCCACTCCCCTTGAACTGGCTAGGTCCCTTCCACCCCAAGGGTCACGTCGGAACAAATCTTCAGCATGGAAACTGACGCAGCGGGAATAGCTCAGTGGTTAGAGCATTGGACTTGTGATTGAAAGGTCCCCCAGGTTTGAGTTCCTGCAGGACCGGCGGGAGACTTTACTTCTCCAGGGTCAACTTTCTGTGCTGACTCTTATTTCGGTATCCGTTCCACCCCCGTGTTATCGCAGTAGCACGTAAAAGATCCCGGTCATTCTGCCAAAGTGCAGGTGGCAGGTTACAGCTAAACACGCATACACCTTACGTATGTGGCTTTGCATGAAGTGACATGGTGCATGGTTGTATGGTGTATACAGAATGCGCCGAGACGGCAGCAGTTTCACGTGGCACCAGCCATGCCAGCGCTGTAAGTACACCACTTCAGTGGATATTTAAAAAATGCACCATAAAAAGCTATTCACTTATGCAGAATCACATGCGAGGGCACTGAGTCTGCTCATGAGCAGAGAACAGTGCTATATAAAAGCGATCAAAAACAACAACAGATTTCTCGACTGGCTCTTCACTGCTGTACAGACCTGGGACGATCAAAGAGGAGAACCCCCTCTGGTGGCCAACTCCCAAGACGTCCTCAAAGGGGCAGAACTGGAGCTGCTGCACCGTGCCGGCACACAAGTGGTTCAGGTAGGGGGAGATCGCCGACGTCTCCCGACACACGTCCTTGTACACCTGTTGGAAGAGAAAGGTTGATTTAAACTATTCAAGTCAGTGTGTGAATTAATGCCTTGCAAGTGAACTTGCCGCATCAGAAATTTCAGCGATGTTCAGTTCTAACAGCATTTACTCTCAAGAGTCCATTATTATGTGGTGCGTGTACTGTGTATGTACTGTTTGTATGTGCACTCTGTGTATGTGTGAGTACTGCATGCGTGTACTGTGTAAGTGCATTGTATATCAGATTCTGATTTTGCTCGTCAGTGTGTATTACATAAATGAATGTCATGTTGTGTGTTGCCACTGTGTGTGCGTCTTGTTTGTCATCGTCTTTGTCAGTGTGTCAGGTCACCTGTCACTCTATATGTCAGTGTGTTTGTCAGCCTGTCCACTGACTGGACTCAACCGCTGAGCGCGCTGGCCAGAAGGCCACGCCCGTGTGTATTACATAACTGCATGTCGTGCTGTGTCACCACTGTGTGAGCGTCTTGTTTGTCATCCTCTGACAGTGTGTTGGGTCACCTGTCACTCTGTACGTCAGTGTCTTTGTCAGCCTGTCCACTGACCTGGACTCAACCGCCGAGCGTGCTGGCCAGAAGGCCACGCCCGTGTATATTACATAACTGCATGTCGTGCTGTGTCACCACTGTGTGTGCGTCTTGTTTGTCATCCTCTGACAGTGTGTCGGGTCACCTGTCACTCTGTACGTCAGTGTGTTTGTCAGCCTGTCCACTGACCTGGACTCGACTGCCGAGCGCGCTGGCCAGAAGGCCACGCCCGTGTATATTACATAACTGCATGTCGTGCTGTGTCACCACTGTGTGTGCGTCTTGTTTATCACCCTCTATGTCAGTGTGTCGGGTCACCTGTCAATCTGTACGTCAGTGTGTTTGTCAGCCTGTCCACTGACCTGGACTCGACTGCCAAGCGCGCTGGCCAGAAGGCCGCGCTGACTGAAAGCCAGGGAGGAAGCGCCCACGGCAATGTGGGTGGAGTTGAGCATTTTCTTGGACCGAAGGTCGAACACTTTCACTCTTTTGTCTACCCCTGAGGTAGCCATATAGCTGAAACACAGGGGAGGTTCAAGGTTAGTATCTCATCAGAGAAATTAAATATGCGGCTGAACATTAACTGCACCACAGTACACTATAACGCGGATTGGATATTTTAAAACTCGGAGAACAGTTGTTGAAAATACAGGTCATATAAAAAGTGACATATTAAACAAACTAGTCATTTAAGACTTTAGGAACAGTGACTTTGATGGTACACAATAACGCGGACTGTATATTTTAAAACTCAGAGAACACTTGTTGAAAATACAGGTAATATAAAAAGTGACATATTAAACAAACTAGTAATTTACGAATTTGAGAATAGTGACTTTGATGGTGGCACCAACACTCAACAATACAGACACTGAGAACACATGCACACAGCTCAGTGACAGTGTACAAGACGAATGCTAAGAGAGTGAAATAGGACAGATACACATTCGGTGACATGCACACATAGCCACAGGTTTTCCACATATATAACAAGTGAGTGTTCCTGCATATAATTATGTGTGTACACATTGTGTGTGTGTGTTTGTGTGTGCGCGCGCGTGCGTGCGTGCGTGTGTGTGCATGCATGCATGTGTTTGTATGAGTGAGTGTGTCTGCATATATGTGTGTACATATACTCTGTGTGCGTGCATGCATGCATGTGTGTTTGTATTGAGTCTTTCCATATACTGAATGAATGTGTGTCTGTGCATGTGTGTATATATGTGTCTGTGCATACATGTGTGTGCGTGTGTGTGCGTACATTGATGTGCATGTGTGTATGTTTGTGCGTAGAGGAAGAGTGGCCAGAGAACAACTCACTTCCCCGACTGGTCCACGGCAAGAGCTCTCACTGGAGCCTTGTGGCACAGCATCTTTATCACCGGGCCCTTCTCATTGGGCGTCCACAGTGTCACCGTCCCTGGAACAACAACAGCAACAGTTCATTACTGTTCACATTGTATCCATGTACACTGGACGTTCACTGCATCACCATCCCTGGACTGGAACAAGAAATGTTCACACTGTATGGCGTACATTGGGTGCCCAAAGCGTCACCGCCCCATGACCACCCACAATTCACTACTGTTCGCGTCGTATACCTGTACATTCAGCATCCACAGCCTCACCATCCCTGGAGCAACAGCAACCTCGTCTACAGATCCCTGGTCAGACCTCTACCTGAATATCAGACCTCTACCTGAATACACTACTGCAGTCTGATCTGGGACGTCAATACCACGAAGGATAAAACCCACACTCCTGAATACGCTACCGCGGTCTGATCTGGGACCTCAATACCACGAAGGATAAAACCCACACTGACGCAGCGAGACATGCTGCACGCATGGTTCATCCTCCACAGGCCTGTATCCCTGTACATTGGGTGCCCACAGTGTCACCGCCCCTGGATCACCCACAATTCACTACTGTTCGCATCGTATACCTGTACATTCAGCATCCACAGCCTCACCATCCCTGGAGCAACAGCAACCTCGTCTACAGATCCCTGGTCAGACCTCTACCTGAATACGCTACTGCAGTCTGATCTGGGACGTCAATACCACGAAGGATAAAACCCACACTCCTGAATACGCTACCGCGGTCTGATCTGGGACCTCAATACCACGAAGGATAAAACCCACACTGACGCAGCGAGACATGCTGCACGCATGGTTCATCCTCCACAGGCCTGTATCCCTGTACATTGGGTGCCCACAGTGTCACCGCCCCTGGATCACCCACAATTCACTACTGTTCGGTCGTATACCTGTACATTCAGCATCCACAGCCTCACCATCCCTGGAGCAACAGCAACCTCGTCTACAGATCCCTGGTCAGACCTCTACCTGAATATGCTACTGCAGTCTGATCTGGGATGTCAATACCACGAAGGATAAAACCCACACTCCTGAATACGCTACCGCGGTCTGATCTGGGACCTCAATACCACGAAGGATAAAACCCACACTGACGCAGCGAGACATGCTGCACGCATGGTTCATCCTCCACAGGGATACAGGCCTGTGCAACACACACACACACACACACACACTCACACACACACACACACACCACACACACACACACACACACACACACTCACACACACACTCACACACACACACACACACACACACACACCTTTGTTACAAGGGTGGGGTGTCAAACCACCACCTCTGAATCCAGTTTGTCTGTGTGTAGTTGGGTGCCACTGATTTTTAACCCTTTACACCACATTCCACTGTTCCAGACAGTTTCTTCCCACACTGAGCAAACCCCCTGAACACCAGCAATGGTCTTCCAGCAAGACGTTCACGGTATAACGGAGAAAGAAGAATATTGTACATCAGTGTTGATCAGCTTGAACTCATCAAGCCCTTGGGTATCATCAAGCTGTCGAGGCAACCTGGACTTGCACATGCCCATTGACCTTGACCTACCTGATGTGTGGCCCAAGTGGATGATGGCATTGGCTGGATTCTGCATCATGGTATCGAGTCGTCCGAGGCCTGTGCATATTCCCGCTACTCGCGTCCCCCATGCAAACTGTGTATTATCAAGCTGCTGAGGCAACCTGGACTTGCACATGCCCGTTGACCTTGACCTACCTGATGCATGACCAAGGTGGATAACAACACTGGCTGGATTTTGTGTCATGGTATCGAGTCGTCCGAGGCCTGTGCACATTCCTGCTACTCACATCCCCAATAGAAACTGTGTATTATCCAGCTATTCAGGCAACCTGGACTTGCACATGCCCATTGACCTTGACCTACCTGATGGGGGCCCAAGTGGATGATGGCGTTGGCTGGATTCTGCGTCATGGTATGAGTCGTCCGAGGCCTGTGCATATTCCCGCTACTCGCGTCCCCATGGAAACTGTGTATTATCAAGCTGCTGAGGCAACCTGGACTTGCACATGCCCGTTGACCTTGACCTACCTGATGCATGACCAAGGTGGATAATAACACTGGCTGGATTATGTGTCATGGTATTGAGTCGTCTGAGGCCTGTGCACATTCCTGCTACTCACATCCCCAATAGAAACTGTGTATTATCCAGCTATTCAGGCAACCTGGACTTGCACATGCCCACTGACCTTGACCTACCTGATGCGTGGCCCAAGTGGATGATGGCGTTGGCTGGATTCTGCGTCATGGTATCGAGTCGTCCGAGGCCTGTGCATATTCCCGCTACTCGCGTCCCCCATGAAACTGTGTATTATCAAGCTGCTGAGGCAACCTGGACTTGCACATGCCCGTTGACCTTGACCTACCTGATGCATGACCAAGGTGGATAATAACACTGGCTGGATTATGTGTCATGGTATTGAGTCGTCTGAGGCCTGTGCACATTCCTGCTACTCACATCCCCAATAGAAACTGTGTATTATCCAGCTATTCAGGCAACCTGGACTTGCACATGCCCACTGACCTTGACCTACCTGATGCATGACCAAGGTGGATAATAACACTGGCTGGATTTTGTGTCATGGTATTGAGTCGTCTGAGGCCTGTGCACATTCCTGCTACTCACATCCCCAATAGAAACTGTGTATTATCCAGCTATTCAGGCAACCTGGACTTGCACATGCCCCTTGACCTTGACCTACCTGATGCGTGGCCCAAGTGGATGATAGCGTTGGCTGGATTTTGTGTCATGGTATCAAGTCATCCGAGGCCTGTGCACATTCCTGCTACTCACATCCCCAATAGAAACTGTGTATTATCCAGCTATTGAGGCAACCTGGACTTGCACATGCCCATTGACCTTGACCTACCTGATGCGTGGCCCAAGTGGATGATAGCGTTGGCTGGATTCTGTGTCATGGTATCAAGTCGTCCGAGGCCTGTGCATATTCCCGCTACTCGCGTCCCCATGGAAACATCCGTATAGCCAAGGAAACCTTTTTCATTCTGGAGAAGAAAATAGAAAATCTCTGGTAACAAACTGCCTCACTATATCAATATGCATGCAGCCATGCACAGCAACATTAGCCCTTGTCTGCGAAAAAAACAAGGAATGAAGGGCAAGGTTATAATAATAAAAACAGAAAATCTCTATTAACCCACTTGGCCCCATACCAGCTGCTGCCCTTTTGCTACGAAATCCCATGCAAAGGGAAGTAACTGTGTTAAATGATCCCAGTATACAACTTTAAAAATCAATAACAAACACCAAACAAAAGGTTTCAGCTCACCTCGTAGTTTCCCCAGTTTGCGAATACAGTGTTCTTGTATATCCAACAGGTTTTGATTTTTTTTCACTCAAAAATAAAAGCATAAAAATATATATTCCCAAGTCAGAAATGTGCACATCTGAATGTCAGGTTTTTGGGTGCCTACTGACTGCAAAAATTCCAGTTTGAATTTCCAAAGATGAAGCTCCATGAGTTTGTTAGGGTGCCCATGGTAAGCGACTGAGCCAAATTTGCAGTTCAAATCTCAAAGGATGAAGCTCCAACGCCATTGCTAACAGTAGGTCTTTTGTTTATTTTCACGCATCTATCGCTGTCCATCTCACAACTTTGAAAATTCACGGCATCTCTCAAACTCCACCGAACTTCGAACAAAAGACATCGCCGGAAGTAGTAAACAATAGCGGAAACGAGGCTACAAATCTCGTGAGAATCCTGTTCCTATTTGCATAAGCCGAGATGCTAGTATGGAATGTCTGCTAGCTGGCCGCTACCGGGCGTCAAGTCCCTGGCAAAAATGGTTTCACGCGCAAAGCTCTAATGTGATCAGATTCCTCATGGAATCATGGGAGATAAAAATTATAATAACAAAATGAGCAGATGACACAAACGCTGTCACTTACTAGAACGTAACATGGTAGAAACTCCATAAGCAACATAAAATAATGTAAAATAAACTTTGTACGTAACATAAACTAAAGTAAAATGAAATAGTAAAAATATTACAAAAGAAAAGGTAAAGACTCACAGCTGTCACCAGCAGCATATGGTACGGCAGAAACTCCATCCGTAAGACGCAATCCAGGTTCTGAAGAGCGTGGATCTCAATGCCCTGGTTGTCGTACACATTCACCCCACTTCTCTGAGCTGCAGCGAACAACGTCTCCTGATGCAGCCACCTGCAACCACACAAACAGGTGTGAATGGAAGCCGTTCACAACACAAACTAGGTGAGTTAAAGCCGTTCACAACACAAACAGGTGAGTTAAAGCCATTCACAACACAAACAGGTGCGAATGAAAGCTGATTACAATACAAACAGGTGTGAGTGAAATCTGTTCACAACACAAACAGGTGTCAGTGAAAGCCGTTCACAATACAAACAAGTGTCAGTGAAAGCCGTTTACAATACAAACAAGTGTGAGTGAAAGCCGTACACAACACAAACAAGTGTCAGTGTTGGTTTTGTTGCCTCTGACGTTTTGACAACAATTTGCCATCTTGCCATCATAAATGTCTGTGTGATTATCATTTTATCTATAGGTAACACTCAAATAAGCATATTGCTTTTGTGTTTCTTACCCTAGTTACGATATGAATAAATTTGTTTAACCCGTGTATGAATTAAAAAATGTGATGAAAGCAAATTTAAAACAAATGTTGTTTAAACCAAGTGTCAGTGAAAGCTGTTTACAAAAAAACAGGTGTGAGTGAAAGCCATTCACAACACAAACAGGTGTGAGTGAAAACCATTCACAACACAAACATGTGTGAGTGAAAGCTGTACACAACACAAATGGGTGTGAGTGAAAACCATTCACAACACAAATGGGTGTGAGTGAAAGCCATTCACAACACAAACACAAGTGAATGAAAGCCATCTGCAACACAAACAGGTGTGAGTGAAAGCCGTTCACAACACAAGCATTTGTGAGTGAAAACTGTTCAGTATTGACTTTGAAATCTACACTCCACACAAATAGTCTGGAAACACTTGCAAAACCATGCACAACTCAAGAAAAAAATCAACAAGATGCAAATAAATTCTGTGTAGATTTGTTTCCATCCTTTTCTGACCACAACACACACACACACACACACACACACACACACACACACACACACACACACACACACAAATCACTGTTTACAAAATATGACAATTTTATGAGAATATGTGAAAATGCTTAGTGTTCCATGACTTTTTGTAAGGAGTGCATACAGAAGAACAGCTGAATACTGAATGTCAGTTTGCTGAGTTTATGTAAAGTCATGAAATTAATAGGGGAAAAAAATCCTCTAGTAAAATATTTTGTTTAGCAATTAACAGGTATTTTGATTTTGAGATGCACTGACTTTTGCAGGTGATAACAGGCAGTTAAATCTCTTCATGATGCATTTCACACTGACAAACACACAGATGACACTTGTGCTGTTCACAATTCTTCCACTACTCAAGTACATGTTATCAATTTTAATAAACCATACACACAAACTGCCTCCCCATCCTCATGCACACACACATGCACACACACACACACACACACACACACGCACACAAACATGCACACACACACACACAGCTGCACATCACACACACCAGGTAGTCTCCACACACACACTCACATGACACTGTTCACAGTACACACACCTGACACTGTTCAGAGTTCACACACACACCGTACATATCCACACACCACAGTACACACACACACAATGCAATGCATCACACACCAAGTACAGTATCCACACACACACACAAGTACAGATATCCACACACACCAAGTACAGTATCCACACACACACACAAATGCAATGCACACACACACCAAGTACAGTATCCACACACACACACAAATGCAATGCACACACACACCAAGTACAGTATCCACACACACACAAAAGCAATGCATGCACACACAACAGGTACAGTATCCCACACACACAAAAACAGCATGCACACACACCAGTACATCACACACACACACAGACACACACACACCCCAAAACTGCTCACCACACATACAGTTCACACACAACACCCCAGTATACCACACACACACAGCACAGCACACCACTCTCTCTCTCTCTCACACACACACACACACACACACACACACACACACACACACACACACACACACACACACACACACATACACTCACCTGACACTGTTCACAGTCTCCATGGCGTTAA
Source organism: Alviniconcha marisindica (assembly GCA_018857735.1). Lineage (NCBI taxonomy): Eukaryota > Metazoa > Mollusca > Gastropoda > Provannidae > Alviniconcha > Alviniconcha marisindica. The sequence goes on from JABMCL010002978.1 coordinate 368,351, forward strand.
ATTCACAGCAGAGTTTTTTGGTCTGCCAGTCAAAGGCTGCCATGTGACCACGACATCCGCCCAGCAACAGATGCCTGCAGTACACACACATCACAAGTACTACTACTACTACTACTACTAACATGTATTTCTAATGCGCCAAATCCCTCTATGACTATACATGTGTGAAGCTCAATGCGCTATACATGAAACGTTACAACAATACACAACTAGCTAATTTAATAACGCATTACATATCTCACTCTATCCCACCCCCTCCCCCACATCCACACATATGCCTAAGCTCACAGCCTCTCGCTTCCTTCTCTCTCTCCAACACCCATCCCCTGAAAGTCATCAGTCAGCCACTGAAGACATCAGCAGCAAAAGAACAAAACAAACAAAAAGAACAGCATCCAATGCCTGTGAGAAGGTTAGAGTAGCTTAGAGCCGGCAGCTGGCAGAAGCAAAGGGAGGTTTTAAGTGAAGTACTGAACTGTGGGAGAGAGCTGCAGTGTCGGATGCGTGCAGGAAGCTTGTTTGGGACAAGGGGATCCTGAACGGAGAACAAATATAACGATATTAGGATGACCAGTTCAGCAACAACGCAAGTACCGAGCTGCGCACGACCAGTTCATAGTCACGCTGCAGAGTCAGTGCAGTTCTCAGTACTTGACATCTCACACCAAACTAACCATTCTGGTTATAACAGGACCAGTGTACTCTGGGGGACGTTTGTGTAACTGTAACAGTGTAAATAAGTAACTTGACATCTCACACCAAGCTAATCGTTCTGGTTATAACAGGACCAGCGCACTCTGGGGGACGTTTGTGTAACTGTAACAGTGTAAATAAATAACTTGACATCTCACACCAAGCTAACCATTCTGGTTATAACAGGACCAGGGTACTCTGGGGGACGTTTGTGTAACTGTAAGTGTAAATAAATAACTTGACATCTCACACCAAGCTAACCGTTCTGGTTATAACAGGACCAGTGTACTCTGGGGGATGTTTGTGTAACTGTAACAGTGTAAATAAATAACTTGATATCTCACACCAAGTCAACCATGTAGGGGAAGTTTGTGTAACTGTAACGGTGTAAATAAATAACTTGATATTTCACACCAACTCAACCATGCAGGGAAAGTTTGTGTAACTGTAACCGTGTAAATAAATAACTTGATATCTCACACCAAGTCAACCATGCCAGTTATATCAAGATGAGCACAATCTGGGTGAAGTTTGTATACTTTGATATCTCACACCAAGTCAACCATGTCAGTTATTATATATCAGGACCAGTGCACTCCACAAAAAAGCCTAACTCTTAATGAAAAATGTTTGAGAGTTTTCCGGCAAAATGTCAAGAGAATGGACCATTCACAGAAAAAGGACAAGACAGAAAGAGCAAGAGGACTAGGCAGAAAAACAAGAGAGGCGATAGGAAAAAATAAAAAGAGCAAGAGGACTAGGCGGAAAACAAGAGAGGCGATAGAAAAGGGGAATCAAATGCCAGCCCTGAGAAAACCACGCATCTCCGGCCTGCCTTCTGGACAGGCGGGAGGAGTACAGCAACATCCAAACACAAGTAGTAGTAGTAGTAACTGGATTTGAACATCCTGTCAACCACACAGGGTCACCTCATGACAGTCAAACTCAGGGCATAAGCAAATACACATTTCTAAACTCTTCTCACGTATATATATATATATATCAACCCTCTGTCAAGTCAATCTACAAAACCGATCACTTCACAAACATAACATACATACACAGACATCAGACATACATTTTAAAAGAGTTAGTCCATTCAGTATTACCCCTGCTGAAAGTGCACACAGGGCTAGGACATGCTGGTATCGTCGACCATTCCGTCTAATTTATCGATACCAGGTTAAAAAATAAAAAACAAAAAAAAAAAGAGGAATGGACACACAATATATAATTTATTTTTATTTTTTATATAAATGCATAATGATAATGGTCAAATACCAGTGCCATACGGCAGCAAGCTGCACATACCACATCAACTATCATCTCCTAGCTGCTCAACAAGAGCCCTACAAAAAAGCCTAACCCTTAACGAAAAATATTTGAGAGTTTTCTGGAGAAAAAAAAGCCAGGAGAAGGGACCATGCAGAAAAATGACAGACAGAAAGAGCAGAGGGTGGGGCATCGTTCTTTATATTCAAGTCATCTTAAATGATGGGCTTGTACTTGTACTTGTGAAATGATCACTCACATGACATTTGCAGAGATATATATATCTATATATATATATATATATATATATATATATATAAAATATATATATATCGTAAACAGTCATATATATTATATATATATATATATATATATATATATATATATTATATATGACTAAGTGCCAAAAGGGTGCATGAAAAGAGGACACAGTAGGTCGGAAAAAAAGTATGAAATAAAGTAAAAGGAAGTAGGTTTTTAGAATGTTTACTATATGTGGTAATCATCACTTCAAAGTGGAGGATAACGACTTTATTAGTTTTGGAGAAAACGATTAAAAAGATGAAAAGTGTATTAGGTCGGGTGTCAGGGATTGCGACACAAAAGTGCTACTGTATGGCTGGTAAAATTATTATTTTTATTCCCAACCACTTTAAACAATTAAGGATGTTCTCATAAGTATTTTCAAATAAATTATTGCAGCCTGACTTCTTACAAAAATTTGACATGTACGGTTGTCGTCAATAACTGCATCCGACATAATTAAATATGATTTTACCTTTTCTTTTCTGACAACAAAAAACCACAAAGTTCATCCATTCTGACCATCAGAATTCTAGCGTAAGGGAACAGACACACTGAAAGTCAGTTTTGAGGAATTTGTTTCTTTTCTTGACATAGCACAAAAAAAAAAATACACAAAGTGTCGAACATCAGCATTACGCAAAGTATGACAATGTCATAAATGTGACTTGACAGTACAATTAATTATTGAAGATTCTACCTTTCTCTTTCACCTACAAATGTAAACAACATATATTAAACCACAGTGTACATCAACTTATGATGTTGGCTTTTTTTACTGCAGAATCAAAAATGTCGAACATCAGATTGCGGACAGTCATTAAGACTTGACAGTACAACATTAAACTTTCTCTTCAGCTATAAAAATACACATTAATGTAAGAAAAGTAGTATGTGCTTAGATCCAGATTACTGACATGCAACTTCTTTTGATAGGTTTAAATACGATTGGTGTAATCTAGCATTGTAAACTGTTGAGCACTTCCAACTGGCATCTCATACTTCAGTCAAAACAAACAACATTCATAACAGAAGTCTAAAACACCATACCACCTCTTACAGTATAAAAAGAAACTGCACCTTGAATGTTTCAGAGAAATGCACCAAAAAACAGCACAGCACGAAGAAAAACTCTTACAAACGAACATGAAACAACACTGAATTTGGTGTATGTCACATCTCCACTAGGTCAATCCAGACTGCTGCCGGGGGAAACCCTGACGTGGCACAGCCCTTAGCCCTAGCCATCATGATCAACACTACTTACTTGGGGGGCATGGCCTACTCCGAAGGTACTGATTTTGGAAGATGTGAACAAAAAGTCTCAAGGGTGGGCACAGCAGCCACATCCTCAGTGAGGTCATTCCAATCCTTGATTGCATTGGGAAAAAGAAGAATTTCCTGTAATCAGTATGACACTTGACAGGAGGGCACTGGGTATAACAGGAATGGGAATGATGGGCTCCTGTGATACTGGGATAGTCACCTGGTATTCACTTGGTGTCAGTGGCTATGGAGCCATGGTGATGGTGGAAGTTATAAAAGTTCACCAGTCTTGCTTTTCTGCACCTATGTTGGAGATATGGTCAGCCTAGTCAGCCAGTCAGCATGTTGTTGACACTGGATATCCTGCAGCATCTCTGTGGTGTCCACCATGCTGCCTTTTTCTGTACAGACTCTAGGCGGTTGATCAGGTTGTTGTTTGGTGCCAGATAGAGCTTGCATATTCCAGGACTGGTGTGACAACTGCCTTGTAGGCCTTGCCTTTTATTAAAGAGGTGCTGATCTTCAGGGTTCTTCCCAGAACCCAGGGTCCTGCTTGCTTGGTTGGTGATGTTGATGTGTCTCCCAGGTGGCGTCTGAGGTCAGTGTGACACCCAAGAAGTGAGTACTGTTGACTGACTTGAGCATCTGGCCATGCAGAGCATGGTAGTGTTTCCTCTTGCTTTTAGTAACACTTCGGATGTCACATCTGTCCAGGTAGAAGCACATGTTCCATCTGTTTTCTCATTACCCATACAGAAATTGTTTAGATCATTTTGAGTATTGCTTGATCTTCAGCTGTGGAAATGGGGCACTGGCAGATGGTGTCATCTTCAAACAGTCTCAGTCTGGAGGTAGGCTGTTGTGGCAGCTAGGTCACTGATGTATAGGACAAACAATTTTGGGCCAAGAACACTGCCTCAAGGCACCTCTGAGTCCCATGGGACAAAGTTCGACTTCATACCATCAACATGACAGCTTGTTGATCTCTCAGGAAGCTCTTGATCTATGTGTTTGTTCTCCCGGTGATCCCATAATGGGACAACTTGTGAAGCAGGCCTTGGAGAAGTCCAGTCCACAAGGTCTATCAGTTTCCCTGCCTGAAAGTCATGCGTGAGTTCACTGATTTTAGTGATTAGGCCAAGGAGTTGGGTTTCACATACATGAGCAACCACATCTGAAGCTATGTTGTTCAGGAGCTACGATGATGTTGTCTTAGTGCATGATGCTACTGATGACAATATGCGAGGCTCTTGCACTAGTTGCAGACGACACTTGTGAAGGAAATTGGTCGGAACTTTTTTGAATGGTAGCATTCTTAAAGACAGGTGTGATAAGTGTGGTTATCCAATCTTCAGGTACAGTGCTGCTACTGAATGAGGAGTTGATGATCAAGGTCATGCTCATAGCAGGGGCAATTTTGTCCTACTCCTGGTCATGTCAGCAGTTATTGGTCTGAAATAATAAGACATTAACAACCAACATGAGAAACATCATCAACAAAAATTCCTATCTACAAACATAATGTATCCACAAAGTACAATGAATAATTCAATAAAATTAAAAGTATCAAACCTAAACTGCTAAAACCAAATCAAGCAAAATAAAAAAGTCTAGGATTACTTACTAAACAATCAGTTAAATGACTTCTAGTAGCGTACAAAACTTAAACAAAAAGTGTCAAACTGTCATCAGCACCAAATTTTTGGGGTAACCCTGAAGTCCGCCGACTTAATCCTCGTAATTTTTTAATAATTTTTTATTAACTACTTCATGACAATTTACTGTCGAATCTTGTCAAACGAAAGCGCTATGCCAATGTTGGGATGGCAACTGTTCATATTTCACAATATGTCTGCACGTGCAACTGGAAGTTAGGTTTACTACACATGGTGATCGGACGCCAAATTGTACAGCTAAGAAAACTCAGTGCTGCAATAAATCGTTCATCGATACTAGCAACAACGTCAGCCACGCCAAATCTCCCCTTGCTTAAAAAAGGACACTTCGTCCTACTGCAGACGCTCTAACCTGAACACAAAAGATCATCTAAATAACACTGACTGATTGATTTAATAAATAAACGGTGTAAAATTGTGATCGGACGTCAGGAATGGTCGGACGTCACCCTCACAACCAATAATTGCGACGTACCTTTCAATGTTCGCAGCAGAAGATTCCTTCGACGCAATTCAAATCAAATGTGACCGGGAAGTGTCACGTGGTACCTTCGTGTTTGTTGACAAGTGTAAACCTTAATGTTTTGTTTTTCGCTCACAACTTGTTAGATAGTCGGACGTCATATCTTACGACAATATTTGAGGAGCGGCAAATTTTGTTAATGTAACAAAAGTTGTTTGGTTAAATCTTTTCAAAGCTGCTGAGTGATTGACCGCGAGTCGGATGTGCATATGACGTCACTTCCGCTCATGTCAAGGTTCAGAGGTGTTTTCAGTCTGTTGTCGAAAGTTCGCGTTTCGTTTACGACACAGATGACGTCCGATCAAATAAAGTTCGATAACGTTCGATACGCTTTTTAAAGCATAATTTGTTGGAAGTTTTTCTGATGCATGGATCTTGTAAAACGATCTTTCGCGAACATAACAGATGTGACAAATATAACTTTTCCTTGTTTTCTTTAACAAAACAAAACCACGCCGACAGAGACAGGCTCTGTGCCACTGTCCGCTTTTCGTGGTTGAATTTCAGCAGTAAAATCACACTTTAACGGACATATTTCCCAAACCGGTTCAAAATTTCTGCTGCTATTATTTCAACTATATCCTCGTTCATTTTCACACACATTCAACCCACACTAATGTCAAAATATTTGTTTAAACATCTTTTATTCTCAGCACAACCAAGTCACCCATTTGCAGAACCCACCTTTGGCACTTAGTCATATATATATATATATATATATATATATATATATATATATAATATATATATATATGAATATTTTGCAGATATATATATATATATATAAAAGCAAGGAAAATAAAGATAAAAATGGTTGTGAAAACAATTGCTTGCACACACACAAACACAGTTTGTACTTCATGTTCATACCTTCCATTTCTGGAGTAGTTGATATTGTACGGACCAAAGTCTTTCAGGTTCAGCTCAAAGTACTAGAACATGGCACAGAACACATTCATCAAATTACATTTCTGCATAAATACCACTACTGTAACAGTAAGCATGAAAAACAAAACAGTACACCCTCAAGACTGCAAAATGACCAGATTATCCATTTTGTTGTTGCTGTTGTTGTTATTCTTTTTCTTTTCTTTTTTTCTTTTTTTTTGGGGGGGGGAGGGGGGTGTTGTTTTGTTGTTTGTTTTTTTGTTTGTTGTTGTGTTTTTTTGGGGGGTGGTGGGGGGGGGGGGGGGGGGGTTCACCCCTTTTCTATAACAGATAGTTGTCTAAACTAGACCTTAAAAAGCTTAATATAACGCCTGAACAATACATATAACTTCTTTCTTCCCCTGTTACAATTTTATTCTAGAAAACAAGCCTTGACAAAATGAGTTCCATTAAACATGTGCATGAGAAAAGAAAACAGATTTTGCTTTGGCTTTGGGCAAATCCCTGCTGATCTGCTATTGAATCCACAAAATTAGTTCTTCTCCTCAGTGTGCCAAGCGATCTGACATGACAGATGTGTGCTTGCATTACTTGAGGTGAGACGCATGCTCACATTGCTTGCATTACTTGAAGCAAGAGTGAAGACACATGCTCACATTGTTTGCATTACCTGAGGTGAGACGCATGCTCACATTGCTTGCATTACTTGAAGCAAGAGTGAAGACACATGCTCACATTGTTTGCATTACCTGAGGTGAGACACATGCTCACATTGCTTACATTACTTGAGGTGAGACGCATGCTCACACTGTTTGCATTACTTGAAGCAAGAGTGAAGACACGTGCTCACATTGCTTGCATTACTTGAAGCAAGAGTGAAGACACATGCTCACATTGCTTGCATTACTTGAGGTGAGACACATGCTCACATTGCTTGCATTACTTGAGGTGAGACACATGCTCATATTGTTTGCATTACTTGAGGTGAGATGCATGCTCATATTGTTTGCATTACTTGAGGTGAGACACATGCTCATATTGTTTGCATTACTTGAGGTGAGATGCATGCTCACGTTGCTTGCATTACTTGAGGTGAGATGCATGCTCACGTTGCTTGCATTACTTGAGGCGAGATGTGTGTTCACATTGCTTGCATTACTTGAGGTGAGACGCATGCTCACATTGCTTGCATTACTTGAAGCAAGAGTGAAGACAAATGCTCACATTGCTTGCATTACTCGAGGTGAGACACATGCTCACATTGTTTACATTACCTGGAGTGAGACATGTTCACATTGTTTGCATTACTTGAGGTGAGACACATGCTCACATTGCTTGCATTACTTGAAGCAATAGTGAAGACACATGCTCACACTGCTTGCATTACTTGAGTGAAGATGTGTGTTCACATTGCATGCATTACTTGAGTGAAGATGTGTGTTCACGTTGCAGGCATTACTTGAGGTAAGACGCATGCTTGCATTACTTGCGGCAAGATGTGTGTTCACATTGCTTGCATTACTAGAGGTGAGACGCATGCTCTCATTATTTGAAGCAAGAGTGAAGACACATGCTCACATTGCTTGCATTACTTGAGGCAAGGCACATGTTCACATTGTTTGCATTACTTGAGGTGAGACACACATTCACAACTGCTTGCATTACTTGAGGTGAAACACACATTCACACTGTTTGCACTACTTGAGGTGAGATGCATGTTCACATCATTTGCATTACTTGTGGTGAGATGCATGTTCACATCATTTGCATTACTTGTGGTGAGATGCATGTTCACATCATTTGCAACTTGAGGTGAGATGCATGTTCACATCATTTGCGTTACTTGAGGTGAGACGCATGTTCACATCATTTGCGTTACTTGAGGTGAGACGCATGTTCACATCATTTGCGTTACTTGAGGTGAGATGCATGTTCATACTGTTTGCATTACTTGAGGCGAGACGCATGTTCGTGTTGCTCGAGGCGAGATGTGCGTTCACACTGATTGCAATACTCGAGGCAAGACGCATGTTCACATTGTTTGCATTACTTGAGGTGAGACGCACGTTTGTGTTGCTTGAGGCGAGACGTGTGTTCACACTGATTGCATTACTTGAGGCGAGACCCATGATCACATTGCTTGCATTACCACACACTGACACAAATTATGCATGCAAACACACACACACTTATACATACACAAACCACACACACACACACACACACAAACACATACTTTTGCAGCACTTGTTACATCAACTGCCTGCGCAATCTCTGTCTGAGACAACCGCCCCTCGGCTTCTTCATCAGAGTCGAACACCAAGTACCTGGCACAGTGAAAAGACACATACAGGTCAACACCATTATAGTGCCATAGAAGTCACTGTCTTCACCAAATACCTGGCACAGTGAACAGATACATACAGGTCAACACCATTATAGTGCTATAGAAGTCATTGTCTTCGCCAAATACCAAGTAGCTGGCACAGCGAACAGATACATACAGGTCAACACCATTATAGTGTGCATGTGAATGAGTGAGAGAGAGAAACAGACAGAGAGACAGAGTGCGTGTGTGTGTGCATGCATGTGTGTGTGTGCGTGTTTGTGCACGCGCATGTGTGTGTGTGTGTGTGTGTGTGTGTGTGCGTGCGTGTGTGTGTGCATGCGTGTGTGTGTGTGCACATGTGTAATTGTGTGTCTGTGTCAGAACTACATGCTCCTATTTGGAGATAAGTACTATAGCACACAAAAGTACACACAATGATGACGATGGTTACTATACTGACCCAGCCAGCTCTTCTTGAAAACTTGAAGACTTGGCCTGTGTCTTCTGCCGCTTGTGCTTGGAGGCCTGAAAGTACACCGCTTGTCACTTTTTCTATCAATATCTATCACCAACATCATCATTGTCATCAGCAGCACCACCATCAGCAGCACCAGTTACCAGCATCATTATCACCCTTAGCATTGTCACTGTTGCTGTTCACTTTTCCATCAGCAGCACGAGTTGTTAGCATCATTGTCACCCTTAGCACTGTCACTGTTGCTATTCACTTTTCTGTCAGCAGCAGCATCCTTATCTCGATACCTGGCACCAGTATCACCACTGCCACTATCCATCATCACCAGTATCACCACTGCCACTATCCATCATCACCAGTATCACCACTGCCACTATCCATCATCACCAGTATCACCACTGCCACTATCCATCATCACCAGTATCACCACTGCCACTATCCATCATCACCAGTATCACCACTGCCACTATCCATCACACCAGTATCACCACTGCCACTATCCATCATCACCAGTATCACCACTGCCACTATCCATCATCACCAGTATCACCACTGCCACTATCCATCATCACCAGTATCACCACTGCCACTACCCATCATCACCAGTGACCTCAATTTTCAACATGTCATTTGCTTTTCAATTCCATTCAATTTCAAATCAGTTGCAAAATTAGGGCAAGATAATGAAAGATGCTTCTTCACATACAGTCCTCATTAACTTAGGTTAAACATAAAATCCGTAAATGCAAAAAGATTTCTTCAGAAACTTCTAGTTGCACCCCCCCCCCCCCCCCCCCCCCCCTCATTTTTTGGTTCAGATCTGGGTAGGAACTGTTAGTTTGTCTTACCAGTCTTGAAAAAAAACAAGTTTGACTCACTTGTTGAACATGATTACTTGTCAGGAGAGCAAAACAGAAGACAGACATTGAGACAAGCACAAAGACAAACGCAGACAGCATTCTGCATGAAACATACCTCAGAAGACAGGCAGACAAGCACAAAGACAAACACAGACAGTATTCCACAAGAAACATACCTCAGAAGACAGACAAGCACAAAGACAAACACAGACAGCATACTGCATGAAACATACCTCAGAAGACAGACAAGCACAAAGACAAACGCAGACAGTATTCCGCATGAAACATACCTCAGAAGACAGACAAGCACAGACAAACACAGACAGTATTCTGCATGAAACATACCTCAGAAGACAGACAAGCACAAAGACAAACGCAGACAGTATTCCACAAGAAACATACCTCAGAAGACAGACAAGCACAAAGACAAACGCAGACAGCATTCTGCATGAAACATACCTCAGAAGACAGACAAGCGCAAAGACAAACGCAGACAGTATTCCGCATGAAACATACCTCAGAAGACAGACAAGCACAGACAAACACAGACAGTATTCTGCATGAAACATACCTCAGAAGACAGACAAGCACAGACAAACGCAGACAGTATTCCGCATGAAACATACCTCAGAAGACAGACAAGCACAAAGACAAACACAGACAGTATTCTGCATGAAACATACCTCAGAAGACAGACAAGCACAAAGACAAACGCAGACAGTATTCCACAAGAAACATACCTTGGAGTGTGATGTACTTGAAACAGCATCTTCAGCCTAAAATACAAAATACAAGAAATCAGCCTCCATGGACTGAAGCACACCTGAGAAATACATACCTGAGTTTTAAAACAAATTTTTATTTCAAAGCTTAATACAAAATACAAGAGATCAACCTTCAAGGATTAAAGCATGAAATGCATACCTGAGTTTCAAAACAAATTCTTATTTCAAAGCTTAAACCACTCTGATTTGATTTTTCATGCTATAAAGTCATGCAATTGCAACAACAAATGAACCCCCTTTTTTTTTTAAATAGATTAAATTAATGAAAGCCTAGGCAAGGGTTGCACTTTATTTTTTTATGACTTACAACCACTTTTAAAAAAAAAGAGCTTTCCTTTCACATCTCCAAACGTATATTAACCACTGACCAAGAACCACATCTCCTTTAACACTTTTCCCTTCAAAATGAAGACGAAAGAAAAACAACAAATCTCCTTTAAGACATAAGCCTTGTTTTTCTGAATCCATTTCTCAGGATTCATTATCCCATGCAAATGAACCCCCTCACACAGACCCCCCCCCCCTCCTTCTGGAGAAAAAAAGTCAGGAGAATGGACTATTGCCTCAAACACTCCGCCACTCTGATGCTGCCTCCTCTTTTAAAGCCGCCCTCAAGATGCACCTGTTCAATAACTATTTCTAAACTGTTTTTTACAGCCATGCCTATCCCCCTGTCTGACACGTGAGGGTGTGTGTGTGTGTGTGTGTGTATGCATGTTTGTGTGTGTGCATATGTGTGTGTGTGCATGCGTGTGTGCATGCATGCATGCGTGCATGTGTGTTGTTAGTGTTATTGTAAAATGCCTTGTGCTCCCACCATGTGTGGTAGATGGGCGCTCTAGAAATCCTCTTTATTATTATTATTATTAGCAGAAAAATGACAAGACCAAGCGAGCAACATGACTGGGCAGAAAAACAAGAGAGGAGATAGGAAAGTCGAATCAAATGACAAGCCTGAGGACAGTGAGATTCCAGATTCACATCCCTGGCCCCCCTTTGGTAGGGTGGCGGGAAATAGAAGAGAGGTTTTGCTGTGTAAACAGCACGAAGCGGCTACTGTGTGGCAAACATCTACTCCGTGACTGTGTTGTGATGTGATGCACCAGGCAGTCAGCTACTGTGTGGCAAACATCTACTCTGTGATGATGTGATGCACCAGGCAGTCAGCTACTATACTGTGTGGCAAACATCTACTCTGTGACTGTGTCGTGATGTGATGCACCAGGAAGTCAGCTACTGTGTGGCAAACATCTACTCTGTGACTGTGTCGTGATGTGATACACCAGGAAGTCAGCTACTGTGTGGCAAACATCTACTCTGTGACTGTGTCGTGATGTGATGCACCAGGAAGTCAGCTACTGTGTGGCAAACATCTACTCTGTGACTGTGTCGTGATGTGATACACCAGGAAGTCAGCTACTGTGTGGCAAACATCTACTCTGTGACTGTGTCGTGATGTGATGCACCAGGACGCTGGCTACTGTATGGCAAACATCTACTCTGTGATGATGTGATACACCAGGAAGTCAGCTACTGTGTGGCAAACATCTACTCTGTGACTGTGTCGTGATGTGATGCACCAGGACGCTGGCTACTGTATGGCAAACATCTACTCTGTGATGATGTGATACACCAGGAAGTCAGCTACTGTATGGCAAACATCTACTCTGTGACTGTATAGTGATGTGATGCACCAGGAAGTCAGCTACTGTATGGCAAACATCTACTCTGTGACTGTATAGTGATGTGATGCACCAGGAAGTCGGCTACTGTATGGCAAACATCTACTCTGTGACTGTATAGTGATGTGATGCACCAGGAAGTCAGCTACTGTATGGCAAACATCTACTCTGTGATGATGTGATGCACCAGGAAGTCAGCTACTGTATGGCAAACATCTACTCTGTGACTGTTGTGATGTGATGCACCAGGAAGTCGGCTACTGTGTGGCAAACATCTACTCTGTGATGATGTGATACACCAGGCAAGTTGGACTCACTCGTATGGCAAGACACCTACTCTGTGATGATGTGATACACCAGGAAGTCGGCTACTGTGTGGCAAACATCTACTCTGTGACTGTGCGTGATGTGATGCACCAGGACGCTGGCTACTGTGTGGCAAACATCTACTCTGTGATGATGTGATACACCAGGAAGTCAGCTACTGTGTGGCAAACATCTACTCTGTGACTGTGTCGTGATGTGACACCAGGAAGTCAGCACTGTGTGGCAAACATCTACTCTGTGACTGTGTCGTGATGTGATGCACCAGGAGCATGCTACTGTGTGGCAAACATCTACTCTGTGACTGTATAGTGATGTGATGCACCAGGAAGTCAGCTACTGTATGGCAAACATCTACTCTGTGACTGTATAGTGATGTGATGCACCAGGAAGTCGCAACTGTGTGGCAAACATCTACTCTGTGATGATGTGATACACCAGGAAGTCGCTACTGTATGGCAAACATCTACTCTGTGATGTATAGTGATTATGCACCAGGAAGTCAGCTACTGTATGGCAAACATCTACTCTGTGACTGTATAGTGATGTGATGCACCAGGAAGTCGGCTACTGTATGGCAAACATCTACTCTGTGACTGTATAGTGATGTGATGCACCAGGAAGTCAGCTACTGTATGGCAACCCTTTAGTCGTGATGCTTTGATGATGTGATGCACCAGGAAGTCAGCTACTGTATGGCAAACATCTACTCTGTGACTGTGTCGTGATGTGATGCACCAGGAAGTCGGCTACTGTGTGGCAAACATCTACTCTGTGATGATGTGATACACCAGGAAGTCGGCTACTGTGTGGCAAACATCTACTCTGTGACTGTGTCGTGATGTGATGCACCAGGAAGTCAGCTACTGTGTGGCAAACATCTACTCTGTGATGATGTGATACACCAGGAAGTTGGCTACTGTATGGCAAACATCTACTCTGTGATGATGTGATACACCAGGAAGTCGGCTACTGTGTGGCAAACATCTACTCTGTGACTGTGTGGTGATGTGATACACCAGGACGCTGGCTACTGTGTGGCAAACATCTACTCTGTGATGATGTGATACACCAGGAAGTCAGCTACTGTGTGGCAAACATCTACTCTGTGACTGTGTCGTGATGTGATGCACCAGGAAGTCAGCAACTGTGTGGCAAACATCTACTCTGTGATGATGTGATGCACCAGGAAGTCAGCAACTGTGTGGCAAACATCTACTCTGTGACTGTGTTGTGATGTGATGAACATGTGTAAATGGCTCACTTTCTGAAGTCGACGTTTCTTCCACTTGCCAATTTTACGGCTGGACACTTGGGTACAATTTTCCACTCTGTAGGACTCTGTTGTTTCCTTCTGAAAAAACAACGAAACCAACACACAAAATCAGTCGCCATATGCAGAGTATGGCTAATGCAGCAACACTGATAGTGAAATAAATGAGATGCAACAAGCTACAAAAAACAAACATATTCAGATTTTTTTAAATATATAACTGAATCCTTTCTTTGTTTGCATGCTGCAGCTAAATCATACAACTACAAGGATAGTTATTTGCCAATGACATTTAAATGTACACAGGAATTTGTCTTGGTGACGTTTTGATTGATTGATTGATGATCACTTGAGCAGACTCATTGCACTCGCATGTGGTTCTACATGAGTGACAAGCTTTTTATAGCGCGTTTTTTTTAAATATCCACCAAAATGTACTTACAGCGCTGGCATGGCTGGTGCCACATGAAACTGCAGCCATCTCGGCGCATGTTCTGTGTACACCATACAACCATGCACCATGTCACTTCATGCAAAGCCACATACGTAAGGTGTATGTATGTTTAGCTGTAACCTGCACTTTTGGCAGAATGACCGGGATCTTTTACGTGCTACTGCGGTAACACGGGGTGGAATGGATACTGAAATTAGAGTCAGCACAGAAAGTCGACCCCGGAGAAGAAAATTCTCCCGCTGCTCCTGCAGGGATTTGAACCCGCGACCTTTCAGTCACGAGTCCGGCACTCTAACCACTGAGCTATCCCCGCCCCTGTTCCATTCAGACAGTGCATTAACAAATAGACAAAACAGTACAATCGCCATGTATAAAAGTCATAAATAAATAAAGTTAAATTCAACAATGTAACAATCTCAGTCATCCAATATAAGCTATAACACACACACACACACACACACACACACACCACACATGATGATTAGTTTATCTCACTTTGGAAAACACCTGACATTAAGGCTTTGGTGAAAAAAATGGTGTATCTCATGAGTCTGCATGCATGGAGTGAATCGCAATTAACTGTGATTAGTTTTGGAGAATCAAAATAGCATTCATAACCCATTCAAATTCTTGACCACAGTTAAATAATAAAAAATAATGAGCTTTATTTTTTTTAAGTGAAGTAAATTTTGACATATTTGATCAAAATGACAAGAACTGAGCAAATCATTTTTAGAACTTTATTAATAATCTTCACGGAACTCATAAATGTTACAACAAACAGGTTTTTGTTCTCTTTTGTTTTGTTTTCATGCTCCTCCTCACGTTCTTGTGAAATGTTATAAAAAAAACATACATCATTTGGTACAAATAAAAACAGCACAAGCCACTTGTTGGTAATGTTACAAACCACCAGCATTTGGAAATTAAACAGAATGAATGTATCAATGTATATTTTGACCATATGAAGCAGAATCAGTGACAGACATCCGATACTAGTGATAATAATCACTGCCCGCTGAACTAATATGGAACTTTATAGCTGAATATCAAAAATCCTTTGGTATTTTTTGAAAGACCCATTTTTGAGAGCCTGGTGATAGCTTTTATTGCCGCCTCGGTGTCTCCGTGATAACAATCAGCGATTATTTCCACCCTGACCATGGTTTGAAAACTACTCACCTTGGAAGCATCTGGATCGGACGCCTCATAGTAGCGTTGTTGTAGCCTCTTTTTCACTTTGTCTGTAGCCTGTCAAGCACAAAAATAATCCGATGACATCATTAACTAAGAAATCAGACCCTTTCGGAACTTGAAGGGACAGTCACCTTGTTTGAATTGAAAACAATCAAATGTATGTACATCAGCTGATTGTGTGTGTGTGTGTGTGTGTGTGTGTGTGTGTGTGTGTGTGTGTGTGTGTGTGTGTGTGTGTGTGTGTGTGTGTGTGTGTGTGTGTGTGTGTGTGTGTGTGTGTTGGTGTGTGTGTGCATGTGTGTGTGTGTGTGTGTGTGTGTGTTGTGTGTGTGTGGTGTGTGTATGGTGTGTGTGTGTGTGTGTGTGTGTGTGTGTGTGTGTGTGCATGCGTGTGTGCATGCATATGTGTGTGTGAGCATGTGCACGTGTGTGCATGTGCTGACACCTGAAACTGATTCTAAGTGCAGAACTGTTTTTAGGATACCTCGATGTGCATTATGAACACTGACAGTGACACTACCATCCTAAAAACACTTCTGCACTTACAATAATAATAATAATGCACATTTATCACACGCTCATCAACACCCTGAGCGCTCACATGATACATATTAACCTAAATATGATATTCTATACACATGTAGAGCAGTCCTACCAAAACAATTTACATAAAGTATTATACACACACACAAAACACACACAAAAATGCACTACAAACACACACACACACGCACACAATGACTGTAGCAAAAACTGGGTATTGATATTAGTTAGTATGGAAATACTGTGAGAAAGAGGAAGGTTTCCAGTTTGGCTTTAAAAGATGACAGGGTTGAGCAGTGTCTAAGGTCTAGTGGGAGAGAATTCCAAATGTGGGGTCCAAAGCAATACATGGATAGCAATACTGCCAGGCAATTACTTTGCCATTTCATTTATTACTCCCAGACTTTCAAACTGGCTCAGAAAGGCAGAGTGACAAGAATGATAGCATTTATTACACAGGAATTAAGAAGAGAGAGCAACAGTGGATGAATAGCATAGACCATGTGCAGCAGTCTGCCAGTTCTCTATCATTGGCAGGAGCTGCCACAAGTATCATTTTTGTTGTGACAAACATGTGTCTGTCATGACAAAACACATCTTTTGTCACAACAAAAGCTTTGTTGCAACAAACATTGCCACGACAAACATAATTTTGTCGCAACAAAACTTTTGTCGTAATAAGCTTACTTTTATTGCAATAAACATGTTTTTGTTGCGACAAAACACGTCCTTTGTCGTGACAAAAGTATGCTCATCATGACAGAACTTTTGTTGCGACAAACACATGTTTGTCATGCCAAATATTTGTCATGCCAAAAGATTTGTCATGACAAAAATATTTTATCACGACAAAATTATGACAGAAGTTTTGTCGCAGCAAGGATACTTTTGTCGTGACAAAAGACATGTTTTACTACGACAAACTCATGTTTGTCATGACAAAAATGATACTTGAGGCAGCTCCCGCCAATGATAGTTCCCACCTTATACTCAGACTGCTTATGTAGCTTTGGTTGCAGTGTTTCACTGTCAGTCTGACAAAGTTCATTGCTGTCCAGTTCACAACCTATCACACGCTCATGAAGATCCTGTTCTTTGTCAACTGCACTGGATGCCTTGCACAGTAGAGACTCCACTGCAACCTAGAACGTCCCGGTCTGCTCCATCCAGCACTGCTGCACATGGGATTGACTGCACATGATGCCGCTCGGGCTCTGTGACTGCGGAACGACCCATATTTTGGTATTTCCTCGCAGAGATCGCAGGAGCTTGGAGAGATTCTTTGCCTTTGCTGTGACATACCGTTTGGCCATCAGTCAGCTTGCGGTGCGCCAAAGGTTGTGGAAAGGTGGAGGAGGGAACAGAATGAGAGGCAACAGCAAGTGGTGAAATCCCCTCAGTGTCAGCCAAGGATTCCTTCTTTCTGTCATATTCCTTCAGGCATTTGACAATGGCTTTGTCGATGAAGTCTCCAAGACTTAATAACTCATCCTCCATGCTGGGTTTATCGATTATATAACTGCAATTGTGTGTTTTTCTGTTTGCTTGTTATTATATAAACTACCTCTGCCAATAAACAGAGTTCTTCAGAACATTGTGCAATAGAATTGCTACTACAACTGGTACTGTGCTAGCTCTGTCAGTATCACAGTCCAGGTGAGATCAAGAGGAGGGAGGTGGTGCTGGGCTAGAGAGAGAGAGAGAGAGAGAGAGCTGGACTTCTTTCGCTTCAGCTGCTTCCCAACGGCGGAGCTAAGGACATTATCTTTGTGACTCTGTTCTGCATAGCAGTTGGGACAGCAATTGCGTGGTGCTGTGGTTGCTGTGCAATGCCAGACAGATACTGCCTTAACATCCTGTTGTTCTGGCAGCAGTCCACGGCAGCCTTGGTCTTCTGGGTTGGTGCCTGTTTTAAGGTTTCACTCTTCTGTCCCCCTTTTCCCACTCATCAGTCCCTGTCCCTAATAGGCCTTCTCACCTCCGTGGTCGTTAAGCAGCACAAACTCACTCACTGTGTCAGAGCTACTGTTTCATTAAAGAGTTCTAGTGTAGCGTGTGTTGTCAGCTGAACTTGCTTACTTGCACAATGCAAGAAACAAATGCTGTTATTTTATTCAAGATCTTGACTTCGTTATAATGCAGACATGTCCAGAGAGCTGTGAGGAGAGGTTAAAATTCTTTGCACAACAACAGGATCAGTAAAAATCCTTGTGCTCATCAACCAGCAATAAATCTGCCTAACTTGTCCAACCAGCAGCAGTCATCTGAGTCCACCACGCTATCACAAGGCAGTTTTCAACTCCTGATTTGACCTCAGAGCAGAGTCAGTTTTCTGTGGTGTCAGTTGATTCATCTGTGTACTGAATTAAATGGCGTCAAGCAAGTAGTCTTTTTTGCTTGTCTTGCTTACTGTTTCACAGCCAAATTCCACCCCTGAGCGACCTGTTGGGTTCACAATATCCTTCAACTTGCAGTGCAAATGCTCTCCATGTAGGCTAGGCACACGTCCAGTACGGCAGAGACTGAGAGACTATGAGGAAAGCGGTGAACCACTTGACCGGCACTGGCAGTATCTCTAGTCTAGGCTGGACAGCTGATCCACAGGCACAGAGTTATTTCATTTTTTTAAAAAAATGTTTTCTTTTTCTTCCAGACAGTGGAACATAGTGGAACCTCACTTTGGGTCCAGTGAAACATATATATATATATATATATATATATATATATATATATACATGTGCCTACACCAGGCAGATTTAGCCCCTTCCGTTAAAACATCCACAAATTATTAAATATGGTTCAAAACTCTATGCACACAGTTCCTGGCGGTTAGGCAGTCCAGACTCTGGGTGTCAGCCCATGAACGTATGTCCCGGGTGAGGGAGCAATGGTGTGGCACTGTGGGGGCTGGTTCCACGATCAGGGAGTCTTCAGAAATTATGTATAAGGCCTTCCTGAGGACTGCATGGTCTTGCCCTCTCTTGGAAAAATCGCTGTGCGCCTCGGCCTGGTTGGCTGCCCAAATTTCGGTGAGAATCAGACCGAGCGTCACTGAGAAAGAAAATGACAGTCATCTGCAGCTGTGCCACCCTCGATGCTGATGTCACTGTGTACGCCATGCCAGCTGACCTCACCACACCATCTCAGCTGACGTCACTGCACCATCCCAGTTCAGGGCACCATCCCAGCTGACGTCACTGCACCATCCCAGCTGACGTCACTGTTCATCCCAGTTCATCCCAGCTGACGTCACTGCACCATCCCAATTCAGTGCACCATCCCAGCTGATGTCACTGCACCATCCCAGCTGACGTCATTGCACCATCCCAGTTCACTGCACCATCCCAGATGACGTCACTGCACCATCCCAGTTCACTGCACCATCCCAGCTGACGTCACAGCACCATCCCAGCTGACGTCATTACACCATCCCAGTTCACTGCACCATCCCAGCTGACGTCATTGCACCATCCCAGTTCACTGCACCATCCCAGCTGACGTCATTGCACCATCCCAGTTCACTGCACCATCCCAGCTGACGCCACTGCAGCCAGATAGGCTATCACTCAGGCAGCACCACAAGCCAGATCTTCCTTTTCCAGCCAAGATATAATCCAAAATCACAGCACAGGCACCAGACAGATGGTGATTTTTTTCCCTCTCAAAATCACCCGACAGTTCGTTTGCACTCAACGGTATAGCTACTGGACTAGTTACAGTAAGTCACCCTTACCTCACTGCAGGAATAGATTTATTCCCTCCCTCTGACAAATGTACCCCCTACCACCTAAAATTAAAAGGACAGCAAAACCTTCACACAGCATCAGAATTCAGATCAACCACACAGTACTACAACCTGCAGGAAGGGTGCTTTTGCTGCACAGCACTTAACGCACAAAATATATAGCACACAACAGATGGTAGACCACTGTCCAGAAGTTCTTCTCTTCTGGTAGCAACAGATGGTAGACTGCTGTCCAAAAGTTCTCTTCTAGTAGCAATACCCACTACAGTTACAACAGACGGTAGACCGCTGTCCGGAAGTTCGTCTCTTCTAGTAGCAATACCCCACTACAGTTACAACAGACGGTAGACAGCTGTACAGATACCCTACTACAGTTACAACAGACGGTAGACCGCTGTCCCGGAGTTCTTCTCTTCTGGTAGCAATACCCCACTACAGTTACAACAAACGGCAGACCGCTGTCCATACAGTTACAACAGACGGCAGACCGCTGTCCATACAGTTACAACAGACGGCAGACCGCTGTCCATACAGTTACAACAGACGGCAGACCGCTGTCCAAAAGTTCTCCTCTTGTAGTTAGTAAGCCTAATACTGTAATAGTCCGCAACACGGCGCTACATTCAGCACGCTATCACGGTCAGACATGTAACAAAATGAGGGCAATGCTTCCGTTTAAAGTCTCCACACGACACCGGCGAAGTCTGCGCCAACTGCATCACAACACTCACCGTGTGCACAGCATTTGGCCCTGACAGATACTGGGACAACTGTGTGACCGGATCCGATCGTGGCTAAGCTTAACCCAGCACATTAACACAATCGCAGGTCAGTTTTCTGGGTACACCCCGAGCAAACTATAAAATCGGGGGGGGTGACAAAAATTGATGGGGCGTAACTGTGACCACGCTGATTTTTTCTTCTTTTTTCTTTCTTTCTCCCTTTGATTAAAAATAAAATAAAATCTAAACCAGAATGACTGCTAGCTAGAACGCTAGATCCAAACACAAGAAGGTTCAAACGAACGCTTATTTATTTTGACACGGACACACAGTATGCAAATTTTCGGGGAAATCCCCTTTGTCGAGCCACAAAAAGACACTTAAAGAACAGATAAACTTATCTTGTTCTCGATTTGACTTCGATTCATTTGAGTACTTTCCTTCGTATCACCCACACGAATGGTCACGCTCATTGTCATCACTACTTGTTTTGTAACCATCATCGCTGTTATTATTATTTCAATGAAGTTATTTTTACAGCAGTGATTTTGTTGTTGTTCTGATTTAAAAAGAAAAGAAAAGTTTTACAACTTTGAAGCTGCACACAAGCACTGAGAGCAGAGTGTTAAAGTTGAAGCAATGTTCATCAAAATTTAAAGTCTGTCCACTAACTTAGTAACTAGCCATGTTTGAAGGGTGCGCGGTGCTGATAGAGCACTTTTCCCCCCCAGTCTGCAACCCCCCCCCCCCCCCCCCCCCCGAGGTGGGGGGAGATTGAGATTATATACCTATCGCTACATTGTCACCACCAGAATGACCCCTGCACTAAGATGGGCAGCGATGCGAGCCATTTTAATGTTTCATTAATTGTGAGGGACAAAGTCACAAGACAGTGTCCACAAACCACCACAACGTTTGAAGAGAAAGGAGAGCTGAAGCGGATTCGAACCGAGGTCCCTCTTGTTTACCAGCCTAACGCCTTACCGCTAGGCCAGACCGGCTCACTGTGGCCTGGTCAGTGACGGCTGGTACATGTACTCGTAGCAGAAGCAGGCTTAATTTTATGCAATGTTGTAGAGCGCCTAGTTCTGCTAGCAGTGTCGCCTGCACATGTACTCGTAGCAGAAGCAGGCTTAATTTTATGCAATGTTGTAGAGCGCCTAGTTCTGCTAGCAGTGTCGCCTGCACATGTACTCGTAGCAGAAGCAGGCTTAATTTTATGCAATGTTGTAGAGCGCCTAGTTCCGCTAGCAGTGTCGCCTGCACTGACCCCAGTCGACTGTCCGCTCATGTCCGCCTTCAACTCTGTGTTACACATCGTGGCCTTCACTGACTGCCTGTCTAGCAACCGTCGTGGTTATTTTGGGACGTTCTACCTCACGACCCGGTTCTAAACGGTTCCAGTTTCCATTCTTATCCAATGGCAACTCCCAAGTTGCAACCCCGCAGCCGTGCTTTAGCTTGTACCAAAGATTATAAATACGTTTATAATCACCAAAGATTATAAATACGTTTATAATCTTTAGCTTGTACGGTGAGCCGGTTTGGCCTAGCGGTAAGGCGTGGATCATGGACCTCGGTTCGATACCGCTTCGGCTCTCCTTTCTCTTCAAAAAGGTTGTGGTTTTGTGGACACTGTTCTGTGACTTTTTCTATCATTTCCTACTGAAACCGCCCTGATATAACCGTACCGGTTGACTGGGCGTAAAACACCAACTTGCTTACTTACTCCTACTGAAACATTAAAATGGCTCTCATCGCTGCCCATCTTAATGCAGGAATCATTCTGGTGGTGACAGTGTAGCGACAGGTATACAATCTCCCTCTCCCCCCACCTTCATACCCCCTTCTTCCCGTCCCTAATAAGCCTTACGGTTTCTGTGGACGTTAAGCACCATATTTGCTTACTATTTGAACGAGACAACTCGTCCAGCTACCTCCACCCTCGCAAGGCATGGCCGTTTCCACAATCACTCCCGACGTGGGGTACCACGGATGCAGAAATTAACATCCCCCCATTTTCCAGAAGTATTCCCGACATGGGGTACCACGGACGCAGAAATTAACGTCCCCGTTTTCCAAAATTATTCCTGACGTGGGGTACCACGGACGCAGAAATTAACACCCCCTCCTCCCTGCAAGGCATCCTGTGCTTTCAGAGGTTCTCTTTTAAAAGCCTACACCTGGTCTGTGTATAGCCTTGCATGCTTTGCCTGCTACCAAAGACAGTGCTACTACTGCAGCCGGTAATTCTACCATTCTAATCGTCCTGAAGTGAACCTGATTGGTTGACATGATGTTAAATAAAAATAAACTATTGGTTGACATGATGTTAAAATATTTAAAAAAACCATGGTTGACATGTTAAAATTAAAAAACTCAAACTGCCATTCTGATTAGGCCGTTACTTTGCCCTGAGATTACCCTTGTATGGCCAACAGGACATTAACAGCCAGAATTACCGACTAGCCCAGTGACCTTCAAACCAGTGTGACAGCTTACGGTGGCGAGAGTGGATCATGGAAACCGGCCAAACAACCACTGTCAGTGACCAGTCAGATATACGGCCGTCCATACTACTACTTGAGCTGTGCTAGCAGCCACCCTGCTCCTGTCCCTGTCTAGAACACACACACACACACACACCACATTTACACTCACATAATCACCACACACACCACATTTACACACACACACACACATACCACATTTACACACATACCACATTTACACACACACACACACATTTACACACTCACACGATTACCCCCCTCCACACACACACACACACCACATTTACACACACACACACACACATTTACACTCACATAATCACCACACACACTACACACACAAACACCATATTTAAATACTCACATGATCATCCCTCTCCCCCTGCACACACACACACACAACACACACACACACACACACACACACACACACACACACATACACCACATTTACACACATAAGCCACACACACACTCTCAACTGTGCTGCGTTTTTCGGAGCCGGTCAAACAAACCAACAGCCGGTATGTCTGACCATTGCTGAACTGTTTACTGGTAGTGGTATACACAAACTCTGTAAGCTGCTCTAGTCGCTGCCTTTGCAGAGCCTTTGCCTTTGCAGACAGCTGCCTTTGCAGAGCCTTTGCCTTTGCAGACAGTCAGTGGCAAAGACAAGGCATTTTCTGTATTGTCAGATTAAATAAGCAATCCTCTTGATCTTTTAATATAGCTTCATGAATTATGTGTTTGGATGGATCTATAATCATAAAGCATAATTACAAAACAAGGTTCCTCAAAAGACCATAAATTATATACATGTATACAGTGATACACTCAATAAAGATCCTGTAGATCACGTCAGAGTTTGGTGGATTAAACAGAAGTACCAAAAATAACCCAGCATGCACTACAAGTGACAGAACCTTCAAATTTGCAATTGTATAGCAGTATGCCATAGGAAAAAAGAAGAAGACTGAAGAAAAGTTAAAAGAAAATTGCATCAAAAGATTTTACACAGTGTCGCTGTCACTGTCACAGTGACCTCCAAAGTGGCAACGGCCACTGACAGATGACGATCATCAACCAGTAGTTCTAGGCCAGAAGATGTTTTGTAATTGTTTGTAAACTTGCTGTTCCTGCAGCCTGCCCAGACAAGGCCACAAGCTCAGGAAATCTGGCTTTGAGTTCGACTGTTTGAACTTCCACAGTCACAAAAGTCTGTACACATGTATAACTATAAGTCACTGGTATTAAAATTGGTGAGTTTGATGAATCAAAAAAAAGGAAACAGTAATGGTTCACAGTCCAGTCTCAAGAGATAATTGACATATTGTTAACGTTATATAATAATTATGATATTCTTAATCTTAGTGTATGCCATGAAAGCGAAGGTGATGCAGTCACTCTTGGTGCATCTGCACAAGTGCTAATGCAGATGAAATGAAAACGACTCACTCTGCCCAACCATGACTCAAAGTCAAACCCACTGTGATACTATTAGTATTACCACTGGATTATTATTATAATATTTAATTATATCAATCCAGCATGTTACTATTGTTAGAAAACTTGGATCAAGGGGCCAGAAGTCCCTGAGAAGACACTTGTTAAATAATAAATGGAACTAACTCAGTGAGTCTACATACCACTGGATTATATTTATAATCTTAATTATATCAATCCAGCACATTAGAAAACGTGGATCAAGGGGCCAGAAGTCCCCGAAAAGACAGTTGTGAAATCAAAAATGGAACTGACTCAGTGAGTCTACATACCACTGGATTATAATCTTAATTATATCAATCCAGCACGTTAGAAAACATGGATCAAGGGGCCAGAAGTCCCTGAAAAGACAGTTGTGAAATCAAAAATGGAACTGACTCAGTGAGTCTGCATACCACTGGATTATAATATTTAATTATATCAATCCAGCACATTAGAAAACTTGGACCAAGGGGCCAGAAGTCACTGAGAAGACAATCATTAAATGGAACTGACTCAGTGTGACAGTGACTGAGTGAGTCTATGCAGTACAGGTTGCACATGCAACCCACAGACATTACACAACCCAGAGACATCATGCAACCCACAGACATCATGCAACCTACAGACATTGACTACAGACTCTGTGTGTGTGTGTGTGTGTGTGTGTGTGTGTGTGTGTGTGTGTTGTGTGTGTGTGTGTGTGTGTGCATGCATGCGTGCGTGTGTGTACATTGTTATTGTTAAGTATTTTCCTTGTATTTGAGCAGTTTTTAGCTCTGTGTTTCATTGAGTTGTTGATGTTTTACTGTTAAATGTATTGAATGTTTTATGTAAATGACAAGCCAGAAGGCAAATTTCTCTACACAGAGACAATAAAGTTGTATTGTTTTGACTAGTTCTAGAGTCCTCCTAGTCCTACAGCTTTTAGAATGTGTTGCATTGTTTCTTGATCTTGACGGGTTACATTGGCAGCGCCCAATTCTGGTAAAAACGCCATTGGAAAAATGGGGAGAACACTAAAAAAATAAAAAATCTACGTTGGATGAAAAGTCATGGTCATCATCACCCTCTTGACAGGTTTTTAAGGGCTATTTTCATTTCTTAATTAATAATAATACCATGGATTTAAAAGTGTAAATTTTATGCACAGAGTGAAAGTCTAAAATAAAGGGTGAATTTGAGGTCCTGGTAATGGTATGTGATTGTGAATACACAGACTGGGGTTTTGTAGGCACCCTTTACTGGTAGTACTAGTAGTAGTGCAGTAGAACTAGAACTAGAAGTAGGAAGTCAAGTCACCTGTGGCAAACACCAACTTCTGCCAAAGTAAACTTTGCTTCAGTAAACTGTAGTGTAACTTTGTAAGTGACCATTATCTTTTTCATATTTATGAAGACTACGTCATTTCACTAAGTGTGTGCTTTATTTCAATTTAAATGTATGCTGAAACAATGATAACTGATATGGCTGTCAGATCTAAGCACACAGATCTAAATATTATTTTTAATAATGCATACATATTACATGTGTCTGCATACAACTTTACAAGGACAGTGTAAGGTTTCTGTGTGTGTGTGTGTGTGTGTGTGTGTGTGTGTGTGTGTGTGTGTGTGTGTGTGTGTGTGTGTGTGTGTGTGTGTGTGTGTGTTTGGTGTGTCAGTCTGTGTGGGGGTATCTTCAAAAATATACAGGACAGTTACTAGTTAGTGAGTTGCTGAATCATGTCAATGAGTTCTGGCTGTGATCTTCACTTCAAACTCCAATGCTTCAACCACAAAACTCATGACTTTTATACTTTCTCATACTTTGTCTTTGGCCCCCATGCCTGACAGTGGCACAACCTCCACCAAGACACCAGCCATCAGGCAAGTCTTTTGAAAAGGGTGAAAATACCCTTTTAAATTCCAAGACATAGTCAACCCCTAGAATGTGAAAAATGGGGAGCCCTGTTGTACTAGTCGTTAGCAGTAAGTACTAAGTAGTAATCTAGTATTACTTAATTAGTTTTTTGTTATAAGTATTATTGGTGGTTTTGCCTCACATGCAGCACTTTGAATATATTTGAAGCATGTATACACTAGTTTTACAGCAGCTGATGTTCGTCGGCGTTTTTAATCATTTAATTAAACTCAGACTCAGAGTATGTCGGGGGTGGATCTCCCCGGAATTTGAAAGTCACAATTACCAGAATGTTTTACCTTTGTCTTCTTCTTCTCCGTTTCGTCCATGTTGACAATATTTCTGCTGTTTACAACGTTTAGCGAGTCCACTCCACACACGTGTGTTGCAAAGGCATGAACCGGAAGAAGACGCTCTTTCCGGTCAGTTTTGGCTTGCAGATTGTTTTGGTTTGAGATCATCATATCCGGTTCATCGTGATAAGGGAGTTAACTGTGACACACGAAGCGCGCCAGATTTGCTTCCAATGCCGACATCGAACTTTGTCCGAGCCCGCTTACACACAAACAGTTACACACAGTCCTTTTAATACTAATACTGTAATAGTAGGCCTATTTGCAGTTCAGTGAAAATATCATACGCAACTGTAGGGAAAGGTATGTATGCTGGTTGTTGATCAGTATTCTTTTTGTTTCTAAACTGAAAGGAATGATCATGACTTCTGTTTCTGTAAAGTTAAAATGTATTAACTATTATTACTATATTAGCTCGATCAGTGGATCACTCATAATTCAGGAGCTGTGTGAGAGTCTAGGTGGCCGTCCTGGGCTGTCCGTCCTAACGAGCCTTCTGGTTTCCGTGGACGTAAAGAATTACTGAACCGTGCTTCGGCATTGGTCACAACTTGTCCCTAATATGTCAACTGACATCTGAGGACATTAACTTGATTAAGCATCACTTCACCACCACCACCACCACCATCACTGTAAAACACATAGTTCAGGATCTGTGTGAGAGTCGAGGTGGCCGTCCTGGGCTGTCCGTCCTAACGAGCCTTCTGGTTTCCGTGGACGTAAAGCTATATTGAACCATGCTTCGGCATTGGTCTCACTCTCAGCTTGTCCCTAATATGTCAACTGACATCTGAGGACATTAAGCAACACTACCTATGGGGTCCTACCTACCTCACTGTAAAACTAAAACAGTAAAAGTGGAACCATCACTCCCGCATCAGTCTTCCTGTTCTTTGGAGGCAGAAGTTTCACTTTCAATTTCATGCTCTAAAGGCAGGAGTGTTGGGTCGCTGGTTTTACTTTTAGGACTGCAGTCCTTAATGAATCAAACTTTTGGTACAGCAGGTGGCGTTGGACCGTTTCTGCTTTTCTAGTACTTTCTAGTTCTAGTCACTAGTGAGTTGGAGATGTTCTTTTGATGGAGGGCCCACATGACGGAGGTGTACAGTACAATGCAGACTAGTCCGCTCAGCTTCTTCATGTATCGGTGTGCATGCACCATTAAGCTCCTCATCTTCTTCTTCTTCTTCTTCTGCTCTCTGGATGCTAGTTGGTAATAATATGGTATTACCGTATAGTGTCAAGCTTCAACAACTTGAAGATTCTGACACTTTTATGCAAATTATAGTTTTGACGTATGGCCGGTATGCTGATACTGGATTCTTTTGATGTTTCATAATCCACCAACAAGCCCTGACTTCAGTCATTGAGCGACTCAGGATAACTTTAACATGTTCATGTGATATTTTTGCATGCTTATAAATAATATACTTGTTATAAATACTAGAATAGTATACTTATTAATATAATTACGCACACATTGGATCTTGGTTGTGATACAAAACTATAGTTTCAACAGAAGGACTTTTTTTATAAAGTTTACACAGAATTTGAGTCTGAGAAATATCAGCCATCAGGGCAAGTACAAAGCCTAACACTGTAACACTAACAGTAACATAACAATTTAAAATAACGGGTCACCCATTATTTCACTTGGTGACCATGCTCAACCATGCTTGCATGGGTTTTGAGAGTGAGTGCTCTTGCTGTGTTCCAACAACTCTCCGCTGTCAAACTGAAAAGCCAGTAATTCCCAGACTCTGACTGTCTGAGAATAACTAGTTAGATAGCAGCATACATGAGCAAACTAGTGTACTTATTATACTACTTTTATAGTTAAAACTCATTAACACTGTTATTATGTTAAAACATTTTTTTTCTTTTTTTTCTCAGAAACATCAGCAATGGCTGAGTGTGAGATGAGAGTCTGAGAGTTACTAGTTAGAATAAAAGGTCAATAGCTGCATACATGATACTTTAGAAAAGCATAGTGCTTAATAAATACCAGTTGTATACTGTTATAGTTAATACCCGTTAACATCATTAAAAAAAATAATTGCAGAAACCTTGCCAATGGCAGAGTGTGAGATGAAGACTGTGACGGACAAGCGTGGGGAGGCAGGTCGCAGTCACACTGAGCGTCAACCCAGCAGTACAATGCACGAGCAAGGAATACCTGTTGATCGTAAGTTACCACTTAAGAAGTTAAGTTCTTACATGTATACATTCCAGGGCTCACAAGTACATATTTAAAAAAAAAAAAACATAATTTATTTATATATTTTACTTTTTACTTTTTACACAAAATATCTTTTTAGATAAAATCATCAGACACAGTTGCTCCGTGTGTGAAACCCCATTAGTCCATGCATTTATTGTATGCAGAAAAATCCAGATCAGTATGGCAAGATGTGTTTCAGTTATCTTTGACATCTAGGTGTGAAGTTGATTACCAATAACCAAAGTGTAATAACTTTGACAAAAGTTCTGCCAGACTGGATTACAACCCATATAAAATAGTAATTTGTAGATGAGCTTTCACTAGTTTCAGTGTCAATGTAACTTGCAAAGTGTGTTTGACGTGTTACCTGTTGGCTGTGTGTTGTTTCAGTGTCAGTGTAACTTACAAAGTGTGTTTGACGTGTGTTGGCTGTGTTGTTTCAGTGTCACTGTAACTTGCAAAGTGTGTTTGATGTGTGTTGGCTGCCTTGTTTCAGTGTCAATGTAATGTGAAAAGTGTGTTTGACGTGTGTTGGCTGTGTTGTTTCTGTGTCAGTGTAACTTGCAAAGTGTGTTTGATGTGTTGTTTTCATGCTCTTAGCTGAGCAGCTTTATGAATTATATAAATGTGATTGTGTGTGTGCATATGTATCACTATGTGTCAGTGTGTGCGTGTATGTGTGTGCACGTGCGTGTGTGTGTGTGTGCATGTGTGTGTGCACTTATGTTTATGTCAGAAAGTCTCTAGATCATGTAGGTGTGTGTGTGTGTGCCTTAGTGTGTGTGTGCATCACTATCATGTATAATATATCTATCTATCTGTCTTAGTGTGTGTGTGTGCATCACTATTATGTATAATATATCATTATAATTATAAATGTGTATGTGCAGTGCCAGCAGAGGTTCAGCAAGAGATTGATGACCTGTGTTACTTCATACCTGAGGTCACAAACCACTTCACCATCATTGATAAGATTGGAGAAGGTTTGTACAGACAGGCAGATTGTAATTACTGGACAAATACAGCACACTTAATGATAGTTAATACTTAAGAGAAAATGTCTTGAGATGCGTTCATGAAAAATTCAAGGTTTGTTTTCAAGGACAGACTCTAGGGAAAAGTGTGGTGGTACATGGATCTAATACTAAATGAGTAATATAGTTAAGTGCTAAATAGTAAACACATGAGGTATGAGCAAATGCATGAGAGGGGTTTATTTTGCATTAAAAAAAAAAAATCTGTGATTTTCAACTTGTGTAACTAGTAATACAGGTACATTTATAAACTTAGCTCTGTTTAAAGCAATAAAGGTGTGTGTGCATGCAGGTACATTTACTTTTAATACTCTTTTAGCTCTGTTCCAGCTCCAACTCAAAGGATATCTCTCTATATATATATGCTTTATTACATGCAACTTTTTACAAAGTATTTATTAGACAATTTTTAAGAGGTTGTTTGTACGTGTATCCTATTCCTAATACAGACAACCACCTAGTTCTGTTTTAAAGGAGGTGTGTGTGTGGATGGGGGGTGTGTGTGTGGATGAGGTGTGTGTGTGTTTATGGGTGCCTGTGTGTATGTGCAGGTACATTCAGCTCTGTGTTTCTGGCCCGCCTGAAACATCACCCAGACATCAAGGAGCTGTTTGCACTGAAGCACATCATCCCTACCTCTCACCCCAACCGTATCCTTGGGGAGCTCACCTGCCTTAAGCTTATTGGGTATGTGGTTTGTGCATGAGTGTGTGCATGTGTCACGTGCATTGTGATTGTGGCGTGTGTGTTTTGTGTGTGTGTGTGTGCATGTGTCACGTGCATTGTGGTGTGTGTCTGTGTGTGTTGTTTTGAGTGTGTGTGCATACATGTGTCATGTGCATTGTGGTGTGTGTGTGCAAGTCCACCTGCCTTAAGCTTTGTGTGTGTGTGTGTGTGTGTGTGCAAGTTCACCTGCCTTAAGCTTTATAAGTGTGTGTGTGTGTGTACAACTACAAGTTCACCTGCCTTAAGCTTTATAAGTGTGTGTGTGTGCAAGCTCACCTGCCTTATGCTTTTGGGGTTTGTGGAGTGTGTTTTTGTTGTCACTGATGTTTTTGTTTTGTTTTTTCAGTGTCTGGGTGTTGTTGCTTTTTGTCACAATGTCAGTTTTTTAATATATTTTTTTAGAGGGGTCTGCTTTTAAACTGAGAATTTATGCTGAAAGAGAGTCATTGATGATAGCTCTTGGAAAAAAAACATTCAAGGAAAAAGTAAAACCCTTTTTAATAGATTTTTGCATCATATACACTACATACACATATACAGTATTGTAATTTGTTGTGATTTACACATTTTAAAGTCTGCATTATGTGTTAGTTTTTGTTAAAATGCTGATAACATTTTCCATTTGATGTACATTATGTGTGTTATGTTTGTTCAGTGCTTTGAGCCACAAGGTAGGTGTGTTACAAATTTGGATTATTAAGTTTGATGGTGAATCAGTGATTCACGTTCCAGGAGGCAGTACGATAAATTCTGGTTTACACTCTTTGAGTTGGCAGCATCAGTCTGTAAATGTAATCCATGTTCCACATCCAGCAGCTATATGTACAACTGTTTTTGTTGCTCGTACAGTTTCGTCACAGCCATCAAATTCAAGCATTCATGCTCTGTCACTTCATTATGTGTCGCACTAACAGGGGGGCAGAGAATGTGATGGGACTTGAACTGTGCCTGAGGAACAAAGATCACATTGTCATCGTCATGCGCTACTTCCCACACCAAAAGTTCCAGGTAAACACATTCAGCATTTTGGGGTGGGTGGAATATGTCATCGTCATGCATTACTTCCCACACCAAAAGTTCCAGGTAAACACATTCAGCATTTTGGGGTGGGTGGAATATGTCATCGTCATGCGCTACTTCCCACACCAAAAGTTCCAGGTAAACACATTCAGCATTTTGGGTGGGTGGAATATGTCGTCATGCGCTACTTCCCACACCAAAAGTTCCAGGTAAACACATTCAGCATTTTGGGGTGGTTGGGTGGGTGGAATATGTCATCGTCATGTGTTACTTCCCACACAAAAGTTCCAAGTAAAAACATTCAGCTGTTTGGTGGGCAGGGAGTGGGGGTGGGAGATGTCATCATCATGTGTTACTTCCCACACCAAAAGTTCTAGGTAAGTACATTCAGCTTATGGGGGGGGGGGGCATTATGTGTTACTTCCCACACCAAAAGTTCTAGGTAAGTACATTCAGCTGGGGGGGGGGGGGGGCATTATGTGTTACTTTCCCACACCAAAAGTTCTAGGTAAGTACATTCAGCTGGGGGGGGGGGTGGCATTATGTGTTACTTCCCACACCAAAAGTTCTAGGTAGTACATTAGCTGTGAGGGGGGCATTAGTGTTACTTCCCACACCAAAAGTTCCAGGTAAACACATTCACCTGGGGGAGGGGGAGTGGGTGGATGTCATCATCATGTGTTACTTCCCACACCAAAAGTTCCAGGTAAACACATTCACGCTGGGGGGGGGGGGGGATGTCATCATCATGTGGTTCTTCCCACACCAAAAGTTCCAGGTAAACACATTCACCTGGAGGGGGATGATGTCATCATCATGTGGTACTTCCCACACCAAAAGTTCCAGGTAAACACATTCACCTGGGGAGGGGATGATGTCATCATCATGTGGTACTTCCCACACCAAAAGTTCCAGGTAAACACATTCACCTTGGGGGGGGATGATGTTATCATCAGTGGTACTTCCCACACCAAAAGTTCCAGGTAAAACATTCGGGGGGGGGGGGGGGGAGGGATATGTCATCCATGGGACTTCCACACCAAATTTCCAACAGTTCAGGGGGGGGTTGCATGGCTTCTTTCCCACACCAAAAGTTCCAGGTACATGTAGACTTTTTTTTTGGGGGGTGGTGGGGGTGGGTGTCATTGTCATGAGATACTTCCCACACCAAAAGTTCCTGGTACATGTAGACATTTGGGGTGGGGGGGGGGGCCATTGTCATGTGGTACTTCCCACACCAAAAGTTCCAGGTAAACACATTGAGTTTTGCTAGGGGAGGGGGTTAAAAAAAAGAGAAAGAGCTGTCAAATTATAAAGCAACTTGCTGATAGCACCTCCACGCCATCTGTTGCAGGACTATTTTAACACCTTTGACGTGAGTGACGTGCGTGACTACATGAAGAACTTGCTGATAGCGCTGAGGCGTGTCCACCAGCTGGACATCATTCACCGGGACATCAAACCCAGCAACTTCCTCCACAACACACAAACCAAGCAGTGAGTGCCCCCCCCCCCCCACCTGCCCCCCTCTCCCCCCCCTCATCAGCGGTCAGCACTCTTTCTCTTACAGGCTCCAGGGTGACTGTGGGCTACAGGTGTAAGCCATTTGGGTAGTGAGCTTGTTGTAGACAGTTGTTTCATAATTGCTGTTACTAAGAGGTAACTTGTCCTCCACAAACGGAAATCAGACCACGTCACTCCCCTTCTGGAAAAACTACGCCGGCTTCCTGTAGAGGACTGTATCCACTACAAAATTGCCACACTGGCTTTCAGGCACTTTGAAAGTTCTCTTCCTCCGTACCTTTCAGAACTGCTTCACACCTACCAACCCTCTCGAACTCTTCGGTTCAGCAACGAAAAAATGTTGAAGGTCCCCAAAAGTAACCTCAAATCTGCTGGAAACATCTTTCCACTTTCAAGCGGCTAAAACCTGGAACTCTCTACCTACAAACGTCCGCAGCTCTCCATCTCTCTCCTCTTTCAAGAAAAATCTGAAAACATTTTTTTAAAGAATGCTTCACTCTTGGTTTGTAAAACACCTTCTGTGCACAGTTTGACCGTTGAGTGGATGTGTGGATGTAGAGGAGGTGGTGTTAATATCATTACTGATGTCCTGTACAGTGTAAATATGTACATACTTTTTTTGTGTGTAAAGCACTTTGAGCTAAGTCATGTTACGGACATTGCGCTATAGAAGTGTTATGTATTATTATTATTAAGAGGGCATAGT
The DNA here is from genome assembly GCA_018857735.1 of Alviniconcha marisindica. Lineage (NCBI taxonomy): Eukaryota > Metazoa > Mollusca > Gastropoda > Provannidae > Alviniconcha > Alviniconcha marisindica. The sequence goes on from JABMCL010002978.1 coordinate 402,842, forward strand.
ATGTTGATGTTCTCTCTGTCTGTCTGTCTGTCTGTCTGTCTCTGTGTGTGTGTCTCTCTCTCTCTCTCTCTCTCTCTCTCTCTCTCTCTCTCTCTCTCTCTCTCTCTCTCTCTCTCTCTTATATATTATAAACTTCTTTTTTTTAAGGTATTAAAAAAGGAGGACAGCATTTTTTTTATGAGGTAGATAATGAGAGGCAATTTTGATGTTTTACCTGGTATATATGTGGTCTGACGTCAGTTATATTTTTAGTGCAGTTATTTATCAGTGACTTTTTACCCCAGGGATTGTTGCCATTGTTGTAGCATAACTTTGTCATTTTAATTTTTATGGTTGGTGTGAATGTGGGAGTGTACTTGGTGTCATTTCATGGTTGGCATGACTGTGTGAGTGAGTGTACCTGGTGCTGCTTTATGTTTGGCACAAATATGTGTGTTTGTACTTGGTGTCATTTTTATGTTGGCGTGAATGTGTGTGTGAGTGTACTTGGTGTCATTTTATGGTTGGCATAAATGTGTCAGTACTTGGTGTCATTTTTTGGTTGGCGTGAATTTGTGAGTGTACTTGGTATCATTTCATGGTTGACATGAATATGTGAGTGCATTTGGTGTCATTTCATGGTTGGCATGGACTTGAGTGTACTTGGTGTCCTTTCATGGTTGGTGTGAATGTGGGAGTGTACTTGGTGTCATGGTTGGCATTACTGTGTGAGTGAGTGTACTTAGTGTAATTTTATGGTTGGCATGGACGTGAGTGGACTTGGTGTCCTTTCATGGTTGGTATGAATGTGTGAGTGTACTTGGTGTCATTTTATGGTTGGCATGACTGTGAGTGTACTTTGTATCATTTTAAGGTTGGCACAAATATATGAGTATATATATCATTTCATGGTTGGCATGAATGTGTGTGTGAGTGTACTCGGTGTCATTTCATGGTTGACATGAATGTGTGACTGTATTTGATGTCATTTCATGGTTAGTATGAATGAATGAGTGTACTTAGTGTACTTTTATGGTTGGCATGGACGTGAGTGGACTTGGTGTCCTTTCATGGTTGGTATGAATGTGTGAGTGTACTTGGTGTCATTTTATGGTTGGCTTGACTGTGAGTGTACTTTGTATCCTTTTATGGTTGGCATGAATGTGTGAGTGTACTTTGTATCATTTAATGGTTGGCATGAATGTGTGAGTGTACTTGATGACATGAATGTGTGACTGTATTTGATGTCATTTTATGGTTAGTATGAGTGTACTTGGTGTCATTTTATGGTTGGCATGAATGTGTGAGTGTACTTTGTATCATTTTATGGTTGGCATGAATGTGTGAGTGTACTTGGTGTCATTTTATGGTTGGTATGAGTGTGCTTGGTGTCATTTTATGGTTGACATGAATGTATGAGTGTACTTTGTATCCTTTTATGGTTGGCATGAATGTGTGAGTGTACTTTGTGTCGTTTCATGGTTGGCATGAATGTGTGAGAGTGTACTTGGTGTCATTTTATGATTGGCATGAATGTGTGAGTGTACTTGGTGTCATTTCACGGTTGGCATGAATGTGTGAGTGGGTGTACTTGGTGTCATTTTTATGGTAGGCCTGACTGTGTGAGTGAGTGTACTGGGTACCATGGCACATTCCTTGTGCGATAACCTTGACACTTGTCAATAAAGTTGTTGTTCCAATCAACAGATATTCCCTCGTGGATTTTGGTTTGGCCCATGATGCACCAGTCAAGCTGTACGAGGCCAACAAGGGGAGAGCACCCATTGTGAAGGACCACAGGCTACATGCAGCTCAGAAAGAAAATGTTGGTTTACACCTTAGAATCCTGCCGCTCTGTGTGTGTGTGTATTGTAATTGTGTGTGTGTGGTATGTGGTGTTTTGTTGTGTGTGCCTGTGGTGGTTTGTTGTGTGTGCCTGTGGTGTGGTGTGTGCCTTTGGTGGTGTGTGGTGTTTTGTTGTGTGTGCCTGTGGTGTTGTGTGTGTGGTATGTGGTGGTTTGCTGTGTGTTATGTGGTGGTTTGCTGTGTGTGTGTTATGTGGCGTTTGCTGTGTGTGCTTGTGGTGTTGTGTGTTTTGTTGTGTGTGTTGTGTGTTTTGTTGTGTGTGTTATGTGATGTGGTGTGTGCCTGTGGTGTCATGTGTGTGTGCAGCATGTGATGTTGTGTATGCCTGTGGTGTTGTGTGTTTTATGTGGTATGGTCTGTGCCTGTTGTGGTGTGTGTGTGTGTGCCTGTGGTGTTGTGTGTGTGTTATGTAGTGTGGCGTGTATGTCAGTTGTCACTATGTGTGAGTCAAGGTGGTTGGTGTCTCATTATAATCAGGATGGGCTTGCTCCAAACCCAGGAGAAATTCTGAGAATGTTCTGCCCTCGGATTCGTGTGTGAGGTTGTTCTATGTGTTCTTTTGTGCGAATGGTCTCACATCAGACTGGGTGTTGTTTAGTGCGGGCCTCCCAATAGGACACTGCTGGTGTGGTCTCTTTCGAGAGAGGGCTTTCTTCCTTCATTTGATGGTCAAAGTAATGTCACTTTTGTTTTCAGGTACAGCGAGGTGTTTCTGCTGCAGCGAAAACACCCGCAGTTGCTCCTGGTGATCAGGACGGCAGTGCAGCGGGTCATGTGACTCAACCTGGCTCTGTGCGCATGCCGCTTTCCCCGCTGCGTGCCTGCACTGCGTCACCGAGGAAAGCGAACACCCACTGCGAGACTTCCAGCGCTAAGGTACAGGATAGCAGTTAAACTTGATGGCTAGAGATCCCCTGTCATTTTGGGGAAAAAAACTCTGATGAAAAGATCCAAACACGTGAAAAGTTCGAAAGAATAGAAAAGATCCAAACACGTGAAAGGTTCGAAAGAATAGAAAAGATCCAAACACGTGAAAGGTTCGAAAGAATAGAAAAGATCCAAACACGTGAAAGGTTCGAAAGAATAGAAAAGATCCAAACACGTGAAAGGTTCGAAAGAATAGAAAAGATCCAAACACGTGAAAGGTTCAAAAGAATGCTATTTACAGGACAAAAACACAATACAATAATAATAATGTCCTAATAAATAGCACTCTTTTGAACCTTTTGTGTGTTTGGATCTTGTTTTAGAATGCTAGCAGTCATTCCTGTTTCAGATTTTTATTTTTTCTCCCTCTGATAGAAAGTTAGCCTACAGGTGTAGATATCTGTGTGGGAGTCTTTATGGCAACACCTACTGCCCTAGTTATGTAGTGTGTTTGTTGCTGTCATCAGAAAAGACCATCTGCTGTGGTGGAGCTTTGGCAATGTCCACTTTAGTTTTAGCCCCATCAGTTCGCAGTCCTCAAATGGTACGAGAATGTGTGTGTGTGTGGATGGAATGAACTTGAAGTATGCACTACGTTGGCATATCCACATATATCAGTTCATTCCGTATTATGCCAATGGTGGAATATTATACCCATCCTCAAACCATTTGAGGATAGCAAACCGACAGGGCGGATATTGCCGGAGCTTCTATCTCTGAACCCTTGAACAGGGGCCAGGGACGTCTGATGTCTCCCTCCTGTCTGGAATCTGTCGAACTCGTGAGCTGTGTGAACAGGGAGGTGGTGATGAGCTCTCACGGAGTGAGTCAGGGCGGTTGCGGTTCTCAACAGTTGTTTCTGTCTCGGTGACTTTGTTCCTTTTACTCTTCAATTTTTTTTTAATCATTGATGTCTGTGCACTGGCATGTATCATTTTGTATGTTGTGTCTTTTATTTGTGTATGGATTGATTATGTAGATTTGACTTGAGAAAGGGTTTATGTGTAGAAAAAATAAAAGAGAAGAAAAAATAACTACCGCAGGTGAAAGAAAGGATGTACCTCTGGTGGAGTTTATGTATGTGTATTTACACACATGCCAAGTGAGAGTTACTTTGGGCGGCTCTGCGTATCTGTTGTTGTACTTGTGGGATGTCTTTCGAGCACTAATTAACTCCTTTATGTGTTGATAGCTGAAAGTTTTGGTTTTTTTAATGTCCAATCGCCTATGAGCATGACAGTTTGCTCATCTTGAGGTTAACCTATGAGCATGACAGTTTGCTCATCTTGTGGTTAACCTATGAGCATGACAGTTTGCTCATCTTGAGGTTAACCTATGAGCATACAGTTTGCTGATCTTGAGGTTAACCTATGAGCATGACAGTTTGCTCATCTTGAGGTTAACCTATGAGCATGACAGTTTGCTCATCTTGAGGTTAACCTATGAGCATGACAGTTTGCTCATCTTGAGGTTAACCTGTGTGCTTGACGAGGAGGTGGCTTGCCTGAAATAAAGATTCAAGCAGTAAACTACTATTCCTGTATTGTCACACACAAAAACAGCCACATTTTCTGTATTGCTGACTGTCTGCAGTTTTTTTTATTTTTTTATATTTTTTTATAGAGGATGCTGTGCTGTCAATCAGTCAAGCATCTGAGCCAATCAGCAGTTTGTAGGAAGCCTGCTGGTGAAAATAACTAATAAGGGTCCAGTGCTGTCAGTCACTTGAGCACTGCAGGATGCTGTGCTGTCAATCAGTCAAGCACCTCATCCAATCAGCAGTTTGTAGGAAGCCTGCTGGTGAAAATAACTAATAAGGGTGCCATGCTGTCAATCACTCAAGCAGCTCAGCCAATCAACAGTTTGTAGGGAGCCTGCTGGTGGCAAGACAGGTTCCACACTGTCAATCACTCAAGCACCTTGGCCAATCAGCAGTTTGTAGGGATCCTGCTGATGAATGGTGGCAAGGAGGGTTGCACACTGTCAATCACTCAAGCACCTCGGCCAATCAGCAGTTTGTAGGAAGCTTTCTGGTGGAAATAAGGGTTCCGTGCTGTCTTGTCACTCAAGCACTGCAGCCAATCAGCAGCTTGTAGGGAGCCTGCTGGTGGAAATAGGGCTGACACTGGTCTCTGGCTTTCCACCCTCCATGTTTTGCATTCAGTACTAGAATTGACAATGGGTCACTAATGATTTAGCATCCTTTTTTTTTTCTTTTTCTGTTGGCCAGGGTGATATTCCGCCATGTCAGTCTGACAAAACAGGGGAGATAACTCCCAGCCTGCTTCCCCCTCCTCCACCGCCAGGCAGCAAGGGCAGACTATCCAGAAGTCACCGGAGCGTTGCAGCGGAAGGCCTTGGGGCAGATTCGTACAAGCGTGTCTCCCACTCTCCTCGCCGCACTGTTTTGCAGGTATGTCTTGCATGTCTGTATTTTTTTTTTTTTTACTACAGTGCTTCTTTTTTTTTTAGGTGAAAGTTGTTCTCCCCCGCCCCCTAAAAGCCCCCAACCCATCGGTCCTTCCCTCCTTTCCTCCCTCTATGAGTTCACCTGCTAGTGATCACATAGTTGTGGCAGACCCTGTTGAGTGGACGGGAAAGAATGGAGGTCATCCTCTCTCCGTCAGTTCACCTGCTAATGATCGCGTTATTGTAGCAGACCCTGTTGAGTGGACGGGAAAGGATGGAGGTCATCCTCCCCCATCAGTTCACCTGCTAATGATCCATGTTGTGGCAGACCCTGTTGAGTGGACGGGAAAGGATGGAGGTCATCCTCCGTCCATCAGTTCACCTGCTAATGATCACATGTTGTGCAGCCCTGTTGAGTGGACGGGAAAGGATGGAGGTCATCCTCCGTCCATCAGTTCACCTGCTAATGACCCATGTTGTGGCAGACCCTGTTGAGTGGACGGGAAAGGATGGAGGTCATCCTCCGCCCTATCAGTTCACCTGCTAATGATCACATAGTTGTAGCAGACCCTGTTGAGTGGACGGGAAAGGATGGAGGTCATCCTCCGTCTATCAGTTCACCTGCTAATGATCACATAGTTGTAGCAGACCCTGTTGAGTGGACGGGAAAGGATGGAGGTCATCCTCCTCATCAGTTCACCTGCTAATGATCACTAGTTGTGCAGACCCTGTTGAGTGGACGGGAAAGGATGGAGGTCATCCTCCGTCCATCAGTTCACCTGCTAATGATCACGTAGTTGTAGCAGGCCCTGTTGAGTGGACGGGAAAGAATGGAGGTCATCCTCCGTCCATCAGTTCACCTGCTAATGATCACATAGTTGTAGCAGCCCTGTTGAGTGGACGGGAAAGAATGGAGGTCATCCTCCGTCTTCAGTTCACCTGCTAATGATCGCATTGTTGTGGCAGACCCTGTTGAGTGGTGGGAAAGATGGAGGTCACTGTCCATCAGTTCACCTGCTTGATCACATTTAGATTGGGTAAAATCGGTCACTGTCCAATTTTCCCTTTCCCACATTTTAGCTGGAGTAAAACCACAGGCACAGGATCGAAACTGTCAAAGGGCCAAAACCAAGGGCATGACAGGAAATTACTTCCCTTGGAATACCGACTGCTCATGCTCATTGTTAAAACTCTGCTTCTGCCGCCATCTTTGAAGTCTGCTTTGGGAAGATGAGTAAAAGATGTGTTGAAGATTCGGGATTGACTACCCCCAAGAAAATTAAGGCGACCCAACGTTATCGTCCTGAGTACCATGAGAGGTGGTCATGTTTATTGCGTTCGCGAAAAGGCGATTCGTTCGTTCAACATCGACTTCACTTGCACACATGGTGGTGGAAACGATTGCAAGAGGCACGTGAAGTCCATTCGCCACCAAGATTATGAATCTTTTGAAGAAATCCCAGCCGTCTTGTTTAAAGTTTCTGGAAGCAAAGCGAGGTGAAGGCCAGCAGGACATCATTAGAACTGAAGCCATGATGTGCGACTTGTTAGTCGTCAAGACTTGTAATCATCAGAATCCATGGATCTATTGGTGTTTCTAATAATAGTTTAAACAAAATGCTGTTGCACTTCTTGAGGCTGCCTTCATTTGTTACAATCTTGGTCTGAGTAAAAATTGACTGTGAATACAACTGTCTAAAACATTGTGTGAGATATGAATGTAAGAGTGAAAAATGGAATGTGTGTATTACTGACAGACACCTTGGATTACTGACAACTTCTGCCCAAAGTACTGACAAGTGAAAAGAGGGGTAAACAGGTCTGTAGTTGTAGCAGACCCTGTTGAGTGGACAGGAAAGAATGGAGGTCATCCTCTCCCCATCAGTTCACCTGCTAATGATCGCGTTATTGTAGCAGACCCTGTTGAGTGGACGAAAAAGAAGGGAGGTCATCCTCTCCCCATCAGTTCACCTGCTAGCACTCGCGTTGTTGCAGCGGACCCTGCTGAGCGGTGACGAGATGCGGAAGAGAAAGGATGGCAGTCGCAGTCTGCTGAATTCCTCGCCCGGCAAACGAGCGGCACACCGGCTTGGCAGCCTGGCCACCTGTGACTGTTATGGTCGTCCCATCATCTGCACCATCTGCAGCTCCAGGTGGGTGTGGCGGATCTCTGGGGGGCGTGGGTGGGTAGTCTGCTCTAACTTTGATACTCTGTTGTTGTTGGGTTTTTTGGTTGGGGGGGGGGGGGGGGGGTCTGACCCAGCGATCATGGTAGACCAGTATGACATCTATAACGTGGTAAAAGTGGTTCATAGAAACCAGTCAGACAGTCGCTGTAACTGGTCAGACACCTGGCTGTCGATAGCACTGCTAGAGCTGTACTAGCAAACGCTGAGCTGCCTTCCCTGTCTGGAACATGCACACACACGCACAAACACATGCACACACACACACACACACACACACACGCACAAACACATGCACACACATCCACACACACACGCACAAACACATGCACACACACACACACACACGCATGCACACACACACATACACACACACTCTCTCTGTGCTGCTTTAAAAAATAAATAATTTAGGACTGGTCACACAAAACAACAGCAATCTTGTTCTTGATTCTGTGAGACGGCTACAAGCTTGTTTGCCTGACGGGGTTTCCACGCCAGGACTGGATGGCATAGTCAGTCCATGCCGACTGTGTTGGGTCTGTGCAGGTGTGGGTGGTTTTTGTTGGTGACAACCTACCTGTCTTTCCAGGAGTGTCCAGTCAGCACAGAGAGCTGGAACACCAGGGTTCCGAGCTCCAGAAGTTCTAATGAAACATCCACAGCAGTCCACAGGTAATAGTGAATTAGCATTACAGACAGTTTTCAACAGCTTAACACTGACACTCTGCATTCTCTTTCTCTCCTTCTTTCTCCTCCCTCTCTCTCTCTCTCTCTCTCTCTCTCTCTCTCTCTCTCTCTCTCTCTCTCTCTTCTCTCTTCTCTCTCTCTCTCTTCTCTCTCTCTCTCTCTCCTCTCTCTCTCTCTCTCTCTCTCTCTCTCTCTCTCTCTCTCTCTCCTCTCTCTCTCCTTCTTTCTCTTCTCTCTCTCTCTTCTCTCTCTCTTTCTCTCTCTCCTTCTCTCTCTCTCTCTCTCTCTCTCTCTCTCTCTCTCTCTCTCTCTCTCTCTCTCTCTCTCCGTCTTTCTCTCTCTCTCTCTCTCTTCTCTCTCTCTCTCTGAACTGAGGAGTTAGACTTACAAGTACAACCTGTATGCTTTTTAAATAAAAGGAGTTGGTCTTAAAAGTGCAAACTGTATACTTAAATAAAAGGAGTATGTCTTAACGGTACAACCTGTATACTTAAGTCTTAAATAAAAAAGAGTTAGCCTTCTGAGTACAACCTGTGTACTTAAGTCTCAAATTAAAAAAAAGGTGTTAGTCTTACAAAGTTATTGTGAGGACAACCTCTACTCTATCATTTCCATTTTGCTGCAGCTGTGGACATGTGGGCGGCGGGTGTCATCTTCTTGTCTCTGCTCTCTGGGCGCTATCCCTTTTTCCGTGGCAACGACGACCTGACGTGCCTGAGTCAGATCATCAGCCTGCTGGGCACAGAAAGCGTGCAGCTGGCCGCCTCCAGCTTTGGTGAGTCTGAGGCATTTGTTGGGAGCTGCCACAAGTATCATTTTGTCGCGACAAAAGTTTTGTCATGACAAGCCTGTGTTTGTCATGACAAAACATGTCTTTTGTCACGACAAAAGTATGCTTGTCGCAACAAAAGTATGCTTGTCATGACAAAACCTTTGTCACAACAAGCATACTTTTGTCACGACAAACGATGTGTTTTGTCACAACAACCCCTTTTTTGTTGCTTTTTTGTTTTTTGTTTTTTTTTGTCGTGACAAAAGTTGTCGTTACAAGCATACTTTTATTGCAACAAAAATTATACTTGTGGCAGCTTCCGCCGATGATAAGTATGAGGCATTGCCCTGAATTATGCCCTGAAGTAACCCATCCTTGAGCATCAGAAAATATGGCCTTTTTGAATCTAAGTATGTTGAAACACTGAAGGTTCAGTTATAGGACTTTTATCACATGCTTGTTTTTTCTACACTTCAGCCTAAAAGCAGTTGTGGTTTTGTTTGTGGTGGTGTAAACTTTATTGGTGGCTGTAAATGACACGCCTTGTTTTATTTCAGTTGTTTGTAACAAACTTACTACTGTTTGAGCACCAACGAAAAACTGCTCGTTGGCTGACAGTTTTCTGGACCCTATGGCGTAACTAAATACGGCAGTGGTTGAAGGAAGGATGTCGTAAACCAGTGCTTGGGGTTTGGGTTAGAACTTAGATTGTAGGACTTTTATCATGAGCGAATCATTCCTGAGAATTGTGTATCAAAAGGCTTTCCATACTGAAGGTTAGAACTTTGATTACAGGACTTTTATCATGAGCGAATCATTCTTGAGAATTGTGTATCAAAAGGCTTGCCTCTTGCATCTAGGCATGTTGACATACTGAAGGTTAGAACTTAGATTACAGGACTTTTATCACAAGCAAATGTTTTTTTGAGAAATGTGAATTAAAAGGCTTGGTATATATATATATATATATATATATATATATATATTTATATATGTCTTTGTGTGTGAGGGTTTCCATTCGTGTGCATTTTAAGGGGATAGTTTCTGTATTTGATTTAATGAACATTTTGTATTAAGCAATCGTGTTTGGACTTACAAGTAACATGTATTTGAATTCTGTGCTGGTTTCATTTCTAGACCAACAAGCGCTCTAAAGTTTGATCATGGTCAATGTGGTTTACTTTTCATTGTTAGATCTTATGGCTACTCACAGAGCCTTTGCTCCATGTCATTTTGAGTGTGTTGCTGTACACGTGTGTGTGTGTTGAGTGTGTTGCTGTACACGTGTGTGTGTGTGTTGAGTGTGTTGCTGTCCGTGTGTGTGTGTCTGTGTGTTCATGTATTTGTTGACTTTTCAGTGGCAGTGGCAACTTGGTTCAATCTGTACTGTTGCATTTTAGTTTTTTGCATTCGGAGTGCTGAATCTACTTGTCAGCTGTTGCATTTTATGTCAGAGTGCATTTTTTGGGACCCCCCCTCCCCTCTCTCTCTCTTTCTCTCACCCTCTCTCTCTGTTTGTCATTCTCTCTCTCTCTCTCTCTCTCTCTCTCTCTCTCTTATTATTGCCTGTGCATTGACTAACTTAGTAGTTCTTTCTGTCATTTGGCAATATTATGGTTGATGTTGCTACTGTTTTTGGAATATCACATAAATGTTGACAGTATAATAAATATATTTTACTGTGTAGCTTTGCAACGGCAGGTTGTAAGAATAGGGTGCCGCTGTTTCCTAACATCTCAGTCATTGGGTGATGCAGTTCTGAGTTTTCTCTCTCTGTCTCTGTCTTGCTCTCTTTCTCTCTCTGTCTCTGTCTGCCTCTCTCTCTCTCTCTCTCTCTCTGTGTAATAAAAAACGGACTTTATAGAAAACTATTACATTTGCTAATAACTAAATAAGCTGTCTCTCCTGTCTATACCCAGACAAACTGCTGACCTGCCGACCTGTGACCCGACCTCTTGACTTGAGGAGTCTGTGCCAGAGGCTTCGAGCATCGCCAGAGTCCAGCAGCGAAAAGCACACAACCAACCCCACCAAACAGTGGCCCGAGATGCCAGAGACTGCGGTGGACCTGCTCACACGACTGCTGGATCCAAACCCCACAACCCGCATCACTGCCCAGGAAGCTCTGTCCCATAGCTTCTTCATGGAGAAGTGACATGGTGTTGGCTGGAGAGCGACAGTTTTAGCTGGAGTCTCTTGTGGATCCGCAAGTACTGTGTGTGTTGGCTGAGCAGGAGACTGTCAGTGTTAGCTACATCAGTGTTAGCTGGAGTCTGTGTTGTGGATCCGCGAGTAGTGTGTGTGTTGGCTGAGCGGAGACTGTCAGCGTCAGTGTTAGCTGCGTCAATGTTAGCTGGAGTCTGTGTTATGGATCAGCGAGTACTGTGTGTGTTGGCTGAGCGGAGACCGTCAGTGTATACTTCAGTGGTGTTGGCTGGAGGCTGTATACTTCAGTGGTGTTAGATGGAGACTGTCAGCGTCAGTGTTAACTGCGTCAGTGTTAGCTGGAGTCTGTGTTGTGGATCAGTGAGTACTGTGGGTGTTGGCTGGAGACTGTGTATGGATTGGATCAGTACCATGTGGTGTTGGCTGGAGACTGTGTATGGATTGGATCAGTACCATGTGGTGTTGGCTGGAGACTGTCAGTGTACAGATCAGTACCATGTGGTGTTGGCTGGAGACTGTACATGCATCTGTGCTGTGTGGTGTTGGCTGTCCACGGACTGTGTCTGGATCAGTGCTATAGCCTATATATATATACATATGCAAAGTTTGTGTTAACCAGCAATTTCCAGTATTTTACCAGTCAAGATCAGTATACAAATATACAAGAAACAAACTCAGGAATCAGTCAGACATACCATCTGTTATCTTTGATTAGTTCTCAAAAAATAAGTAAATAAATGCCGCACAGAGAGAGAAAGACAATGCGTGTGATGTGTTGTGTGTGTGTCTGTGTATGTGTTCTAGACAGGGACAGGAACAGTGTGTGTGGAGTGGGTGTGTGCATGCATGCATCTGGGTTTGTCTGTGTGTGTATGTGTGTGCGTGATGAAATGAGTGTATCCTTGTGTCTTTGCAAATGTCTTAGCCTCTTACCAGATGGGGTGCCATAAATTATTATTATTATTATTAATTGTATTGATGTATGCACTTATACTACAGTGCTTGTACTGTTTTGAGTGTCAAGTGGATGTTGATGTTGATAACGCACAGTGCCGTGAGCTTGTAAATGTTTATGGGGTATAGCGTATAGCGCCATATAACTTTATAAGACTCTTAAGAGGTGTTATTATTAACTACAACAAGCTAAGTTGTCAGAATTCTTCCATTTTGTTGTTTGGTACTAATGTTACTTTGTTCGTATATTATCTGCTTGTCACTTGAAAAAGGTACTGTCACTGAAATTTGGCTTGTTGTATACTAATTGAAATCAGCATTCTTTTAAACTTTTCTTTGTGTTTTTGTCACCCTGATGTAACCATACCGGTTGACTCGGCGTAAAACACCAACTTACTTACTCATTGTGTTTTTGATTCAGTTACAGATGACTAGAAAACAGCCGATGATGATTATTGCCTTTGTTACTAAAATGTTAGTAATGGATTTTAAAGTTGTGTCAGTTTCATGGGGTCATCTCTGGACATTCTGACTGTCAATAAATATTTCAGAACATTTATCGTATGGAAGCTTTCTCAAGTCATATAGCTCTATAAGTATAAAATCAATCTACACACACATTTCTCCAGTCACACACACACACACACACACACACACACACACACACACACACACACAACAACACACACACACACACACACACGCACACACACACTCATGTACACACACAACAACACACACACACATGTACACACACATACACATGTACACACACACATTCACACACATCATGATACATACACAAACACACACACACAATGTACGTGCACCAATATGAAACAATTTATTCTAAAATTACTCCCTACAAATGTACAACATTGCCCTAGTTACGAAAGCATATATATATATATATATATATATATATAATATATATATATACGGCTAGGACATGCTGGTGTCTAGTATTGTCATTGACTGTTGACTGCACCATCTGATTAATCAGTACCAGATTAAAGAAAAAATAGAAAGAAAGAAAAATAGCAAAAATTGAATGGACAGGGGAAAAGTGCATAATGGCAAATGTGAGTGTCGTATAATAATAATAATAATAACCATGTACATTTATCATGCACCCACCAACGCCCGAGCGCTCACATGACACACATTAACCTAAATATAATATTCCATACATATGCAGAGCACAGTCCTACCAAAACAGTTTACATGAAGTATTATACGGAAACACACACACACACACACAAAATACAGTAGCAGCAAGCTATACATACTATCATCTAGCTGCTCAATAAGAGCCATACAAAAAAGGCAATTTTTGAGACTCCCAGAGATTTTAAAAAATAAAAAAGAAGCAAAGGAAAATAAATGGACATACTGATATCATCTAGCTGCTCAACAAGAGCCATACAAAAAAGCCAATCTTGGAGACTCCCAGAGGTTAAAAAAAAATTTAAAAAAATTGACCATGAGCAGAAAAAAGAGCAACAGGACTAGACTGAAGAACAAGAGAGGAGATAGGAAAGGGGAATCATCAACTAAAATTAATAATAATAATTAAAGTATTTGTAAAGCGCAAAATCTTGTCCTAGAGACTATTCTTAGAAGCGTATGTATACACATTCACACACGCTCAAACACGCACGCACACACATGCACACACACACAGAGGAGCATTCTGACTATACAAATCTTAATTTACACAGCTTAAAACGGGCAGCAAACAGACTTGAGATGGATGAAGACAGCAGAACGGAATAGAAAAAAGAAAAAAAATGACAGCCGTGAGACTCCAGACAAGAGGGTGACATCAGACAAAAACATCCCCGGTTGACAAGTACAGTTCCACATCCGAGGACATTAAAGGACAAGTCCAAGGTTAGGGGTGATTTTTGACACGATTTCCGTTAAATCTCGCTGAGAACAATGATGTAGGTGAAACTGTGATCTGAGGGTTATAAATGCACGCAAAAAAAGGCATTTTCTGTCGTACCGAAAGCGTCGCCATGACGCCCAAATCACGTGACCATATGCCTACTACGTCACTCTGGGGAGTCGCTGCAAAATGGCCAACTCGAGCTCTGAAGACGAAACTGATACTTTGCCCGAGAGACCCACAAGGATACAGCCGTATCAGTTTGAGCCTGTCAGGCAGGATTTTGAAAGAGTACCAGAACATCGTGTCAGCAAACCCCATGCGGTATTCCATGGAGTTTGCGAAATCTCACTCACTGAAGTGCTCGCTACACAAATGGGCGTGATGCGGCGCAGCAAAAAAAGTCAGCTCGTTTGAATTGTATAAATTAATCCACTTTCGCCTCACTGCGGGTCGATTGCGTGGGAGCTCGTGCATTGTTATACCTGGGGTCGTCTGCGAATTGTTACAGTTCGCGGCAACACAGTAGGCCGGCATAGTTAACTTTTTTGTCGACCACACGCATACACAGTTTACTGAAGAATCTAAGATGGCAACCGCACTGACTCCCAGACTGACGTCACTTCCGGGAAAGTCTAGAGAAAATAAAATCGATTAAAAACCCAATTAAACGTTTTTGTTGTTGTTGTTTTTCATTAAATCTGAAACTAGTGACTCATTTGTCAATCATTTTGATGGTCTTTTTCAGTGCATACTTAAAAACCTTGGACTTTTACTTTAAACCGCTCCAAAGACAAGCATAATACGGTAAGTAAGTAAACA
>JABMCL010002978.1:422500-430000 GCA_018857735.1 Alviniconcha marisindica
GAATTGATTTTTTTTTTTAAAGATTGATAAAGTATTGTTGTATTAAAACTTGTGGGATAATTAAAGCTTTTTTAATTGAATTGAATTGATTTTTGTTTAAAGATTGATAAAGTATTGTTGAATTAAAACTTGTGGGATAATTAAAGCTTTTTTAATTGAATTGAATTGATTTTTTTTAAAGATTGATAAAGTATTGTTGTATTGTATTGTCCAACTTGTGGGATAAATAAAGCTTTTTTAATTGAATTAAATTGTTGTTGTTTTTTAAGATTGATAAAGTATTGTTGTATTATGCAACTTGTGGGATACATTTTTTTTTTCTCAATTGAATTGAATTGAATTTTTCTGAAAGATTGTTGTATTGTATTGTGCAACTTGTGGGATAATTAAAGCTTTTTTAATTAAATTGAATTGATTTTTTTTTTAAAGATTGATAAAGTATTGTTGTATTGTGCAACTTGTAGGATAAGTAAAGCTTTTTTAATTGAACTGAATTGAATTTTTCTTAAAGATTGATAAAGTATTGTTGTATTGTATTGTGCAACTTGCGGGATAATTAAAGCTTTTTTAATTGAATTGAATTGATTTTTTTTTAAAGATTGTTAAAGTATTATTGTATTGTGCAACTTGTGGGATTTTTTTTTTTTTTTTTAATTGAATTGAATTGATTTTTTTTAAAGATTGATAAAGTATTGTTGTATTGTATTGTGCAACTTGTGGGATAATTACAGCTTTTTTAACTGAATTGAATTGATTGTCTTTGTGACTCTGTCCAAGCACAGCAGTTGAAATAGCAACTGCGCGGTGCACTAGTCGCTAGGCAATGGCGAGGGGACACCGCCTTAACACTTCCATTGTTCTGGCGGCGGTCCACAGTCTCTCCGGTCTTTTTCGGGCGGTATCCGCGGTCGAGCCTTCACTCGTTCGTCCCCTTCCCCCCCTGTCCCCGTCCCTAATAAGCCATCTCGCTTCTGTGGACGTAAAGCAAAACGGTCCCAGGAGCTGTGGTTTGTGGACACTGTCTTGTGACTTTGTCCATCACTTCCTGCTGAAACATTAAAATGGCTCTCATCGCTGCCCATCTTAATGCAGAAGTCATTCTGGTGGTGACAGTGTAGCGATAGGTATATAATCTCCCTCTTCCCCCCCCCCCCTCCCCCCCCCCCCCCCTTCTCCCCGTCCCTAATAAGCCGTACGGTTTCTGTGGGCGTTAAGCACCATGTTTACTTACTTACTTACTTACTTACTTACTTACTTACTTACTTACTTACTTACTTACTTACTTACTTACTTACTTACTTACTTACTTACTTACTTACTTACTTACAGAAGCTGTTCAGATTTCAGGAAGTGTGTTAAAGTCGAGGTGGCCGTCCTGGGCTTTCCGTCCTAACGAGCCTTATGGTTTCCGTGGACATAAAGCAATATTGAACCATGCTCACGCATTGATCTCATTTTGTCCCTAATATGTCAGCCAATATCCGAGGACATTAAGCAACACAACAGCAACCAGGAACTGTTCAGAGTTCGGGAGCTGTGTGAAAGTCGAGGTGGCCGTCCTGGGCTTTCCGTCCTAAAGAGCCTTATGGTTTCTGTGGACGTAAAGCAACATCGAACCATGTTTAGGCACTGGTCACAGTTTGTCCCTAATTATGTCAACCGACATTCGAGGACATGAAGCTCTACATCATCATCATCACCATCAGGAGCTGTCACAGTTTGTCACTAATATGTCAGCCCGACATCCGAGGACATGAAGCTCTACATCATCATCATCGTCCCTAATAAGCAATCTCGTTTCTGTGGACGTTAAGCACAACGTTTACTTACTTACAGGAGCTGTGCGTGAGCCGGTTTGGCCTAGCAGTAAGGCGTTAGGCTGGTGAGCAGAGGGACCTCGGTTCGAATCCGCTTCGGCTCTCCTTTCTCTTCAAATGTTGTGGTCTGTGGACACTTTCTTGTGACTTTGTCCCTCACAATTAATGAAACATTAAAATGGCTTTCATCGTTGCCCACCTTAATGCAAAGTCATTCTGGTGGTGACAGTGTAGCGATAGGTATATAATCTCCCTCCACCCTTCCCCCCCCCCCTCCCAATCCTTACCTCCATACCCCCTTCCCCCTTTCTTCCCGTCCCTAATAAGCCTTATGGTTTCTGTGGACGTTAAGCACCATGTTTACAGGAGCTGTCGAGTCCAGGAGCTGTGTGAAAGTCTAGGTGGCCGTCCTGGGCTCCCCGTCCTAATGAGCCTTACGGTTTCTGTGGACGTAAAGAAACACTGAACCCTGCTCACGCATTGGTCACAGTTTGTCCCTTGTCAACCTGGCATTCGAGGACATGAAGCTCTGTATCATCATCAGGAGCTGTTCTCTCTCCCCCCCCCCCCCCCCCCCCCCCCCCCCACCCGTTCCCGTCCCTAATAAGCCACTTCGCTTCTGTGGACGTAAAGCAAAATGTTTTCTTACACGAGCTGTGTGTCAGAGTCCAGGCGAAATCAAGAGGAGGGAGGTGAGCTGGACTCTCACGAAGAAGTTAAACTTTCATCTGCGGGTCCAGGCGAGATCAAGAGGAGGGAGGTGGCGCTGGACCCGCAAATAAAATTCTAACTTCTTCGTGAGAGTCCAGCTCACCTCCCTCCTCTTGATCTCACCTGGACCCTCAAAAGGAAGTCTAACTTCTTCGTGAGAGTCCAGCTCACCTCCCTCCTCTTGATCTCACCTGGACCCTCAAAAGGAAGTCTAACTTCTTCGTGAGAGTCCAGCTCACCTCCCTCCTCTTGATCTCACCTGGACCCTCAAAAGGAAGTCTAACTTCTTCGTGAGAGTCCAGCTCACCTCCCTCCTCTTGATCTCCCTGGACCCTCAAAGAGTCTAACTCTCGTGAGAGTCCAGCTACCTCCTCCTCGATCTCAGGACCCTGGAGTTAACTCTTCGTGGGTCCAGCTCACCTCCTCCTCTGATCTCACCTGGACCTCAAGGAGTAATTCTTCGTGAGAGTCCAGCTACCTCCCTCCCTTGATCCACCGGACCTCAAAAGGAAGCTAACTTCGTGAGAGTCCCTCACCTCCTCCTCGATCTCACCGACCCCAAGAGTCTAACTTTGTAAAGTCCACACCCCCTCTCTATCCACTGACCCTCAAGGATCTAATTCTTCGTGGAGTCCAGCTCACTCCCATCACTGGACCCGGAAGTCTACCTCGAGTCAGCTCCCCCCCCTCTTGTCTCGCCCCAAGAGTCTAACTCTTCGTGAGCCAGCTCACCTCCTCCTCTGATCTCCTGACCGAAGTCTAACTCTCGTGAGAGTCCAGCTCACCTCCCCTCTGATCTCGCCTGACACCTACGGCAGCCTTCTACAAGTCCGGAGCGCTGGGGCGAGCTATTATAGGTTCCAGACTCCCCCCCCCCCCTCCCCCCCACCGCCCTTTAAAAAAAAAAATCAGTTCCTAGGAGACCGTAAGTGGTCTCTGTGGACGTCAAGCAGACGAAAGGAGGAAAGGATAAGGCAGCATAGAGTCCAGAGCTGTGTGAACAGGGAGCTGGGCTCTCGCGAAGAGAGCTGGACGGTCTCTTGCTTCAGGTTGTTCTCAAAGGTTGTTCAGTCTGTGAACACTGTCATTGCGACGTGTGTAATTTGCTCGAAAACACGAAGGGAACACAGCTGGATCTCACCCGCTACCATGCAAAAGACGAGTAACAACAGAGCTGGATCTTAACTGCCATGCTAATGACCACTAAGAACGGAGCTGGATCTTACCTGCCATGCAAAATACCATTAAGAACGGAGCTGGATCTTACCTGCCATGCAAAATACCATTAAGAACGGAGCTGGATCTTACCTGCCATGCAAAATACCATTAAGAACGGAGCTGGATCTTACCTGCCATGCAAAATACCATTAAGAACGGAGCTGGATCTTACCTGCCATGTAAAAGACGATTAAGAACAGAGGTGGATCTTACCTGCCATGAAAAAGACGATAAGAACAGAGCTAAATCTTACCTGCCACGAAAAAGACGATAAGAACAGAGCTAAATCTTACCTGCCACGAAAAAGACGATTAAGAACAGAGGCGGATCTTACCTGCCATGAAAAGACGATAAGAACAGAGCTAAATCTTACCTGCCATGCAAAAGACCGTTAAGAATAGAGGTGGATCTTACCTGCCATGAAAAAGACGATTAGAACAGAGCTAAATCTTACCTGCCATGCAAAAGACGATTATGAACAGAGGTGGATCTTACCTGCCATGAAAAGACGATAAGAACAGAGCTAAATCTTACCTGCCATGCAAAAGACGATTAAGAACAGAGGCGGATCTTACCTGCCATGAAAAGACGATAAGAACAGAGCTAAATCTTACCTGCCATGCAAAAGACGATTAAGAACAGAGGTGGATCTTACCTGCCATGAAAAGACGATAAGAACAGAGCTAAATCTTACCTGCCATGCAAAAGACAATTAAGAACATCTCGATCTTACCATCTCGAGCTTACATGCCATGAAAAAGACCATTAAGAACAGAGGTGGATTTTACCTGCCATGAAAAAGACGACAAGAACAGAGCTAAATCTTACCTGCCATGCAAAAGACGATTAAGAACAGAGGTGGATCTTACCTGCCATGAAAAAGACGACAATAACGACACCACATGTAACCAAAGACATCATGGTCATGGTCGATGTTGAAGTTGTCCGATATTCCTGCAGATTCCGGCACGCAGTGCAAACTTCAACCACGACGAGCACAGAGGTAATTAATTAATCAGCAACAGGTAATCAGCAACAGGCAAACAGCCAAGTGTCAGCGGCAATTACATATAAATTATAATGAACAATTGTGCTATTAAAGGTTCAATTTGAGGATGAGGCTGAGCATATAGATAGATATTGGAGGGGATATTATACCGATGTTGGAATGGGGGCGAAAGTTGAGGCGGTGTTGGAATGACAGTGAAAACTGTACCGATGTTGGAATGAGAACGAAAATTATGGGTAGCGAAAAGTCAGTTATTTACTGGATTTTAACGTCCTGTCGACTGCACCGGGTCATCTTAAGATGACGGAAAGGAGATAACAGAGGCCAAAATTGTGCCGATGCTGGAATGAGAGAGAATATTGTATCGAAGTTGGAATGGGTAGCGAAAACTGAGCCTATGTTTGAATGGAAGCGAAAAGTGTACCTTTCCTGGAATGGGAAAGAAAATTGAACAGATGTTGACATGTTAGCCAAAAAATTGCAAGAAAAGAGGTTTGCTATTTACTAGATTTTAACGTCCTGTCGACCACATGGGGTCATGTTAGGATGACGGAAAGGAGATAACAGAGGTCAGACTTGTGCTGATGTTGCAGTAGGGGTAAAAATTGTGCCGGTGTTGGAATGAGAGCGAAAATTGCACTGATGTCGAAATGGGTAGCGAAAATTTATGCCGTTGTTGGAACCCATGAACGAAAACGGTGCCGATGTTGGAATGGGATCGAAAATTGTGCCAGTCTTAGGATGATGTAAAGGAGATAACAGAAGCCAAAACTGTGCCAATGCTGGAATGGGAAAGAAAATTGTACCGGTGTTGATTTTGACTCGAAAACTGTGCCGATGACGGAATGTAGGCGAAAATTGTGCCAATGACGGAATATGGGCCAAGATTACCGATGATGGAATGTGGGATAAAAGTGTACCGATGATGGAATGTGGGAGAAAACTGTGCCGATGACGGAATGAGGGCAAAAACTACTGATGATGGAATGTGGGAGAAAACTGTGCCGATGACGGAATGTGGGCGAAAACTGTACCGATAACGGAATGCGGGCGAAAACTGTACCGATAACGGAATGTGGGACAAAAACTGTACCGATGATGGAATGTGGGAGAAAATTGTAGCGATGACGGAATGTAGGTGAAAACTGTACCGATAACGGAATGTGGGCGAAAACTGTAGCGATGACGGAATGTAGGTGAAAATTGTGCCGATGACGGAATGTGGGCAAAATCTATAGCGCATGTTGGCGAACGCTGTACCGATGATGGGACAGGAGCAGACTAAGCCTCCCGGTGCACCGTGTGACCCGTGAGGTGCTGACAGACTCCTCGAGTCGCTCTCGATGCTGCATTCACGTGCTGCAGCAGTCATGATATAGACTTGCCAACACCATCACGGACACGTTGTCTGTCACCACTTCAGTCTTGGAAGCTGTCACAAACGGTCTGTTTGTTTTGCCGTGTGTTGTTCAGGGGGAGGGTTGGTGTGTGTGTGTGTGTGTGTGTGTGTGTGTGTGTGTGTGTGTGTGTGTGTGTGTGTGTGTGTCTGTGTGTGTGTGTGTGTGTGTGTGTGTGCGCGTGCGTGCGTGTGTGCGTGCGTGCGTGCGTGTGTGTGTGTGTGAGAGAGAGAGGTGGTGCGCGCGCGTGTGTGTGTTGTGTTGTGTGTGTGTGTGTGTGTGTGTGTGTGTGTGTGTGTGTGTGTGTGTGTGTGTGTGTGTGTGGTGTGTGTGTGTGTGTGGAGAGCAGAGAGAGAGAGAGAGAGAGGAAGAGAGAGAGAGAGAGAGGGGAGAGAGAGAGGAGAGAGAGAGAGAGAGAGAGAGAGAGAGAGAGGGCGGTGTGTGTGTGTGTGTGTGTGTGTGTGTGGTGTGTAGGAGAGAGAGAGAGAGGAGAGAGAGAGAGGAGAGAAGAGAGAGAGAGAGAGAGAGAGAGAGAGAGAGAGAGAGAGAGAGAGAGACGGTGTGCGTGTTGTGTGTGTGGTATGTGTGTGGTTGGGCACCAGTGGTAATATCTTCCTCAGGGGGGATAACTATCTTCAGCCAAGATAAGCTCCTTGCAGAGCATTATACCCCTTCCAAAAAGGGAGATAAGTTCTCCGACGAATGATGGCGTCATTGCGACATGATGGGCAACACAGGAACGAAACAAACGAAACGTGTCATAATATTTTTATCGATACATGTGATTATATCGATAAATTATGCTGTAATTTTGCACTGAATATGTCTCATGGAATCTGTCTGGAAAATATCTTTCTCGGTTGTAAATAATGTAAATATTGACATGTGCTAACCTGCTATTGACACAGGTCTGGGGAGAAAGTAAACATGGGTTAACCGGTCCACAGAAACCGAGGTATTGCGACAAGGGAGAGAAGGGAGATTTAGTTAGTATTTGTTGATTAGTGCGGGTAAGAGATATATATATATAATGCTAATGTACACAAATCATAACATGTCATAAAAATGAGATGAGAGATTAATTTTAAATTAGTGATTGTACATATATACCATACACCAGGCTCACACAAATCCTATTATGCAGACTATGCTGTGTACACGACAGAAAATAACACGAGACAGCCAAGCATCGAACGAAAGTCAATGTAGGGCAAATAATAACCAGCAGCTAAAGCTCTTACAACACAAGCAACAACAACCAAAAGGTTCGAGTCACAAAGCAGTAATGATGACTATAACAGGGTGTAAATGTTACATCGCAGCAGTGAGTGTGAACAGAGGGGCTGGG
>JABMCL010002978.1:435000-452500 GCA_018857735.1 Alviniconcha marisindica
TGCAGAGGGCAGAGGAAAGGGTGCGGGGGAGGAGTGGCGTGTGGAGGTGGCAGAGGAAGGAAATGTAGAGAGGGAGTGTGGATTGGAGAGGAATGGAAAGTGAGCAGGGGAGAGGAAAGTGGCGTGTGGATGGAAGGGAGCTGGAAGGGAGCTGTGGAAGGGATACGAAGGGGGAATGCGGAAGGGATAAGAAGGGGGAAAGTGGAAGGGATAAGAAGGGGGAATGCGGAAGAGAGATAAAGGGAGAGTGTGGAAGGGAGAGTGTGGAAGGGAGAGGAAGGGTGAGTGTGGAAGGGGGAGGAAGGGGGAGTGTGGAAGGGAGTGGAAGGGGTGTGTGGAAGGGAATGTGGAAGGGAGAATGTGGAAGGGAGAGTGTGGAGTTGAGAGGAAGGGGGAGTGTGGAAGGGAGAGGAAGGGGGAGTGTGGAAGGGAGAGGAAGGGAATGTAGAAGGGAGAGTGTGGAAGGGAGTGGAAGTGGTGTGTGGAAGGGAGAGGAAGGGAATGTGGAAGGGAGAGGAAGGGAGAGTGTGGAAGGGAGAGGAAGGGAGAGTGTGGATGGGAGAGGTAGGGGGAGAGTTGAAGGGGGAGTGTGGAAGGGAGAGTGTGGAAGGGAGAGGAAGGGGGAGTGTGGAAGGGAGAGGAAGGGAATGTAGAAGGGAGAGTGTGGAAGGGAGAGGAAAAGGGAATGTGAAAGGAGAGGAAGGGAGAGTGTGGAAGGGAGAGGAAGGGGGAGAGTGGAAAGGAGAGGAAGGGAGAGTGTGGAAGGGAGAGGAAGGGTGAGCAGAAGGGAGTGGAAGGGGTGTGTGTGGAAGGGAGTGGAAGAGGGAGTGTGGAAGGGAGAGGAAGGGAATGGGGAAGGGAGAGTGTGGAAGAGAGAGAGAGAGGAAAGGGGGAGTGTGGAAGAGAGAGAGGAAAGGGGGAGTGTGGAAGGGAGAGGAAGGGAGAGTAGAAGGGAGAGGAAAGGGCAGTGTGGAAGGGAGTGAGTGGAAGGGAGAGGAAGGGGGAGAGTGGAAGGGAGAGGAGGTGGAAGCGGGGAGTGGAGAAGGAAAAGGGTGGAGCAGAGGGAGTGGCAGTGTGGCGACAGATAAGGGGTGGGGGTGGGGGTGAGGGGGGATGGTGGGCGGGATGTGAACAGGAATGGAAGGCGGAACGTGTAGGGGTTGGGGTGTGGGTGGGGCGGAGGGGGGCGGTGGCAGGGGCGTTGGTCAGCAGCTTGAGGAGTGGCGTGGATCCACTGGGATGTGTGGAACTTGCTGCAGCAGGTGTGTCGATAATGCTTTGATGTGTAATGCGGGTTTCTCTGATCCCTGCGATATTGCCTTTGGCATCTGATTGGCAGTTATTGCGCCATGTGCATGGTATAAAAGGAACAGAAGCTTGTCTCTCATCTCACAGCACAGCGACAGCACATTTCTGAAGTCTGCCGTTCGTCTACAACAGAAGCTGACGAGTAAGTTTAATTTCCTTTCGGGACAAAGTTAAATAAATGTAGAAAGGTTTAAAAAAAGAAAACAAACAACAAAAGTTTAAAAAAAGGAAAAGGTGAATAACTTAGAGCTTTTCTTTATCTTGTGTGTGTGTGTGTGTGTGTGTGTGTGTGTGTGTGTGTGTGTGTGTGTTGTGTGTGTGTGTGTTGTGTGTGTGTGTGTGTGTGTGTGTGTGTGTGTGTTTAAGTCAAGTGTTGATAGGCAGTGCATAAGGTACTTCATACTGTTCATCGCTTTGACTCATCCCGTCAACGATTTTCTTTGCAGCGAGGGTGCCTATGTAGGTCTACCTGTAGCAAGGAGCTTGGGAACTGCCAGGGTCCCTACATAGTTCTATCTGTAGAAAGGGTTTTGGCAGCTGTCACCTGTAGCAGGGATTTCGGGAGCTGTCAGGGTGCCGATATAGTTCTACCTGTAGCAAGGATTTGGGGAGCTGTCACCTGTAGCAAGAAATATAGGAGCTGTCACCTGTAGCAAGAAATATAGAAGCTGTCACCTGTAGCAAGATTTTGGGAGCTGTCAGGGTGCCGATATAGTTCTACCTGTAGCAAGGATTTTGGGAGCTGTCACCTGTAGCAAGAAATATAGGAGCTGTCACCTGTAGAATGAAATATAGAAGCTGTCACCTGTAGCAAGGATTTTGGGAGCTGTCAGGGTGCCTATATAGTTCTACCTGTAGCAAGGATTTTGGGAGCTGTCACCTGTAGCAAGGATTTTGGGAGATGTTATCCGTGCAAAGATTTTGGGAGCTGTCTCCTGTAGCAAGGATTTTGGGAGCTGTCAGTGTGCCTATATAGTTCTACCTGTAGCAAGAATTTTGGGAGCTGTCACCTGTAGCAAGGATTATGAGAGCTGTCACCTGTAGCAAGGATTTTAGGAGCTGTCATCTGTAGCAAGGATTTTGGGAGCTGTTACCAGTAGCAAGGATTTTGGGAGCTTAGAATTATGATCAGAAAAGACCAATATGATTCTTTTTAATAATATCTCTGGACCAAAGGAGTTACCTCAAAAAAATTAAATGGTCAAAACTTACTATATAAATCTGAGGTAAAATTCCTTTGTGGTGTATTTGACAACAGAACGTAACTGTAAAAGGCATTTCGTAACAGTAATAACTAAGGCAAGGTAAGGCATTAACTTGTTGAAAATTATCATAAAGAATCCCTGGGGTCATCAGATAAAAGCTCTTATTCATCTGGCTATCAGGTTGTTTGTCTTTCCGTATGGTGCTTTGTGTGGGTTGTTTGGGTGAAAATGTGCTTTACGTCTGTATAGAATATCACATTGAGGTTGATATGTATCATGTGAGCACTCAGGGCGTTGATGAGCGCATGATAAATGGACATTAGTATTATCTCCCTTGTAAGATCGAAACTGACTTATGGACAAGAGGTCTACTCCGCTCCGAAGAGAAGAAATTACAGTCTGGACAGTAAAGCAATTAAACTTGCTCTTGGAATACCAGTACATACAACAAATTTGGGAATAAAAAGAATCAGGCATCCTTCCACTTGATGCAATACGGAAATTAGCAGCAGCTAAATACATTATTAGAAATTCGACCGTTGCAAATCACACAAATACTGAGATCTGATAAAATAAAATTAAAAAAATAATAATTCAAAAGTGGCTAATAAAAATTTGAGTCTATTAACCATAGCCTCATACTCTTCTGACTTGTTTGAGAAAACACAAATGAATCCCAGGGAGTTGTTAAACAAATATATCATTTGTTCTCCAATTCCAGGTTGGGAACTGATGAAGGCAGATTTTGATATAGAGTACACCGAAATGAAGAAAGAAGAGAATCCACATACTTTATCGTATATGGTAAAATCACATCTTGCTGACAACTATTCAAATCATTTGAAAATTTACACAGATAATCAAACCTTTAGCTCCAGAGGTTTCGGGGAAATAGAGTTAGATGTTTTGGTAATAATGATAATGTATAAGTCGTATTTATTGTTGCAAATGGAGAGACTTTAAATAAAAAGGAAGAAGAAGAATTTCGAGCGATAAAGAGTGGCTACAGAGAGTAAACTAATAAATGATAATAGTAAGTATAAAATAGGAAGGTAGCTCCCAATTGATGTGGTCACAGGCATAAGTAATTTGGAACGTGGGCCTGACACATTTTTAGGAACAATAGCCTTTTTTATTGCCGTGAAATGGCAAAACATGGTAACTCTCACCTGACAAGCGGGTAACCGTGATAAGGCAAAACACGGTAACTCTCACCTGACAAGCGGGTAACCGTGATAAGGCAAAACACGGTAACTCTCACCTGACAAGCGGTAGCGGTAACCGTGATAAGGCAAAACACGGTAACTCTCACCTGACAAGCGGGTAACCGTGATAAGGCAAAACACGGTAACTCTCACCTGACAAGCGGGTAACCGTGATAAGGCAAAACACGGTAACTCTCACCTGACCAGCGAGTAGATACAAGGTAATAAATTCCAGCGGAGGTACATCCTCGCACGGCAGGTGAGAGTTACCGTAGGAGCCTCCGGTTTTTATTGCTGTGTTAGTGTGACACGAGCGCTAGCTAACTCCCCTGTGTGTCTATTTTAACTCTAAAACTCAACGCTTTCTTGCTAGAAACGTTTCCAGACTTGCTTCGTTTTCGTCTGAACTCTAAACACAAAACTCTGGGCCTCGTTCTGTTTGAGAATGAGTTTAAAACAAGAATGTTTATTGTTGTGGCAAACAATCGGGTTGTTTATTCACAGATACTCCACAGTCACTCTGGGCCTCTTTCTGTTTGAGAATGGTTTAAAACAGGAATGTTTATTGTTGTGGCAAACAATCGGGTTGTTTATTCACAGTCACTGTGGGCCTCATTCTGTTTGAGAATGGTTTAAAACAGGAATGTTTATTGTTGTGGCAAGCAATCGGGTTGTTTATTCACAGTCACTGTGGGCCTCATTCTGTTTGAGAATGGTTTAAAACAGGAATGTTATTGTTGTGGGAAACCATGGGGTTGTTTATTCACAGTCACCTTGGGCCTCGTTCTGTTTGAGAATGGTTTAAAACAGGAATGTTTATTGTTGTGGCAAGCAATCGGGTTGTTTATTCACAGTCACTGTGGGCCTCATTCTGTTTGAGAATGGTTTAAAACAGGAATGTTATTGTTGTGGGAAACCGTGGGGTTTGTTTATTCACAGTCACCTTGGGCCTCATTCTGTTTGAGAATGGTTTAAAACAGGAATGTTTATTGTTGTGGGAAACAATCGGGTTGTTTATTCACAGTCACTGTGGGCCTCATTCTGTTTGAGAATGGTTTAAAACAGGAATGTTATTGTTGTGGGAAACCATGGGGTTGTTTATTCACAGTCACCTTGGGCCTCGTTCTGTTTGAGAATGGTTTAAAACAGGAATGTTTATTGTTGTGGGAAACAATCGGGTTGTTTATTCACAGTCACTGTGGGCCTCATTCTGTTTGAGAATGGTTTAAAACAGGAATGTTATTGTTGTGGGAAACCGGGTGGTTGTTTATTCACAGTCACTCTGGTCCTAGTTCTGTTTCAGAATGGCTCAAAACAGGAATGTTTACTGTTGTGGGAAACCATCGGGTTGTTTATTCACAGATACTCCACAGTCACTCTGGGCCTCTTTCTGTTTGAGAATGGTTTAAAACAGGAATGTTTACTGTTGTGGGAAACCATCGGGTTGTTTATTCACAGATACTCCACAGTCACTCTGGGCCTCTTTCCGTTTGAGAATGGTTTAAAACAGGAATGTTTACTGTTGTGGGAAACCATCGGGTTGTTTATTCACAGTCACTGTGGGCCTCGTTCTGTTTGAGAATGAGTTTAAAACAGGAATATTATTGTTGTGGGAAACCGTGGGGTTTGTTTATTCACAGTCACCTTGGGCCTCATTCTGTTTGAGAATGGTTTAAAACAGGAATGTTTATTGTTGTGGGAAACAATCGGGTTGTTTATTCACAGTCACTGTGGGCCTCATTCTGTTTGAGAATGGTTTAAAACAGGAATGTTATTGTTGTGGGAAACCATGGGGTTGTTTATTCACAGTCACCTTGGGCCTCGTTCTGTTTGAGAATGGTTTAAAACAGGAATGTTTATTGTTGTGGGAAACAATCGGGTTGTTTATTCACAGTCACAGTGGGCCTCGTTCTGTTTGAGAATGGTTTAAAACAGGAATGTTATTGTTGTGGGAAACCGGGTGGTTGTTTATTCACAGTCGCTCTGGTCCTAGTTCTGTTTCAGAATGGCTCAAAACAGGAATGTTTACTGTTGTGGGAAACCATCGGGTTGTTTATTCACAGATACTCCACAGTCACTCTGGGCCTCTTTCTGTTTGAGAATGGTTTAAAACAGGAATGTTTACTGTTGTGGGAAACCATCGGGTTGTTTATTCACAGATACTCCACAGTCACTCTGGGCCTCTTTCCGTTTGAGAATGGTTTAAAACAGGAATGTTTACTGTTGTGGGAAGCAATCGGGTTGTTTATTCACAGATACTCCACAGTCACTCTGGGCCTCTTTCTGTTTGAGAATGGTTTAAAACAGGAATGTTTACTGTTGTGGGAAACCATCGGGTTGTTTATTCACAGTCACTGTGGGCCTCGTTCTGTTTGAGAATGAGTTTAAAACAGGAATATTATTGTTGTGGGAAACCGTGGGGTTTGTTTATTCACAGTCACCTTGGGCCTCATTCTGTTTGAGAATGGTTTAAAACAGGAATGTTTATTGTTGTGGGAAACAATCGGGTTGTTTATTCACAGTCACTGTGGGCCTCATTCTGTTTGAGAATGGTTTAAAACAGGAATGTTTATTGTTGTGGGAAACAATCGGGTTGTTTATTCACAGTCACTGTGGGCCTCATTCTGTTTGAGAATGGTTTAAAACAGGAATGTTTATTGTTGTGGGAAACAATCGGGTTGTTTATTCACAGTCACAGTGGGCCTCGTTCTGTTTGAGAATGGTTTAAAACAGGAATGTTATTGTTGTGGGAAACCGGGTGGTTGTTTATTCACAGTCACTCTGGTCCTAGTTCTGTTTCAGAATGGCTCAAAACAGGAATGTTTACTGTTGTGGGAAACAATCGGGTTGTTTATTCACAGATACTCCACAGTCACTCTGGGCCTCTTTCTGTTTGAGAATGGCTCAAAACAGGAATGTTTACTGTTGTGGGAAACAATCGGGTTGTTTATTCACAGATACTCCACAGTCACCTTGGGCCTCGTTCTGTTTGAGAATGGTTTAAAACAGGAATGTTTACTGTTGTGGGAAACAGTAAGGTTGTTTATTCACAGATACTCCACAGTCACCTTGGGCCTCGTTCTGTTTGAGAATGGTTTAAAACAGGAATGTTTACTGTTGTGGGAAACAGTAAGGTTGTTTATTCACAGTCACTGTGGGCCTCGTTCTGTTTGAGAATGGTTTAAAACAGGAATGTTTACTGTTGTGGGAAACAGTAAGGTTGTTTATTCACAGTCACTGTGGGCCTCGTTCTGTTTGAGAATGGTTTAAAACAGGAATGTTTACTGTTGTGGGAAACAATCGGGTTGTTTATTCACAGATACTCCACAGTCACTCTGGGCCTCTTTCTGTTTGAGAATGGTTTAAAACAGGAATGTTTACTGTTGTGGGAAACAGTAAGGTTGTTTATTCACAGATACTCCACAGTCACTCTGGCCCTCTTTCTGTTTGAGAATGGCTCAAAACAGGAATGTTTACTGTTGTGGGAAACAATGGGGTTTTTTATTCACAGATACTCCACAGTCACTCTGGGCCTCTTTCTGTTTGAGAATGAGTTTAAAACAGGAATGTTTACTGTTGTGGGAAACCGTGGGGTTGTTTATTCACAGTCCCCTTGGGCCTAGTTCTGTTTGAGAATGGTTTAAAACAGGACTGTTTACTGTTGTGGGAAACAGTGGGGTTGTTTATTCACAGATACTCCACAGTCAGCAAGCAGTATGAAGCCACTGACTCTCCCCTGCCTCGTCGGTCTTCTCTGTCTCTGCTTTCAGAATAGCTTGGGTGAGTGCAACTCACTGCGTGATAGTATCTCTTTCATCACACCACACGATTAAAAATGAAAACACAAACTGTCAATCTTCAGAACAGCTTGGGTGAGTACAACTCACTGCGTGATAGTATCTCTTTCATCACACCACACGATTAAAAATGAAAACACAAATTGTCAATCTTCAGAACAGCTTGGGTGAGTACAACTCACTGCGTGATAGTATCTCTTTCATCACACCACACGATTAAAAATGAAAACACAAAATTTATTGTCAATCTTCAGAACAGCAATGGTGAGTACAACTCACTGCGATATATCTCTTTCATCACATCACACGATTAAAAATGAAAACACAAAATTTATTGTCAATCTTCAGAACAGCATGGTGAGTACAACTCACTGCGATAATATCTCTTTCATCACATCACACGATTAAAAATGAAAACACAAAATTTATTGTCAATCTTCAGAACAGCATGGGTGAGTACAACTCACTGCGATAATATCTCTTTCATCACATCACACGATTAAAAATGAAAACACAAAATTTATTGTCAATCTTCAGAACAGCATGGGTGAGTGCAACTCACTACGATAATATCTCTTTCATCACATCACACGATTAAAAATGAAAACACAAAATTTATTGTCAATCTTCAGAACAGCATGGGTGAGTACAACTCACTGCGATAATATCTCTTTCATCACATCACACGATTAAAAATGAAAACACAAACTGTCAGTATTCAGAACAGCTTGGGTGAGTAAAACTCATTGTGCGATAGCATGTCTTTCATCACATCACACGATTAAAACTGAGAAACTAATTGTCAGTCTTTTGTTAAGTGTTATGTCTTTTTTGTCTTAAGAAGAAAAGTTTGTCTATTGATTACAAGATCTGTCAAATGCAAATATCATGATAAAGATCTATACGTTTTCTACATTCAAGTCAACACGCGATTTTGCATATTTGACTGTTGATTTTAAATATTTGACTATTGATTGCAAGATCTGTCAAATGCAAATATTATGATAAAGATCTATACCTTTTCTACATTCAAGTCAACACGCGATTTTGCATGTTTGACTGTTGATTTTAAATATTTGACTATTGATTGCAAAATCTGTCAAATGCAAATATCATGAAAAAGAACTATACCTTTTCTGCATTCAAGTCAACACGTGATTTTGCATGTTTGACTGTTGATTTTAAATATTTGACTATTGATTACAACATCTGTCAAATGCAAATATCATGATAAAGATCTATACCTTTTCTACATTCAAGTCAACACGCGATGTTGCCGATACCAATGAACCAAACAATGACTTCATTCTTAAGCCTCATGGTTGTGGTCGTATTTTGGCACACAGAGGCAAACAAATCTCTGACAGGTCCAAACAGATCATCGACAAGAAGGGACAACCGCTGAGCTATTCCCTCTCCGCTACTGACACAGACAATCTACTGACACTGACAGGCAATTATACCCACTCACTGCCACTGTGTCTGACAAGGACAGAGAATCCACTGACACAGACAATCTACTGACACAGACAGGCAGTTATACCCACTCACTGCCACTGTGTCTGACAAGGACAGAGAATCCACTGACACAGACAATCTACTGACACAGACAGGCAATTACCCACTCACTGCCACTGTGTCTGACAAGGACAGAGAATCCACTGACACAAACAGACAGTCTACTGACAAAGACAGCCGGCCCTCTCATTGCCACTGTGTCTGACATGGACAGAAAATCCACTGACACAGTCAGACAATCTACTGACACAGACAATCTACTGACACAGACAGCCGGCCCACTCACTGCCACTGTGTCTGACACAGACAGACAATCCACTGACACACACACATTCCACTCGCTACCACTGTGACTGACAAAGACAGACAATCCATTCCACTGACAGGAACACGGACGGGTCATTCCAACAACAGCAACAGCAAACTACTGACAGAGACAGACAATCCACTGATAGAGACAGACAGTCCACCGACAGAGACAGACAATCCACTGACAGAGACAATCTACCGACAGAGAAAGACAATTAATCCACTGACAAAGAAGATTAATCCACTGACAGAGGCAGACAATCAACTGACGGAGACAGACAATCCACTGACAGAGACAGACAATATACCGACAGAGAAAGACAATTAATCCACTGACAAAGAAGATTAATCCACTGACAGAGACAGACAATCAACTGACGGAGACAGACAACCCACTGTCAGAGACAGAATCAATCCACTGACACAGAAAGGCAATTAATCCACTGACAAAGAAGATTAATCCACTGACAGAGACAGACAATCAACTGAAGGAGACAGACAACCCACTGTCAGAGACCGAATCAATCCACTGACAGAGACAGACAATTAATCCACTGACAGAGACCGAATCAATCCACTGACAAAGACAGACAATTAATCCACAGACAGAGACCGAATCAATCCACTGACAGAGACAGACAATTAATCCACAGACAGAGACCGAATCAATCCACTGACAGAGACAGACAATTAATCCACAGACAGAGACCGAATCAATCCACTGACAGAGACAGACAATTAATCCACTGACAGAGACCGAATCAATCCACTGACAGAGACAGACAATTAATCCACTGACAGAGACCGAATCAATCCACTGACAGAGACAGAATCAATACACTAGCTGACAGAGACAGAAAATTAATCCACTGAAAGAGAAAATTAATCCACTGACAGAGACAGAATCAATCCACTGACAGAGACCGAATCAATCCACTGACAGAGACAGACAATTAATCCACTGACAGGAACACACGGTGACAGCGACAACAACAACAGAAGCTACTTGTAGGAACAAATCCCAGACAGGCCACTGGAAACAGCTAGTTGACAGTGACAAAGATAAAGCAAAATTTAAAGATAAATAATCTTAAACAAGAATGACTGCTAGCATTCTAAAACAAGCCCAAACACATTTTCTTCTTCTGCTTCCTTTTTTATTTTATTGTTTTATTGAAAGTCTTTTTACAGTCTTTGTGTGTGTGTGTGTGTGTGTGTGTGTGTGTGTGTGTGTGTGTGTGTGTGTGTGTGTGTGTGTGTGTGTGTGTGTGTGTGTGTGTGTGTGTGTGTGTGTGTGTGTGTGTGTGTGTGTGTGTGACTGATCTTACAATTATCTGCTAAGAACATGTATCAGCAAGTTACACCGAGAGAAATTTACAAAACAAAAACAAACTTCTTTGCAGTCAACAAATAATCACATATACATTTGTATCGGTATCCGTACTGATAATTAGTTTCACTTGCTCTCTCTCTCTCTCTCTCTCTCTCTCTCTCTCTCTCTCTCTCTCTCTCTCTCTCTCTCTCTCTCTCTCTCTCTCTCTCTCTCTCTGTCTGTCTGTCTCCCACCTTCGTTACCTCTCTGTCATGCCCCCTCTCTCTTTGCGTCTGTCTCGTCAGAGTGCAAGATGAATAATGGTATTTAGTTTCTGTTTGTTGCCTGTTTTGTGTGTTGTTGCTTCACAGGTTATTCCTTCTGGTGACTGCCTGTTATTTCGACCTGCCCCTAGACTATCTACACATATATTTATTAGTCATCGTGTGGTGTATCTGTGTATGTACAGATTGTATTTATATTGCTCTTTATGTCTAATGTTTTGAAAATAAATAAAAAAATAAAAAAAAAGAGAAGAAGAAGAAGAGACCAGTTCATAACTGAGAGAGAGACTTTGTTGCTTAACGTCCACGGAGGCGAGCAGGCCTATTAGGGACGGGGACGGGTGGGAAAAGAAGGACAGAAGAGAGAAACCTCGAAACAGGCGCCAACCCGGAAGACCAAGGCTGCCGTGGACCGCCGCCAGAACAACAGAATGTCAAGGCAGTGTCCGCCAGGCGTTGCGCAGTGACCGCGGCACCACGCAACTGCTGTCACATCTTTCTTCTTTCTTGGTGCTTTACGTCCACGGAGGCGAGATGGCCTATTAGGGACGGGGACAGAGTGGGAAGGGGACGACAGAGTGAAGGCTCGACTGCGGAAACCGCCAGAAAAAGACAGGAGAGACCGTGGACCGCCGCCAGAACAATGGAAGTGTTAAGGCGGTGTCCCCTCGCCATTGCCCAGCGACTTGTGCACTGCGCAATTGCTGTTTCAACTGCTGTGCTTGGCCAGAGTCACAAGGACAATGTCCGTTGCACTGCTGTTGAGGAACAACTTGGACAACTCAAGCAAAGGAAGTCAAGCTTTTTTTTAGCCCAGCTCCACCTCCCTAGTCATGATCTCTTCTGGGCTAAGTTGAGGGTCCAGCTCCACCTCCATCCTCTAAGATCTCTTGATCTTTTGATCTCGCCTGGAACCCTGACAGAGCCACAAAGACAATGTCCGTATATATAGCTCCGCCGCTGGGAAACAACGGAAGCGAAAGAAGTCCAACTCTCTCTCTCTCTCTCTCTCTCTCTCTCTCTCTCTCTCTCTCTCTCTCTCTCTCTCTCTCTCTCTCTCTCTCTCTAGCTCAGCGCCACCTCCCTGCTCTTGATCTCTTCCGGCGTTAGCTTCTTAGTGAGTCCAGCTCACCTCCCTCCTCTTGATCTCGCATGGAGTCTCTTCATAACTGAAGACATTCTTTGCATCATGCTTGGCTGTCCCCAGGTGAAAAACTGTTTTGTCGCAATGGAGGAAGATACAGCCACACGAAACCATTCTACTATGGCTGGGACTTGATGATAGTCAATGCAGACTGCAGGTGAGCACATACACAACAGGGCCCAGGTGAGCACATACGCGACAGGGCCCAGGTGGGCACATACGCGACAGGGCCTAGGTGAGCACATACGCGACAGGGCCCAGGTGAGCACATACACGACAGGGCCCAGGTGAGCACATACACGAATACACTACAGGGCCCAGTGAGCACATATCCGACAGGGCCCAGGTGAGCACATACACGACAGGGCCCAGGTGAGCACATACGCGACAGGGCCCAGGTGAGCACATACACGACAGGGCCCAGGTGAGCACATACACGACAGGGCCCAGGTGAGCACATACACGAATACACGACAGGACCCAGGTGAGCACATACGCGACAGAGCCCAGGTGAGCACATACACGACAGGGCCCAGGTGAGCACATACACGACAGGGCCCAGATGAACACATACACGAATACACGACAGGACCCAGGTGAGCACATACGCGACAGGGCCCAGGTGAGCACATACACGAATACACGACAGGGCCCAGGTGAGCACATACACGAATACACGACAGGGCCTAGGTGAGTACATACACGACAGGGCCCAGTGAGCACATACACGACAGGGCCCAGGTGAGCCCATACACGACAGGGCCCAGTGAGCACGTACACGAATACACGACAAGGCCCAGGTGAGCACATACACGACAGGGCCCAGGTGAGCACATACACGACAGGGCCCAGTGAGCACATACACGACAGGGCCAAGTGAGCACATACACAAATACACGACAGGGCGCAGGTGAGCACACAAGACAGGGCCCAGGTGAGCACATACACGACATGGCCCAGTGAGCACATACACGACAGGGCCCAGTGAGCACATACACGAATGGGCCCAGGTGAGCACATACACGACAGGGCCCAGCTCATCACATACACGGCAGGGCCCAGGTGAGCACATTGTTTTACTTCAAACACCTTGTCTATCTTCTTCTGTACTTCTTTCTTCTTTTATTATTTTCTATCTCTCTTCGTACACCAGACGAAGACCATGAGTCGAAAGCGCTTGTGTTTTTAATTGTTCTTTATGTGTCGCCGTATAGGTGAGTACATTTCTCTACAGCTGTTCTATTTTGTCAGCCTCACCGGCAGTTGCAATCTCCAAGCACCTGTTTACGACATCCTTCCTTCAACCACTGCCGTATTTAGTTACGCCATAGGGTCCAGAAAAATGTCAGCTAACGAGCAGTTTTTTGTTGGTGCTCGAACAGTAGTAAGTTTGTTACAAACAACTCAAATAAAACAAGGCATGTCATTTATAGCCGCCAACAAAGTTTACACCAGCACAAATAAAACCACAATCGTTTGAATCAAGACGGAACTCTTTTTCTTTACCCGGGGTGGATGCGCCTCATGTTTACGTGCGTGCTTGGGCGCTAGGTTGCTTCCACAGTCATGTTAGTACCCAAACCTTTCGGAGGGCGCTGACCGCGTC
Organism: Alviniconcha marisindica; assembly: GCA_018857735.1. Lineage (NCBI taxonomy): Eukaryota > Metazoa > Mollusca > Gastropoda > Provannidae > Alviniconcha > Alviniconcha marisindica. Next base: position 448,689 of record JABMCL010002978.1, read on the forward strand.
GCTGGACAGCTGCGCGGAGATAAAGAGTGCCCCTTCAGTGGCGTAATTAAATCTGGCAGGGTTTGGAGGAAGGTGCCGGAAAGCGATGCTCGGAGTGCACGGCAGTTGTTCACTCATCCGTCTGGAGCTTAAGCGCTTCCAGGGTCAGAACCCCGACCAGCACAGCCTTAATTAGCCTTAATTAGCACCTCAACAGCCTGGCTTAACTATTGCAGGCAAACCGGAGAGAAATAAGCATAAGATGATAAAATTGTAACTGAATTACCGGAATCTACAGACGTCAAAGATGGTACCTGTTAGGTGACACGATGCACAACACACATAGTTTTACACGCACTCATGCATACATTGTTCGCATGCACATACTATGCAAGTACCTTTCGCCATGATCGTCGTTGATCTGTTTGTTGAGCCGTTGAATTGCTTAAATTTTAATTTTAATATCTCTCTCTCTCTCTCTCTCACTGTCTCTCTCTGTCTCTCTGTGTGTCTCTCCCCACTCTCTCTCGCCTGTTTATTTGTTCCCGAATATAGTTGATTTTCATTATGTTTATGAATTCCATATGCTTTTGCTTATATAGCTTAGACTTGTAAGCATTAATTACCACAATATTGCTGTAACTTGTGCAAGTTCCACAAAAGCTGGAACAAAGCTTGTGGAGAGAGAGAGAGAGAGAGAGAGAGAGAGAGAGAGAGAGAGAGAGAGAGAGAGAGAGAGAGAGAGAGAGAGAGAGAGAGAGAGAGAGAGAGAGAGAGCATAATAATTAGACTGATGAGGTATTAATAATAATAATAATAGATAACTTTTTTTTATAGCGCTATTCTCTGGTGTACCCAAACTGGTGTTACAGTAACATCCTTGAATAAGTTGGCTGGGTCAGAGTTCGACGTGCGTAATCAGATGAAATACTGGCCGATGCAATCACAAAATTGAAAAAGAACTGTATGAACAGGTACAAGATGGCCAACATTCAGTGTGGGGGCGATCCGGCTGTGATCTACGGAGACAATGAGATGGACCCATTAGTTTACGCAAACAATAATAGAGGGAAAATCTACAAAGTGCCCTACATGATTGCCGTCACTGTCAACATCACCACCACCAATGATGACGGCACCGTGACGTACCAAATCCTTTCCATCACCAATGAGACCTTCTATGAGGTGGGAGATATATTTTTGACATCTCTGTCTCTGTCTCTGTCTGTCTGTCTGTCTCTGTCTGTCTGTCTGTCTGTCTGTCTGTCTGTCTGTCTGTCTGTCTGTCTCTCTCTCTCTCTCTCTCTCTCCTCTCTCTCTCTCTCTCTCTGAGAGGTGATCTTAGTAGCGTAGCGTCCGCCAGACCTATTTGAAGCTCAATGTCCCTCCTCTGAAAAAGTTTGAAAGTGTTACTGTTCCTGTTCTAACAAGACCCCCGTCCCTAATAAGCCTTATGGTTTCTGTGGTTTAGCTCTAACAAGGTATCCAAGTGTAACTGCGACGTCCAACATTTATTACAATACTATTTTACTGTGTAAATATAACGGATCTAGTCCGCTGGACCTTTTCATTTGTGCAAATTATCGTCGAAGTTCATTTTACGAACGTATTTGTTTTCTTGTCTTTGCTGCCCCTTTGCGTGCTTTGTTTTCGTTAATTTGACGATTCTGTTGAATTTTGGCTTTGAGCTCTCTTTGTGTAAACGTACTGTCTTACAGTGTTACTGTTTTCTTTTCTTTTTTCCGGTTTGCTCTTTCTTCATAATCTCCATTGACTTCTTACAATGTTGCGTGTTGGTCATCAGAATCAGTACCATTTGTATAACAAGGTTCCTGATCTGTGTGTATTCCTTAGCCAGTCAGCGCCCAGCTATAACAGTTTTGGTATCACAGAGTCACGACTAGACTCCAGAATTTCTGACCGGGATATTAACATTCCAAATTATTGTATTTCGAAAAAAAGATTAAACTATTATTGGACAGACTAGTATTGCAGTATACATACACAACTCCATTGCTGACATTACACACACGCATCAAGACCTTGAAAGTGACCTTGTTGAATGCATTTGGCTTGAACTGAAACCAACTACGAACGCTCCTAGTATTTTTGTGTGCTTTATATACAAACCCTTCTGTTTCTTATGAATGGTTTGACAACTTTGTACAAATGATAGACAACATCCATGCTGTTAACCCCTTCACTGCCATGATGTCACTTGAAAACGAGCAATAAAAGTGCGAAATGTGAAACCCTTAAGCTTTTTTGTCTTCTTTTTCACACTGGCATGTGAAACGATTTTCGTCAAAACGCATAGCATTGAAAGTAGATGTTATAGGATTGAAAAATATACTGTTTGTAGGCGCCTCCGTGAATCATTCAGCCCTGAAATTTTACAGGCTGGGGCAGTGAAGGGGTTAAACCTCATGCTGATATTCTTGGACTAGGAGATTTTAATATAGATCTACTAAAGCCACACTCCTCCTGGGACTCTACTATTACTCTGTTAGGCTTAACCCAACTTGTGAAATCACCTACTAGAACTACACAGACATATGCCAGTCTTATTGACCATACATATATACAAATAATCAAGACGTAATCACCGAGGTCAGTGTACCTGACCTGAGCATAATTAACCATTGTCCCATCTCCTGTTCAAGATCGATTAAGCTTCCAAAATGTGAGCTCCAAACCCATTATATATATATATATATTATATATATATATATATATATATATATATATATATATATATCATATATTCGATCTTTCAAACATTTTAATAAGGCTGCCTTTTTCAAAGACCTGCGCTGGGCCCCGTTCACTGAAGTCCTGAATTGTACTGGTCCCGATAAAGCCTTGGCGACATGGTACAATGTCTATCTCACTGTTGTCAATAGACATGCACCTTTAAAGCGCAAGCGGGTAAAACATCCAAAATTACCACCATGGCTTAACAAAGACATCAAGGAAACAATGGCAGAGAGAGACAAACTAGAGGGAGAAAACAATTGTCCCTGAATACAAGAAATTAAGCTCATTGAGCGTGATAACAATATAGCATATGTGTGGCGTGCTCTAGATGTGCTTATGAAAAGACATCATTCTATTTCTGCCGACGTCTGTAAGAATCTAACTGCTTTTGTGTACCACAAGGTTCTGTCCAGGGACCTATTCTTTTTAGGGTTGGCTTTTTAGAGGGGGGGAGGGGGGGGGAGGGGGTCGGAAAGACTGGGCGGAGTTGTATGGGTGTATAAAATAGGTCTCAAATGACCAGTCATTGCAATGGCAATCACTCGAAAACCTCAGTCTCTCTCTCTGTCTGAAAGAGACAGAGAACTGGAACTCGAGCTCTAAAACTTTATTTTACAAGGATAGTAGTTTAGGTTCAGTCAAAAACCCGTCTAACAACTAGTCCTTGCGAAGCTACTGATGAGTAAATATAAAATTACAGGCATAATTTATATGCATACGGGCATGAATGAGTGAGTGAAATTTGATACATGAGAATTTCCACACAAAACATAGCGTGTTCACAGCGCCAGATGTACACATGCATACATCACTCAGTTATACATTATGAGCATACAACCTGTAAATAAGGCAGCAGAACATCTGATCAATTCAACACCAGTATTGCAAAAAAGAAAGAAACAAAGAGAGCAGTCAATGCTTATCTTATAAAGAACAGTAAGGGTGGGGGGGGGGGGGGGGGGGGGGGGGGGGGGGGTGGGGGGGGGGGGGGGGTCACTATCACAAGCAGTTGGAAGGATTGGGCGGAGTATTATGTCACGGTCCATCCTATGTAACTACTTCAAGGTATGCACGAA
>JABMCL010002978.1:457500-460000 GCA_018857735.1 Alviniconcha marisindica
ACCGCGACCAGTCCAGGTATCTGTACTGTTCCTGTAGGTGGCGAGGTAACAGTGATGACAGCGGTGGAACTGGACACGTGGACACTAGTTTCCTGTCCAATTCAGACACGAACACATCAACATAGTCGCAGGCGTGGTTAGGTCCCAAGGCGGTGCCTTTGTTAGGTCGAGCATAGGTAGAGGTTGTTTCGTCGGTGTAGACACATGTGTTGTTTGTCAAGGCTATGTCAAGAGTTTCCATTACGCAGCCTGTGCGAATGCCTAGACGGCTGGGATGTTCCTTTAGGAGGCTGGTCACAGCTGGTAGTCCCATGTTGTTGTTGACATTGGGGTACACGCAACTACGTCGCAGGCTGCAAAACACGCGCTATCAGGCAACGGCACAAATGTGTAACTGCTGATCTCGCTGATTTTTTGCAGAAATTCCTTAGTGTCCAGGATTTGGAATGGTAAGTATTCTGTTAGATGCCCGATGTTGAGCTGAACAAATTTGGATAATGGTTGAATGGTTGTTCCACAAGCAACCTGATCGAAAATGACTCCTTTTTTTATATATATTTTTTTTTTACAAGCGGTTGACATTTTCCGAGGTGTGAGACTTCGATGTCCTCAATGTAGACTCGGGTGTCTACATCAATTTCCCCCTTCTCAGTCCATTTCTTGCTCCATGCCCTAACTCTGTTGATCACTGACTCGGCTGGGTCCGATGGTAGAATGTCGTAGTGGTGCGGGTCTCTGAGTTCTTGCATGATCTTCCTGTCGTCACTCCCCAGATCGGTGGTCACCGTTACACCGGACTTGTCCCCGTAGTGACGAGCTGCCCCGTGAGAAACTGGGAGGTTGTGCACTGACCGCAAGGCATCTCGTTGCCCCCTGGTCAAGCTGTCTTTGATTCTCCTTCTCTTGTTGGTATCCTGGAAGTCAGTCTTACACGCCAGAATAAACGATTCCAAAGATGGGCCTTGCCTGGGTGGTGCTCTGGGTGTAGGCCTACACAAAGGCAGTTTTTTTTTTTTTTTTTTTTAAACCCTTCGGAGTAAAAGGTTTCCTATAGAAAACATGCTTGGACTTCGTTATACTTTCTCTACATGACACCATACTCAGTCCTTCCTGCACGGTGCGGTGCCCAGGAGTCACAGAGAGCCTTGTTTTTCTGTCTGCATCCAATTTGTCCTCTCTCTTCTGGACCCCGTCGCAGGCATGTCAAGAAAGGAAACATCGGGCCGCGGATACAGCGAACTTAAAGATTCCTATCCTTATTGTTGAAACTACAACATCTATCGAACAAATGTAGGCCTGTACCAAGGTAGGTTCTTAAACACCTTCTGGTCTAGAAGAGCGTTGTCATCCTCACCTTCTTCTCTCTTTTTCGTTTCATGAAACCAATGCTATCTGAGTCGCTCTGCCCACTGGTGTGTTCCAATCAGTTGGTCTGATACGTCAATCGGAGATCGGGGTGTAAGTGCAAAGCAGTCCGGAAGGCGACATATTGAGTTTTGATCTTGGCTAAGTCTGACTCTGTCCGTGAGAGCAATAGGTCAGGATATATGTATATGTGTGTATATACCAATTCTTTTCTCATGGGCACTCCGAACTCTGTAATTCAGCCGATGCTGAAAGTCCAAAAATACTGCCTCACGCCTCATTCTCAGAGCTCCACGCCATCAAAACTGAACACCTCTCCTACAGACAACTCCACTGGCTTCCAGTTTCTTAACGAATAAGATACAAAACCGCTTGCATGTGTTACAACGCAATCACAGGTTCCGCTCCCTCTTATCTTTAGTAAGTAAGTAAACATGGTGCTTAACGTCCACAAAAACCATAAGGCTTATTAGGGACGGGGAGAAGGGGGGAGGGGGTATGGAGGTGGGGGAAGAGGGAGATTATATACCTATCGCTACACTGTCACCACCAGAATGATTCATGCATTAAGATGGGCAGCGATGAGAGCCATTTTAATGTTTAAGTAGGAAGTGATGGACAAGGTCACAGGACAGTGTCCACAAACCACAACCTTTCTGAAGAGACAGGAGAGCCGAAGCGGTATCGAACCGAAATCCTTCCGCTGACCAGCCTAACGCCTTACCGCTGGGCCAAACCGGCTCACAGCTTTCTGAGCTGCTACACCTTTACGGTCCTTCCCGCTCTCTCCGCTCTTCGTCAGACACACGCATGCTCAAAATCCAACGCTTCAACCGCAAAACCCATGGCTTTCGCGCTTTCTCACACTTTGGCCCCCACTGATCTGGAACAATCTCCCCCAAGACATCAGGCACTCTGCTACTCTCTCTTCCTTCAAAAGCCAACTCAAGACATTTCTCTTCTCAGAATATTTCAGTTAAGCCTCATTGTCCTTCACTCCTATCAATCTGTACAGTGTGTGTGTGTGTGTGTGTGTGTGTGTGTGTGTGTGTGTGTGTGTGTGTGTGTGTGTGTGTGTGTGTGTGTGTGTGTGTGTGTGTGTGTGTGTGTGTGTGTGTGTGTGTGTGTGTGTGTG
>JABMCL010002978.1:467500-470000 GCA_018857735.1 Alviniconcha marisindica
TCCGGGTTGGCGCCTGTTTCGAGGTTTCTCTCTTCTGTCCTTCTTTTCCCACTCGTCCCCGTCCCTAATAGGCCTTCTCGCCTCCGTGGACGTTAAGCAACAAAAACTAACCCTAGTGCAATTGTATTGGCACTTGGCAATAAAGTTATATTGTCATGTATTGTAGTGGAGCAGCTGTATTGACATGATGGAAGCTATTGTTGTTTTCTTGGATGTAAACTGTGTCAACAGGCGACCTACTTGGGCCACTCAGCTGTACGTTACCCAGTGTCCGTGCCTACGTTTCCGTGGCTCAAGGGGATAACGTGTTTTTTTGAGATTACAAGATTTACCAGGGTTCCGCGTTGTTGCTGGACTTTCTCTTTTTTCCTCTGTGTGTGTGTGTAGGGGACGGGGGGGTGAGAGAGAGAGAGAGAGAGAGAGAGAGAGAGAGAGAGAGAGAGAGAGAGAGAGAGAGAGACAGACAGACAGACAGACAGACAGACAGACAGACAGACAGACAGAGAGAGACGACAGACAGGCAGACAGACAGAGACAGACAGACAGACAGACAGAGACAGACAGACAGACAGACAGAGACAGAGAGAACGTGTGTGATGAAATGAGCGTATCCTTGTGCCGTTGTAAGCGCTCTGGGTTCTTACGAGACGGAGCGCCATGAATAATGTGTTATCATTCTGATTTTCTCAGCGTAACTTGCCCTGTTATGCAAATGGCAGTGGCGTGTCTTCGCATAACGTGCCATTCTGAGAGGGCCAGCTCAGAAGACACTTGTCAGACCCTACAGCAGCTGTATGGCTACTGCGGAGACACTGGGAGTATGCGAGTGGGCGCACTTCTCAAGCTTGCCAACTGTCCGCACACCACCGCCCTCACAAACGGTATGTTCTTCATGGCTGACTTCTGGCCCTAGCAGGTTCGGCAGACTTATTGTAAACATGGTGCTTAACGTCCACAGAAACCATAAGGCTTATTAGGGACGGGGAGAAGGGGGTGGGGGGGGGGGGGGGTATGGAGGTGGGGGAAGGTGGAGATTATATACCTATCACTACACTGTCACCACCAGAATGATTCCTCCATTAAGAGGGCAGCGATGAAGCCATTTTAATGTTTCAGTAGGAAGTGATGGTCAAAGTCACAAGACAGTGTCCACAAACCACAACCTTTTTGAAGAGAAAGGAGAGCCGAAGCGGTATCGAACCGAGGTCCTTCCGCTTACCAGCCTAACGCCTTACCGCTAGGCCAAACCGGCTCACATCAGACTTATTAGTCTTCATCGCTTTTATATATATCGCTATTCTCTGCTCTCGAGCAGACTCACTGCACTCATGTCGCATGTGATTCTGAGCGGTCGAATTCTTTTAAAACGCGTATTTTTAATATCCACGGAAGTGGAGTACTGACAACGCTATTTGGTTGTTACATGGCTGATGCCACGTGAAACTACTGCCGTCTCGGCTCAAGTTCTGAGTTCACCATTCAGCCGTGCACCAGTTTACATATTCACTTCATTCAAAGCCACAAAGGTAGGGTGCATGTGTGTTTAATTATAACCTGCACTTTTGGCAGAATGACCGAGATGTTTTACGTGCTACTGCAGTATAACACGGAGGGTGAAGGAATACCGAAATAAGAGTCAGCACAGAAAGTTGACCCAGCACAGAAAGTTGACCCAGGAGAAGAAAATTCTCCCGTCGCTCCTAGCAGGAGGTAATTAGTCCACCATCAAAGGTCTAGTGCCTGTGGGTCGTGCGGCTGTCTTCTGACCCTAGCAGGAGGTAATTAGTGCACCATCAAAGGTTTTGTGCCTGTAGGTCGTGCGGCTGTCTTCTGACCCTAGCAGGTTGGTCAGACTTGCAGGAATTAGTCCACCATCATAGGCCTGTGCCCGTGGCCCTGACAGCTGTTTGCTGGTCCCGGTAGGTCGGCCAGTATCGGTCAGTAGGTCGGCCAGTATCGGTCAGTAGGTTGGTCAGAGTTGCATGAGACGGTCCACCCTCACGGAGCTTGCGTCACGTGGGTAGGTGCGAGACAAACTCCGAGCATCGCTTTCCGGCACCTTCCTCCAAACTCTGCCAGGTTTAGTTACGCCACTGAAGGGCACTCTTTATCTCCGCGCAGCTGTCCAGCGACGCGGTCAGCTCCGTCTGAAAGGTTCGGGTACTGATATGACTGTGGAAGCAACGTAAACATGAGGCGCCTCCACCCCGGGTAAAAAAAAAAAGAAGAGTTCCGTCTCGATTCAAACGATTTTGGTTTTGTTTGAGCTGGCGTAAGGAACATGGTCAGTTATAAAACAAACGTCTGATATAATCTGAGTTGTTTGTAACAAACTTACTACTATTTGAGCACCAACAAAAAACTGCTCGTTAGCTGACAGTTTTTTTTGGGACCCTATGGCGTAACTAAACACGGCAGTGGTTGAAGGAAGGACGTCGTAAACCAGTGCTTGAGTTTGGGTGCGAGACTGTCGGTCGGAACTGTGGCTGAACTGAATCCG
>JABMCL010002978.1:475000-482500 GCA_018857735.1 Alviniconcha marisindica
GTGTGTGTGTGTGTGTGTGTGTGTGTGATGTGTGTGGTGGTGTGTGTGTGTGGTGTGGGGGGGGGGACATGGGTGTGAATGTGTGTGTGTATGTGCCTGCGCGTGCGTGCGTGCGTGCGTGTGGGGTGTGTGTGTTTTGGTGTGGGTGTGTGTGGGGGGGGGGGGGGGGGAGGGACAAGCGTGTATGAATGTGTGTGCGTGCATGCGTGTCTGTGTGTGCGATTAAATTGTGAGTGGTTGGGTGTGGTATGTTTGAGTGTTCTCGTCAACATATTTACAGGACTTGTTGTTTTCTTGTTGTTTTTTGTACTGAATATTAGGTTGCCTCGGACGATGTGTGGGAAGGGTTTCTGTCATTAAAAGGAAGGTGGTGTGGACGAGCAGTCATACCCCCTCCCCCTCCTTTCGTTTCGTGTTGACAATGACACAAAGCAGGCACCCCAATCTCAACTAAGGAATAATAATAATGTACATTTATCAAGCGCTCATCAACGCCCTGGACGTTCACATCATACATATTAACCTCAATACGATATTCAGTACACACGTAGAGCACAGTCCTACGAAAACAATTCACATAAGGCATTATATGGAAATACATACACACACACACACACACACACACATACACACACACACGCACGCACTCACGCACGCACGCACACACACGCACGCACGCACGCACACACACACACACCACACACACACACACGTCTGAGAAGGACATGGGGCTGTTTAAAAAGTGATAGGAAGGGGAGGTGCTGGTGGCTCCTGATCTAAGTATCTCCGTGTTGTTTCCATATAATGTCTACTTCATTTTATGTTCGCAAATACTGTCGCTGACATCCTATTCATTTATTTCTATTTTTAACTTGCATCAATTTTCAGTACATCAATGCCGGGAAGTTTGAGAAGCGTGTGTGGGCTTGGAGCCACAACAAACTTGGAAAGCAACAGAGAAAAATGCGCGCTGCTGGTTTTTACAACCAAACGTCCAAGTCAGCGGATATCGCCATCAATGGGCTGAACATCAAGTACTTCTACATAGATCCAAAGGATTCCAACCGAAGCGGGAACACCTTGCTGCAAATCCAGTGCAGTGCGTCGGACTTCAGATCTTACCTACATACCCCGGACAGCGTCTGCGGTAAGACATTTACACGTCTATGGCTGTGAAGCCTGGACATGGCATTAGAGGGCTTGTATGAGGCTGAGACCAAAGCCACCGAAACATGAGGTCAGCCTACGTTGCTCGGTATTAAGCTTAATTCGGTATCCGTTCCACCCCCGTGTTACCACGGTTGCACGTAAAAGATCCCGGTCATTCTGCCAAAAGTGCAGGTGGCAGGTTACAGCTAGCTAAACACACATACACCTTACGTATGTGGCTTTGCATGAAGTGACATGGTGCATGGTTGTATGGTGTACACAGAACTTGCGCCGAGACGGCAGCAGTTTCATGTGGCACCAGCCATGCCAGCGCTGTAAGTACATCACTTAGGCGGATATTCAAAAACGCGCTATAAAAAGCTAGTCACTCGTGTAGAATCACATGCGAGCGCAGTGAGGGTAGGAAAGGACACACAAAAAGATAGACAGAGGGGAATGTCGGAAAGGACGGGTCGAAGGTCGGAAGAGACACACCAAACGATTTCACGAAGGAAGCAATTGTGATTTCGTGACTTGTGTTTTGAAGTGGTGTAAAAGAATGGTCAATGTGGGATTCGTCCTTAGCTTTCAGTAAGCAGCTGGGAGGCCGTTAAAATCAAACAACTAACTAACGACAGAAGTGATCGCTCTGAAGAATGTCCAAGTAATGTGGTCATAGTGAATGATCTGAAGGATGTCCAGGTAATCACAGTTGAGCATAGTGAATGATCAGAGCCAGGTAATGGCTGTGAATAATGCCCAAGTAGCATGACCATGGCGAAGGCTGTGAAGGATGCCCAAGTAGCATGACCACTGTGAAGGATGTCCAAATAGCATGACCACTGTGAAGGCTGTGAAGGATGTCCAAGTAGCATGACTACTGTGAAGGCAGTGAAGGATGTCCAAGTAGCATGGTCACAGTGAAGGCTGTGAAGAATGTCCAAGTAGCATGACTACTGTGAAGGCAGTGAAGGATGTCCAAGTAGCATGGTCACAGTGAAGGCTGTGAAGAATGTCCAAATAGCATGACCACTGTGAAGGCTGTGAAGGATGTCCAAGTAGCATGACTACTGTGAAGGCTGTGAAGGATGTCCAAGTAGCATGGTCACGGTGAAGGCTGTGCAGAATGTCCAAGTAGCATTCACGGGGAAGGCTGCAGAATGTCCAAGAGATGGTCACAGTGAAGGCTGTGAAGAATGTCCAAGTAGCATGGTCACAGTGAAGGCTGTGAAGAATGTCCAAGTAGCATGGTCACAGTGAAGGATGTGATGGAATGTCCAAGTAGCATGGTCACGTGAAGGCTGTGAAGAATGTCCAAGTAGCATGGTCACAGTGAAGGCTGTGAAGAATGTCCAAGTAGCATGGTCACGGCGAAGGCTTGAAGAATGTCCAAGTAGCATGGTCACAGTGAAGGCTGTGCAGAATGTCCAAGTAGGTGTGAAGAATGTCCAAATAGCATGACCACTGTGAAGGCTGTGAAGAATGTCCAAGTAGCATGGACACAGTGAAGTCTGTGCAGAATGTCCAAGTAGCATGGTCACAGTGAAGGCTGTGAAGAATGTCCAAGTAGCATGGTCACAGTGAAGGCTGTGCAGAATGTCCAAGTAGCATGGTCACAGTGAAGGCTGTGAAGAATGTCCAAGTAGCTGTGAAGAATGTCCAAATAGCATGGTCACGGCGAAGGCTGTGAAGAATGTCCAAGTAGCATGGTCACAGTGAAGGCTGTGAAGAATGTCCAAGTAGCATGGTCACAGTGAAGGCTGTGAAGAATGTCCAAGTAGCTGTGAAGAATGTCCAAATAGCATGGTCACGGCGAAGGCTGTGAAGAATGTCCAAGTAGCATGGTCACAGCGAAGGCTGTGAAGAATGTCCAAGTAGCATGGTCACAGTGAAGGCTGTGAAGAATGTCCAAGTAGCATGGTCACAGTGAAGGCTGTGCAGAATGTCCATGGTCACGGCGAAGGCTGTGAAGAAAGTTCAAGTAGAATGGTCACGGTGAAGGCTGTGAAGAATGTCCAAGTAGAATGGTCACAGTGAAGGATGTGAAGAATGTCCAAGTAGCATGGTCACAGTGAAGGCTGTGAAGAATGTCCAAGTAGCATGGTCACAGTGAAGGCTGTGCAGAATGTCCAAGTAGCATGGTCACAGTGAAGGCTGTGAAGAATGTCCAAGTAGCATGGTCACGGCGAAGGCTGTGCAGAATGTCCAAGTAGCATGGTCACGGCGAAGGCTTGAAGAATGTCCAAGTAGCATGGTCACAGTGAAGGCTGTGCAGAATGTCCAAGTAGCATGGTTCCACAGTGAAGGCTGTGAAGAATGTCCAAGTAGCATGGTCACAGTGAAGGCTGTGAAGAATGTCCAAGTAGCATGGTCACAGGTCGGAAGGCTGTGAAGAATGTCCAAGTAGCATGGTCACAGTGAAGGCTGTGAAGAATGTCCAAGTAGCATGGTCACGTGAAGCTTGCGAATCCAAGTAGCGAGAATGTCCAAGTAGCATGGTCACAGTGAAGGCTGTGAAGAATGTCCAAGTAGCATGGTCACAGTGAAGGCTGTGAGAATGTCCAAGTAGCATGGTCACAGTGAAGGCTGTGAAGAATGTCCAAGTAGCATGGTCACAGTGAAGGCTGTGAAGAATGTCCAAGTAGCATGGTCACAGTGAAGGCTGTGAGAATGTCCAAGTAACATTGGTCACAGGCTGTGCACACGAAGTCCAAAGCTATGTACAGCGGAATGGCCTGTGACGAAACTTCACACCAAGGAGCATGGTCACAGTGAAGGCTGTGAAGAATGTCCAAAGTAACACTCTCCTTCAGTTGAATCAGGCAGTAAGTAACATCTGAAGGTCTACAAAACAGCTATGACAGCGGCAATGCCGTCGACGAACACTTCACACCACAGGAGGATGCTGTCATGATGAGCACACAGAGCGTTCCACAAAGGTAAGCTTTCTACAGTTGAAATAAGCAGTAAAGTAAGCTATCTGCAGTTGAAATAAGCAGTAAAGTAAGCTTTCTGCACTTGACTTAAACAGTAATCTAAGCTTTCTGCAGTTGACATAAGCAGTAAAGTAAGCTGTCTGCACTTGACATAAGCAGTAAAGTAAGCTTTCTGCACTTGACATAAACAGTAAAGTAAGCTTTCTGCACTTGACATAAATAGCAAAGTAAGCTTTCTGCACTTGACCTAAACAGTAAAGCAAGCTTTGTGCACTTGACCTAAGCAGTAAAGTAATTATACGTTTCTTGTTTGTAATCCCACCGCTTTATTATTATAAAATTTTCAGTGAGAGAAACATGTTTGCAAAAACATGATGGATCCCGATTTTCTGATATCCAGTCTGATCGACATAACTCTGACACCATGATAACAATCATAATAACGATTATGCTGAACTTGAAGAACGGATGAGATCATTGTTTAAACGGGAACCGAAACAACGACATATATCACGGGTCCCTGAGATCTGGTCGATAAAGAATACAGTTTTTTTCTTCTTCTGTCGACGTATGGTCTACTTTGTTCAGGATTGATACTTGAAAGACGCAGATGCGAGTGCCGACATTTCCACAATTCTGTGACGTCACTGATACGGACTATGTGCCATCTCAACGTACTGCCAGTGTTCACATAACGTCATAGCGTATGAGCGTATAATTATATATGCAGGCAAAATGGAGTTTGATTTTACGCCTTAAAACTCTGAGCCGTGTGTTAGGCCTATACACAGAAGAAGATTTGCGGCAGGCAACTGAGACTGAGGGTGATAAAGATAATCTGAGGCTGGTCCATTTTGCGACAGGCTTCTGAGACTGAGGGTGATAAAGATAATCTGAAGCCGTTCCATTTTGCGGCAGGTTCTGGAACTGAGAGTGATCAACATAATCTGAAGCAGTTGCAAGTAATGACACGGACACAGTGTGCAGGTGTGACCGATGTTTGTTCAACATCGCCATTGTGCCAGACGAGAAAACCTGCACTAAATACAATAACTTGATAGTTTCAACTTTGGAGAACAGTAATCATACGCAGAATTGTGTGTGTGTGTTGTTTGCATTGACTCTTGAAAAACATGTGCATTGAAAGATACATGGGTTAGGTGCTGTTAGTACCCATTATTATTTCTTTTAATTAATATTATTATTAAAATTTTGACCAAAACTGTCAAGCGCGAAGCGGTCTTTACATGCGAAACCAGCGCCCTTCAAACGCTTCAGAAATGCATTCCACTTAACTTGGAAGTGATCCATTCTTGAAATTAATAAGCAAGTCATGACACGTCTTTCGATCTGTCGTGAAACAGTTTGGCTGAGGACAGTTGAAGAAACTTGTCTTGATCTTGCTTCTCTTGTAAACTACAACAACAACGACGACAAAAACAAAAACGAAATCTTTGCATCGAGGCGGCATGTTTATCGGCGTATAGTCTCTGTGTATGTGACGTCACGAACCAACATTTTTTTTTCTGATCTTCAGTAGTGAAGAGAGGACTGACATAGCTCGGCCCCGAAGAACTCCAATCCGAAGTACTTAATTAGGACGCCTGTAAAATGAGTGAACAACTGCTGGTGAGGTTGACAAAATAGAACAGCTCTAGAGAAAATGTACTCACCTATACGACGACACATAAAGAACAACTAAAAACACAAGCGCTTTCGACACATAGTCTTCGTCGGTGTAGAAGAGAGACAGAAAATAATAAAAGCGGAAGGAATTAAAGAAGAAGATAGACTATTGTTATTTTCTGTCTTTTTTCTACACCAGACAAAGACCAGGTGTCGAAAGCGCTTGTGTTTTTAATAGTTCTTTATGTGTCGTCGTATAGGAGACTACATTTCTCTAGAGATGTTCTATTAGGACGCCTATAGCATCAATATTGATGGAACATCTCTACGAGGACTGTTGATGGACATGGGATATCCACATTTCCAAGGTGTTTAAGCCCATTAAACACTTATAACTTATTGCAACATAAACACTTATCGCAACAGAAGAAGGACATTTCGCCTTGGTGTTTACATCCGACTGTTGTATATATAAACGCTTGAACTGTACCAAAGCACAAGGTATCTCTGGTTCTGCGTTGTCTACATAGCGAGATATATCTCTACAGCATCTTTGCGTTTTCTGCTCTCAAAATGTTGAGTATCATCGTGCGAGTATAGGTTGAATGTGTACGAACGTGCTGGTGTATGCGCATGCATTTGTTTCTGCGTGTGTGAGATGAAGATCAGGTGAAAATGACACTGCACGGATATAATTATACACACGTGTGTGTTTGTTTTTGCGACTGCAAAAAGTATATTCCGTTTTTCCGCTTTGAAGTCTGTTGTCGTTTGGGTGTAACTTGCTGACATATATTATGTTGTTATCTTGATAATCGTAAGATGACGACTTAAAATGTGAACATAAATAAAAAGGAAGAGGAAACTCCCCACAGGAATCCATTCTGTCGGGAAATGGCAGAGACCATTACCGGAAGTCAGTGTCTGAACGTGGGGGACAAACTGTACGAATGCCGCAGGATCACTGCCGGAGCGTGTCTAGGGAAGGATTCCTTTAAGGTATGTACGCAAGTCATCAGCATGCTTGTCTTTGGAATTTGGAGCGCTGTTCGTCAGCAGGAGTTACCTAGGTGAGAGACTTCGCATCTTGTCGCTGATGATTTCCATTCAGCTGATGATTTCCATTCAGCTGATGATTTCCATTCAGCTGGTGATTTCCATTCAGCTGATGATTTCCATTCAGCTGATGATTTCCATTCAGCTGATGATTTCCATTCAGCTGATGATTTCCATTCAGCTGATGATTTCCATTCAGCTGATGATTTCCATTCAGCTGATGATTTCCATTCAGCTGGTCGAGTGAATTGTAAGCTTCAGTCTTGGCCCTAACAAGCAGGATGATCACAGCAACAGTTTCTGAGTTCGCCGAGAAGAGGGTAGTCAACAATCTACGCGGTGTTAGGGTTTCGGGTGTGTGTGTGTGTGTGTGTGTGTGTGTGTGTGTGTGTGTGTGTGTGTGTGTGCGTGGTGTGTGTGTGTGCGTGCGTGCGTGCGTGCGTGCGTGCGTGCGTGTGTGTGTGTGTGTGTGCGTGCGTGCGTGCGTGCGTGTGTGTGTGTGTGCGTGCGTGCGCGCGCGCGTGCGCGTTCGCGCCTGCGTGCGTGCGTGCGTGCGTGCGTGCGTGTGTGCGTGCGTGCGTGCGTGCGTGCGTGCGTTGAAAGTGATGAGAAAGGTGTTGAATGAAGTGTTTTTAGTGTTTTTAGGTAATTAGTAGGGTTCATTGTGTTTTAGGTTATGCATATACTTTGGTGGCCTTATTGCTTTTGTATTGCACGCTTCGGGTTCACGTTA
>JABMCL010002978.1:490000-502500 GCA_018857735.1 Alviniconcha marisindica
TTTATGAATACTTTTATTATTATTATTATTATTATTATTATTGTAAACCACCCAACCGACTGGCTCAGTGTGTCCTGCTCCGTAAAACAAACAAAAAACAAACAAAAAACTTACGTAATAAAAATTGCGTATGATGACAATGCTGCACATGCGTAAACAAACCAACCGATCATGCACCGAATACTGTAAGCAGACATGCTTACATTCCTCCCTGCCCAGTGCGAAAAGAAATGCTCTTGCATTTCATTAAGGTCCATTAGAAAAATGAATGTGGCTCGTTAAAAGTGTTCCACTTGACCGTCAGCTTCACATGCTGGTAGGTTCAAGTGTCCCTAGACATGAAATGATTGTTCTTGTCATCATCACGAAATTCCCGATTATCTCTTGTGCTCACTGCTGTCTATATGAAATAATTCTGGCACACACACACTGAGCACGTAGACCTCCTGAGCGTTCCTATGCACAGGGATAATATTCTCATTACTGTAAAATTCAAACGTTTGACCAAAAGGGAAAAAATGGTACTACTAAAGAATTTGCAGTCAGCAAGCCCGACGTCCTCAAACAAGTCCAAGACATAATACGGTCCGCTCACACTTCACAGAATTGTCCGGCTTAGTATAGCTTATAAACGATTACAACGACAGTTCAGGATTTCTGCCAATTTCTATCAGTTTGACGACGTTTCGTAGTTTATGGAAAGTTCATCGCCTGTTGTTATGTCGTTGCATCTTGCTTCCTACGGAGATAATAATAATAATAATGGAAATTTGTAAAGCGCCTACCCTGCGGCTCAAAGCGCCGAACATGCATAGTATAACACACATAATGTACATCGAGATGGAAAATGTTATCAGCAATTTTTTTTTTTAAATCCTACTCGCAGCACAATGGGTCTTCAATGCCGACAATAAATGTTCTTATTACTGAAGTCGTCTGTCCTGCAACTGAAGATTTCAATATTCCGGGTAGTTTGACTAAAAACCGAAAATTGAAACTCAGAGTTAATTATCGCCAGAGGGCCTCCCGGGTCAGTCACCACGACAGACAAGCCGAATAAGAGTTAGTACTTGGCCCATCTGGCCTCTTGTCGCTAAACAACCTCACAGTCCGCAGCCTTCCACAGATCTGAACCACAGTCTACCGGCCTAACTAGTAAGCAAACATGGTGCTTAACGTCCGCAGAAACCACAAGGCTTGTTAGGGACGGGAATCCGGCCTAACTCCTCCATTATACTTTTTATAGTCTCAGAACCACCAAAACAACTATAACCGAGTACATCTGCACATTGTGTTTGTGTTATTGTACTCTGTGTGTCGCTCTGCCAATGTTCTTTCGTGTGTGGACGTCATTCAATCTTTTGCGTATGTTTTACGTTTGTAGTTATTATTTGGGACGCCACGAAGAGAGCGCGAGAGAAAGCGAGAGGCGATAGCAACGGCCTCTAGCGGATACCATCAGCAAAAATCTAAAGTAAGTAAATTGGTGTTTTACGCCCAGACATCAGGGCGACAAAAACAAAAATAAAAAAGAAGCAGAATAAAATAGGAATTTCTGGCTGTGGCACGTTTGTTGTTGCATTACTTCCAACCTGCTACTTCCATCGACCGTTTACACAATATTCAAGCGACTTCTGATTAAATAAGTCAACGTGCTGTCATTGAAGTGATGTCATAATATTATGGAAAAAAATAATAATAAAAAAATGAAAAAAAGGTTTTTACATCACCGATCATCAGCTGTCCAGACAGTGCCCTAACCGACAATTTTTTGGGACTGCCTTTATCAAACTGACAAGGGTGACATAAACTACATAAACCACATAAACAACAATAAGCTATAAACAACAATAATAACAACTACAACTACGACTCTGTAATAAAAAGCCACGGATCGTAAATGTTGGTGTTCAGCGTTTGGTCAGTCAGTGTATGAACGAAACTGCCAGTGGCACGGAAACTAAATTCACAAGACCACCCCGGCAGCAACCATAAGAAAACGCAAGCAATCAAGGACTGGCAGGTCCTAAAATCAGCCAAGCAAATGCGCAGCTTTTGGGACCGATTACCGATCATCAGCTGTCCAGACAGTGCCCTAACCGACAATATTTTGGGACTGCCTTTATCAAACTGACAAGGGTGACATAAACTACATAAACCACATAAACAACAATAAGCTATAAACAACAATAACAACAACTACAACTATAAGAAAACACAAGCAGTCAAGGACTGTCAGGTCCCAAAATCAGCCAAGCAAATACGCAGCTTTTGGGACTATGTTCCTACTATCGGAGATTTGCTCAGGGCTTCGCTGAAATTACACGTCCGTTGCACCAGCTGTGTGTGAAGGGAGTCACCTTTAAATGGATTGAGGATTGTCAGACAGCCTATGAAAAACTGAAACAGGCTTTCATACGACACCCGTGTTATGCTAGCCACTGCCGGGTTTACCATTTGTACCGGATAGCGACGCGAGTGGTTGCGATGGAGGGTAAATAAGTAAGTAACTTGGTGTTTTACGCCCAGCCAACCTTTACAGTTATATCAGGGCAAGTCTGAAGGTTGCCAGCAGCACCACGTGTTCCCAGGCGGTCGCCCATCGTGCTGCTGGGGCAGTTCTGTTTCAAGTGCAGGAAGGACAGGAAAGGGTTGTTGCGTGCTTCAGCAAAGCACTCACAAAGGCAGAGAGGGCGTATTGTGTCACCAGAAAAGAACTTCCCGCTGTCGTCGTGGCCCTCAAGAAATTTCATCCATACCTGTACGGACAGGTTTTGCTGCCGTCAGACAATGCTGCTGTAAGCTGGATGAAACATTGAAGAACCCCACGGGGCAAGTTGCGAGATGACTAGAAGAACTCGGAAATTACAATCTGACCGTGGTCCATCGACCCGGAACTAGGCATGGAGAACGCCGACAATCTCTTTAGGAATCTCTGCTGCACGTGTGATAGAAATCAGCAAGCTGAAGATGACCGCACACAAGAGCAAGTTCCAGGCGGCAGTCATCCTAGGAGCCAACATGCCCTTTGACATCAAGAACCGATAGAATCTGACAGAGTTTTTCGCCCTCTTCTTCTCCCGTGGATTTTCTGCGCCGTTTTTCCTTGTTCGTCACCAGATTCTCAAGAGATATATATATGAGCATATATATCATGTAGCAAATCCAAGATGGTGGTCGGACAGGCCTGCCATGTTCTCGCAAGGAAACTCAGCTCTTCTGCTGTTGCTAGAGGTAGGTGGGTAGTAGGTAGTGTGCTTAATGTCCTCAGATGTCAGTTGACATATTAGGGACAGCTGAGACCAATGCCGAAGCATGGTTCAATATAGCTTTACGTCCACGGAAACCAGAAGCCTCGTTAGGACGGACAGCCCAGGACGGCCACCTCGACTCTCACACAGCTCCTGAACTATGAGTGCTGTTGCTAGAAGTCAAGATTGGCAGCAGTATCGTATCCCACTTCTGACACCAAAACACTTGTCAGCCGCCCAGCCGACTGGTTCAGCTGTTACGTTACATGTGTCCTGCTCCGTAAAAAATCAAGGAAAAATAAAATGAAATAAAGTACGTCATAAAAATTGCGTATGGTGACGTGCTCACAAAAGATACATTTTAAGCTTTCTTTCTTTTCTTTCATGGTGCTTTACGTCCACGGAGGCGAGATGGCCTATTAGGGACGGGGACAGAGTGGGAAGGGGACGACAGAGTGAAGGCTCGACCGCGGAAACCGCCAGAAAAAGACAGGAGAGACCGTGGACCGCCGCCAGAACAATGGAAGTGTTAAGGCGGTGTCCCCTCGCCATTGCCCAGCGACTTGTGCACTGCGCAATTGCTGTTTCAACTGCTGTGCTTGGCCAGAGTCACAAGGACAATGTCCGTTGCACTGCTGTTGAGGAACAACTTGGACAACTCAAGCAAAGGAAGTCCAGCTTTCTTAACCCAGCTCCACCTCCCTACTCATGATCTCTTCTGGGCTAAGTTGAGGGTCCAGCTCCACCTCCATCCTCTAAGATCTCTTGATCTTTTGATCTCGCCTGGAACCCTGACATTTTAAGCTAAAGTGCATTCCTTTTCAAAGACAGCCCATCGCACCAGGGCCGACCGTTCATTGGTTGTTTAGGTCACACGATTTACCTTCTAAATTTAGCGCGATAGCTAGCCGCATGTGTAATACTAATACAAGTAAAGACGTAACAGGGCAGTGAAACACATGTATGTAAACCCAATGTTGAGAACATTTTTTGTTGTTTCAACTGTTCTTCTTGCGCCTAATTTCATTTTATAGAGGCAACACGTGGATCATACAGATTTGAAAATGCTGTAAATAAACTGTTTGCAATTCGGCAGCAAGTCAACTTGCATACTTGAACGACCGAAATCTAAAGCAAGAGTGCTCAGTATTTTATAGCTTTAATTGTAGTTGCACTCCACTGTATCCAAAAGAATCGGGACAAATGTGATCTCAGCCATGGAAACTACAATGTATGATTTATTCAGTGATTGCAACTATGTAATTTATGCGTTTGATTAAATCTGAAGCCCAAATTTGTCGTCTGCAGATCTGATGTGGCATATTCATAAAAGACGAGGTGACAACAATGGCCAACAAGGAATCGAACGCAGATCTAGATCTAAGGAACATATTTCGTCCGTGAACATTCCGGCGAAGTGTCCGCGGACAAGTTGTACGCCCCATATTTCGGGAACATTGGCTGAAGGTCCGCGGACAAGTTGTCGGTCTACAGGGCTTAGGCTGCAACCAGGGAGAGTGAGTGGGTCGGTCTATCGGCTTAAGCTACGGCCCAATCCCAAACATAAAATTCATAACACCTAGCACTATACTCTAAAACCCAACCCGAAACAACCAAAACGGTGCTACCCGAGGTGGCAGCCGCATTTGTTTTCAAGGTACAATTTTTTTTTTTGGGGCACTAGCATAAACAAACCGATCAACTACCGAATACTGTAAGCAGACATGCTTACATTATTATTCTTATGTTAATGTAAATATTACTGACATAGAGATCAAGTCTCGTCGGGAATAGAAAAAATTTAAAAAAAGGAAAAAAGAAAAGAAAAGGGAATACGATTTAACCGGAGTCCAAATAAGAGAGTTAAATATGAAAGCGTTGTGCAGCATATGTAAATAACTCTGTGTGTTATCAACTCATCATGCTTCTAATCTATGGCGATGTATCAATTTATAGAACTGGTCCTTGTTGTTGTTGTTGTTGTTGTTGTGTGTGTGTGTGTGTGTGTGTGTGTGTGTGTGTGTGTGTGTGTGTGTGTGTGTGTGTGTGTGTTTTGTGTGGTCAATGTCACGATTTTGTTGTTGATGTTGATAATGTACAGCGCCGCGAGTATGTAAAGTTTTACGGGGTATAGCGCTATATAAGAGTTCTTATTCTGATTCTAATGCTACGCGTGTGTGAAACTATACACCCCCTCCCCCCTCCCTCCGACCCACTGCGTTGTGAAGGGAAGACGCATATTTTTGAGTAGATGCATTTTTATACGCGTTATAAATTATCATTCATTCGATCTTCATTCCTCAAACACCCGTTGGACCTTTAGTGCAAGTAGCACTACCCCACCATCACCATCACCACCCCACCACCACCATCACCACCCCACCAACACCATCACCATCACCGTCACGACACCACTAACACCAACAACATCACCACCCCATCACCATCATCACCACCCCACCAACACCATCACCGTCACCACCCCAGAATCACCGTCACCATCACCACCCTACTAACACCAATACCATCACCGCCCCACCACCACCAACAACATCACCGCCCCACCACCACCAACACCACCCCACCACCACTATCACCACCCCACCAACATCATCACCACCCCACCAGCACCGTCACCACCCCACTAACACCCATCACCAAGGAAACAGGACACAATTTAAGAGCACCTGCTTTTATTTTAGACTCCAGTCAGACTCAACACACTTAGCTTGTGGTTGCATTTTCTGGTCGAGGAGATCGCTGAAAGCACTAAGCCAACAATCCGAAACAACTCGAAGAATATTCAGGATTTTGTGTTCAAATCTTTAAACCGTATTGCGGCGAACGTAGATATACGTCCGTTAATGCGCTGGTGTTGCAGCTGACACAAATTTTATCTTGATGATGCAGGACGCAGTGCAGTGCAAAATGTTTCGTTCCACACGTTTACATTCGACAGTGTTTGTTTTAAGAAATGTTCATATTTAATGTTAAGACATGTTAACAATTCTGATTCACACAATTACAGAAGTTAAAAGTACCGGATTATTACCTGGTAATCTCACAGTGGGGTACTGCGGATGCAGAAATAAACGTCCCTCTGCTGAGAACCCAGAGTTAACAAATAATCTCCCTTTGAAGCCTGGAAAAGGTCAGAATATAGCCACGCATGCTTCGGCCACTGCCAGGAATTTCTTCTTTGTCCTAATTTCTACCTTCCTTGTACATTCACCTTCATTTTTTTATGACCCTCTCCCTACTTTTGTTTTAGCTGCGTAAGGTTTGGTTATTCACCCTGATATAACCGTCATGGCTGACTGGTCGTTAAAATTATTCCATTCCAGTTTGGGCTCAGGCAGTTTCTGTGGGGCCCCCAGGAATAAAATAAGTCACCTAGCTTGCTTATAGTCATAAGTGATTTAAGCAAGTTGCCGTGTTGATCGAACGCCTACGAAGTAGAGGTAGCTACCAAAATATTCGTTGGTATGCAATGGTAGATGGATGGAATGGTGGACGGTTGTTTTATAACGTTATAACAGTAAATTAGACAAACTTGTGTTCTGGTGACGTGTTTTGAACTAGTGTAAAAATATTTTGAAAGAATTATTCATCCCGACATGACCCTATACGGTTGGCATCAAAATCCAACAACTACCAAACTAACTTCCCCGTTAAATTTTAGAAAGCGCGTCGTAATTTGCACATCAAGTAGTTCACATTGGCACCGGGCTTCTAACGCCATTGCCCTACGGTCCTTAAGGGTAATTCTGAAAGGACGCGTTTATAATATGGCTCTTAAGGTCATTCTAAAAGGACGGGTTACAATATGGATGTTAAAGGTCATTCTGAAAGGTCATTCTTAAAGGACGGGTTTGCAATATGGATCTTAAGGGTCATTCTGAAAGGACGGGTTCACAGTATATTTCTTAAGGTCATTCAGAAAGGACGGGTTTACAATATGGATCTTAAGCGTCATTCTGAAAGAACGGGTTTACAGTATGGCTCTTAAGGTGATTCTGAAAGGACGGGTTTACAATATGGATCTCAGGGGTCATTCTGAAAGGACGGGTTTACAATAGGGTCATTCTGAAAGGAAAGAACGAGTCTTACAATATGGCTCTTAAGGGTCATTCTGAAATGACGGGTTTACAATAGGGTCATTCTGAAAGGAAATGACGGGTTTACAGTATAGCTCTTAAGGATCATTCTGAAAGGACAGGGTTACAATGCAGGCCTTAAGGGTCATTCTGAAAGGACAGGTTTAAAATATTTATTATTATTATTAAGTCATTTAACAACGATTTGTTTTTGTTGGTAGAGCAGAGCTTTGTGAGCAGGTCTTTTCCCTCCTCCTCTCGTTCATTTTAGAGCCCAGAGCTTTCGGCGTACGTACTGCACGTGCTATTTAGAACAGACGACGCACGTGACGACTTTGCCGTGGACGTAGGGAGGACAAGGCAACGTGCCACACTGAGCGGCCACATGGTAGATGAGATGCCCTTCGGTATTTGCTGCCCCGCCTTCGTCGTTCTCAGGAGCGCCATCTACGCACACATACTCTGTGGCAAAGTGGCCAACATACGTCGAATAAAGATGTCCGTTGTACTGGGTCACCCACCCCGTGGGACAGGAGAGAGTGCCGGGTATCATGATGGTGGTGGACTGCTGGACCAGGCACACTGAGCAGGGGACGTCGTGGTTGTTGTGGCCGGGGATTTCTTGGTACTCTGTACCGTAAATGAAGCCGTAGCTTGCCCCGATGGACATGGCGTCGTCAAACTGGGGCGTCTTGGTCAGACACAGCCTATTTGTACCACTGCCTTTGTTACTGTGTCCTTTCCCGCCAACAACTCCTGCATGCCAACAGTTTGGAAAAAGTAAGTAAACATGGTGCTTAACGTCCACACAAACCATAAGGCTTATTAAGGTCGGGTAGAAGGGTGGGGGGTATGGAGTTGGGGGAAGAGGGAGATTATATACCTATCGCTGCACTATCACCATCAGAATGACTCCTGCAGTAAGATGGGCAACGATGAGAGCCATTTTAATGTTTCATTGATGGTGAGGGACAAAGTCACAAGACAGTGTCCACAAACCACAGCCTTTTTCAAGAGAAAGGAGAGCCGAAGCGGAATCAAGCCGAGGCCTCACTCTGCAAGCGAAATCTTATTTGTAATTGTGTTTTTTGATTTGGAACCGAACGATTAAAGGTTGAACATTATACATAGCTGTATGAGATTGGGGAAATGTGAAAAGAAATCGGAGGGAAAACAATTCTGACAAACGTACAGAGTGGGGATAGCCAGAAGAAGGGTGTGAGGGATAAAGGAGGGTAGACCATAGAGGGTGGGCCAAGAGCTGGTATTCCAGTAACGCGATGATCTGCGAACGTTCTATGGTGACAAAGCATTGGCGTATATATTAAACTCAAACCAAGCTGCCTATACAAAACCCGCACGGCCAAAACAACGATGCACAACCGCCACCTGCCTAAAAGGTTTATGTCGCAAAAGCTTGTAGGCGGCCAGAAACGAAGTTAGCAATCTGGGAGCTTTCAACAACAAAATAGACTTGAAATGTTTGACTTCGATTTCGACCGGAAAGCGGGGATAGCTCGGTGATTGAAAGGTTGCGGGTTCGAATCCCTGCAGCAGCGGCGGGAGAAGTTTCTTTTCCATGGTCACCTTTTTGTGCTGACTCTTATTTCGATATCCGTTCTACCCCAGCGTTACCGCAGCAGCACGTAAAAAATCCCGGTCATTCTGCCAAAAGTGCAGGTAGCAGGTAGCAGGTTACAGCTAAACACACATGCCCCTTACGTATGTGGCTTTGCATAAAGTGACATGGTGCATGGTTGTATGGTGTACACAGAGCGAGCCGAGACGGCAGCAGTTGCATGTGGCACCAGCCGTGTCAGCGCCATTAGTACACCACTTCGGTGGATATTCAAAAACGCGCTGTAAAGAGCTAGTCACTCATGTAGAATCACATGCGAGCGCAGTGAGTCTGCTCGAGAGCGGAGAATAGCGCTGTATAAATCATCATCATCATCAGAGTTGAGGAATTGTGTGAAAGTCGAGGTGGCCGTCATGGGCTTTCCGTCCTAACGAGCCTTACGGTTTCTGTGGACGTAAAGCAACATTGACCTATGCTTAGGCATTGGTCACAGTGTATCCTTAATAATTATGTCAACCGACATCCGAGACATGGAGCTCTACATCATCATCATCATCATCATCATCCGAGGGGGAAAAGAGGAAAACATGTTCGACTTGGTTGAAATTCGAGGTACCCATTTTTGACTTATTATTAGTCATACAAAGAGCAGCTTTGGTCGGGAAATAAAAAAGGTTCGACTTATGCGAAGTTCGATGTAAGCGTTTTTGACTGAAGCGTATTCGACTGTATTTATGCTGCGACATACTCACCTCGATACACCCGGGTGGTGTTGTTTGGACACGTCGTTCTTCCCCAGCGAACGAAAGTAGAACCTGAAGAGTACAGAGCGGCATGGCTCTGAGTGTGTAATAAAGTGAAAACAGAATGCACGACACATATAAACATTGTCTGTCTATGTTTTGTTGTTGTTGTTGTCTGTCTGAATTTCTCTCTCTGTGTCTCTGTCTCTCTTTGTCTCTGTCTCTCTATCTCTCTGTCTCTGTCCACCCCCACCCCCTCCCGCCTCTCTCTGTGAGTCCCCCCTCACACGTACATAAACAGAGAGAGAGCGACAGAGACAGAGAGAGAGACAGACAGACAGACAGACAGTCAGTCAGACAGACAGATAGACAGGTGCAAATGAATAAACATAATTGATAAATATATTAATGACAAGAAAACTTACCATATCCTCGGTGAATTAGGAGTTCTTCCTTGGTAGATTGTAGTTCTTTTTTGGTCACTTGTAGTTCTTCCATGGTAGACTGTAGCGCTTTATCGCTAGCCTCCAGTTTTGCTTTGTTCGTCTGTACCGTGGACTCCAATGCATCCAGTTTGTGAATCAGCGAGGACTGCTCCGAAACCACCTGAGCAACGACTGCTCCCATACCCTCGTCACAACTGCTGTTTTAACACATATATCAATACACCCTAATAATAATAATAAGTCATTCTTATGAAGCGCTATTCTCTAACCAGAGTTAAACTCACTGTGTTGTACAAACACTCATGGTATAAACCATACATTTCAACAAACAAAACCTTAAATGTTGTGGTCTACCATAAACATATCACTTATCAAACAATATATATATATATATATATTAGGCGGTTCAGGCGGGGTTGTTAACTGCCTTGACCTTTACTCGACATCGCTTAAGTCCCTTGGCCGCCTTTACTTCCTGTGCGTGCTTTCTTCAAAATGGAAGGCGGTGACAGTGAATTTGCGAAGTTTACATTGCCAACTTTAAAGGCATTTTTAAAGGCCTGTAGTTAGAATGTGTCCGGCAACAAGCAGCAACTTGCTGCTCGTGCTATAGGATGCTCAAAACCGCATTTTCCCCACGAACTCGTGATTTTCTTGTCAGCCGAAAAACGATGTAAAGACACTTTTATCCACCCTCCATCACTTTTCCCCTGTAATTATTGCAACTGCAGCAGTGATGGCATTTGTACTGCTTGGCAATTCTAGGTTAAACTTCCGTTGTTATACACAGCGTGAACCAACGCCTACTCAGAAATCGGCCCGGAAGTGACAGCTGCGACCTTTCGCGACGACCTTTCACTCGTTCAAACCAGCTTCACTGAACCACCCAATACACAACACGCCTGTGCGGACGTACGCACGCACGCACACACACACACACACACACACACACACACACACACACACACACACACACACGCACGCACGCACGCACACACACGCACACGCACGCACACGCACGCACACACACACGCACACACACACTCACACACATACACACACACACGCGCGCGCGCACACAATCACACACACGCCTGCGCGCACACACACACACACACACACACACACACACACACACACACACACACACACACACACACACACACACACACGTTTTATAACCTTGCTTGCCGCTTTTGAATTGTTCTCATGTGAATACTGTTCATATCTTCAGCAGCAGTTGGCAGTTCCTTCCGGACATTGGTCAGAGAGACGTCTCGGGCCTGACCACCGGCAACTGATGAGTCAGGAGGCAGCCGCCACGACAGGCCAGCTAACGGGGTTGGAGAGACACAGGCAGAAAATCAAGAGAAAGGCCGCCATCTTCTCTTTATCGACCTCCGAGCGGACGTTCTGAAAATATGTTACCTAGTCGGTAAAACGGTTCAGCTGCTTACCGGCTATGTGTTTCTAAAGAGGAATCCACGCAGACAGAACCTACTCTGATGGCGTTGAACGGAACTCGTGTCCATATTGCGGAAAGTGAGATGTGGTTGATGCAATGTTAGTTATCCCTGCCACCAAAAGTAACGCATCTGCTGATCCTGTATTAAAAGAAACCGGATACAAGAATGACTTCTAGCGTTCTAAAAGGAGATCCTAGCGTTCTAAAACAAGATCCAATACATAAAAGGTTAAAAAACAAAACAAACAAAAAACGCTATTCATTATAACATGCGATTTTTTCGGGGTAAGCTTCTTTTTTAAAGCTACAAAACAATGCTTAAACAACAGTTAAACGGTGAAAAATGAGATCTAGGATAATTATCTGCTTTTGGTTCAGCTGTTTTATGATAGCGTTATATTGTCCAGTGACTGGACATTAAAAATACCACAACATTCAATACTTTTAAGCCCGCTCTGAAGACCTAGTTCTTCGATTAAGCTCGAAGAATATGATTAGGTCTTTCCTATTTGCTTTGCTCTCTCTCTCTCTCTCTCTCTCTCTCTCTCTCTCTCTCTCTCTCCTCTCTCTGAATGTCTTGGTTATTAGTAGTACTGTAGCAACGGCAGATATGTGAGTAGGCCTTTGTGCTAATATCTTCACCGTTGAGAAATAAAGTTCAATCAATCAATCAATCAATCTCTCTTTCTCTGTGTGCGTGCGTGCGTGCGTGCGTGCGTGCGTGCGTGCGTGCGTGCGTGCGTGCGTGCGTGCGTGCGTGTGTGCGTGCGTGCGTGCGTGTGTGTGTGTGTGTGTGTGTGTGACTTTGGAGGGGGATAGGGTGTGAGATTAAGCGATGTGCCTGTGCGTCGTTGTCCATAGTTATATAGGGTGCATTGTACAACTGCTTTATGTTAATTGTGATGGTTTGGGGCTTACT
>JABMCL010002978.1:510000-520000 GCA_018857735.1 Alviniconcha marisindica
AGCGATATAAAAGGACGCTGCTGGTTGGCTGATATCTGCACCATTCGCCACGCCCATAGTTCCGAACAGTAACGACATGCAGCTTATGGTAACGACCAGCGTTGTAGGGATTTTAACAACCTGAAAAAGACACTTCGTTGACGAAAGGGAGACAAGGAAGGAATGGGGTTAAGAGGAGATGGAAGGAAGGACGAAATATGGAAAATAAACACAGAACAAAGTAGATCGGAAGACATAAAAATCAAACAGAAAGAATAAATACACACACGTGCGGACAGACTCTCTCTGTCTCTCTCTCTCTCTCTCTCTCTCTCTCTCTCTCTCTCTCTCTCTCTCTCTCTACATACATATATATATATATATATATATATATATATATATAATATAGAGAGAGAGGAGAGAGGAGAGGGGGGGGGGGAGGGGAGAGAAAAAACAAAACGATGACTGGGAAAAAGACAACGAAAAGAATTTTAAAAATAGTTGCGCAAAATCGCACTAAAACAAAACCGAACAACAAAGAAACAAACAACCAAACAACAACAACAACAACGACAACTATAAAATAAAACAAAACAAAACAAAAAACAACAAAAACCGACAAAAACGAACCCGCTCAAATAAACCAAACGAAGCCAAACCAAAAACACACGCAAAACACACACACACAACAACACACACACACACACACACACACACACACACACACACACACACACACACACACAACACACACACACACACACACCACACACACACACACACACACACACACACACACACACACACACACACACACACAACCACACAATACTGAGGAAATTAAAAGCTATCATTCATTAGTCCAACTAACTAAACAGATGGTCAAAAATGACGATGACTAATTAGACAAAAATAAAGCACCATGCACTAGACTGGAAGAAAGAAAGAATGGAAAATGAAAGAAAGAAACAATGATCAAAAATAAAACGTTTGTTGTTGTTGTTGTTGTTGCTCTTTCTCGTAAAACTAAACAAACTCAAAGCAAATATGCGAATGGCAACACTGTTAAAGTAGATGAACAAAAAATTGACAATAAATACTACAAGCCGATTAATACCAGGTTACCAACCAGCCAATCATAAAACACCATGGACTCACGTGACTGAGCTCGAGCTCACATCGTGTTCTGTGGAGAATGTAGCCAGTCATAATGCCGATAAAATAGGGCGGCGCTCGACAGTAGGGCTTCACGTAGTAATTCTCCATGTATGAAGAGCTAGAAAATCTGAAAGTAAAATACTTCACATGTAATTTTCCATGTATGACGAGCTAGAAAATCTGAAAGTAAAATACTTCACATGTAATTTTCCATGTATGACGAGCTAGAAAATCTGAAAGTAAAATACTTCACGGAGTAATTCTCCATGTATGACGAGCTAGAAAATTTGAAAGTAAAATACTTCACGGAGTAATTCTCCATGTATGACGAGCTAGAAAATATGAAAGTAAAATACTTCACGGAGTAATTCTCCATGTATGACGAGCTAGAAAATCTGAAAGTAAAATACTTCACGGAGTAATTCTCCATGTATGAGAGCTAGAAAATATGAAAGTAAAATACTCTACGTAGTAATTCTCCATGTATGACGAGCTAGAAAATATGAAAGTAAAATACTCTACGTAGTAATTCTCCATGTATGACGAGCTAGAAAACCTGAAAGTTAAATACTTCACATGTAATTTTGCATGTATGACGAGCTAGAAAATCTGAAAGTAAAATACTTCACATGTAATTTTCCATGTATGACGAGCTAGAAAATCTGATAGTAAAAAACTTCCCGTAGTAATTCTTCATGTATGACGAGCTAGAAAACCTGAAAGTAAAATACTCCACGGAGTAATTCTCCATGTATGACGAGCTAGAAAATCTGAAAGTAAAATACTCTACGTAGTAATTCTCATTGTATTTTACTTTCAGCTAGACCATCTGAAAGTAAAATACTTCACATGTAATTCTCCATGTATGACGAGCTAGAAAATCTGAAAGTAAAATACTTCACATGTTTTTTTGCATGTATGACGAGCTAGAAAATCTGAAAGTAAAATACTTCCCGTAGTAATTCTTTATGTGTGATGAGCTAGAAAACCTGAAAGTAAAATCCTCCACGTAGTAATTCTCCATGTATGACGAGCTAGAAAACCTGAAAGTAAAATCCTCCACGTAGTAATTCTCTATGCATGACGAAAATCTGAAAGTAGTCTACATTTTTTGTATTGGACAGATTTTAATTTTCTGTTTGAGATTTTTCCCCTCGATGTTCCCAGCTGCGTGTCACACTGTCCAGCATCGATAATCCCTAAAGTTACAGTCAAGTTGGAAGAGCAAGAGTCATTAAATGAACAGATAAATATTTTAAAAAGCGTGAATCAATAAGAACAACAGCAATAATAACAACAACAATATTAACAGTAACGACTACAGTAGCAGCAGCAACAGCAACAACAACAACAGCTGAGACTCAGGTCATATTTAAACGACATTTTGTTAGATACAGCTAAGTGCAAAATGAAAGGTAGAGCCGAGACTCAGGTTATATTTAAACGACGATCTGCCAGATAATAACTCACTGGATAAGAGGTACAGCTGAAATCCAGGTCATATTTAAATGACGTTCTGTCAGATAATGACTGACTGGGCAAGAATAAAAGGTCTAGCTGAGTTTCAGTTTGTATTCAAACGACGTTCTGTCAAACAGTAATTCACTGGGCAAGACAAGAAAGTACAGCTGAATTCCAGGTCGTATTTAAACGACATTCTGTCAAACAGTAGCTCACTGGACAAGACAAGAGATAGAGTTTAATTTCATGTCGTATTTAAACGACGTTCTGACCAGGTCGTATTTAAACGACGTTATGTGAAACAGTAGCTCACTGGGCAAGACAAGAGATAGAGTTTAATTTCATGTCGTATTTAAACGACGTTCTGACCAGGTCGTATTTAAACGACATTTTTGTAGAACAGTAGCTCACTGGGCAAGACAAGAGATAGAGTTTAATTTCCATGTCGTATTTAAACGAGTCTCTGACCAGGTCGTATTTAAACGACATTCTGTCAAACAGTAGCTCACTGGGCAAGACAAGAGATAGGGGTTTAATTTCATGTTGTATTTAAACGAGTTCTGACCAGGTCGTATTTAAACGACATTCTGTCAAACAGTAGCTCACTGGGCAAGACAAGAGATAGAGTTTAATTTCATGTCGTATTTAAACGACGTTCTGACCAGGTCGTATTTAAACGACGTTATGTGAAACAGTAGCTCACTGGGCAAGACAAGAGATAGAGTTTAATTTCATGTCGTATTTAAACGACGTTCTGACCAGGTCGTATTTAAACGACATTCTGTCAAACAGTAGCTCACTGGGCAAGACAAGAGATAGAGTTTAATTTCATGTCGTATTTAAACGACGTTCTGACCAGGTCGTATTTAAACGACTTCTGTCAAACAGTAGCTCACTGGGCAAGACAAGAGATAGAGTTTAATTTCATGTCGTATTTAAACGACGTTCTGACCAGGTCGTATTTAAACGACGTTCTGTCAAACAGTAGCTCACTGGGCAAGACAAGAGATAGAGTTTAATTTCATGTCGTATTTAAACGACGTTCTGACCAGGTCGTATTTAAACGACGTTCTGTGAAACAGTAGCTCACTGGGCAAGACAAGAGATAGAGTTTAATTTCATGTCGTATTTAAACGACGTTCTGACCAGGTCGTATTTAAACGACGTTATGTGAAACAGTAACCCTCAGGCCTTCAGGCCTCCGTGAACCAGCAAAAACTCACTAACAGTAACTCACTGGGCAAGACAAGAGGTAGAGTTGTATTTCAGGTCGTATTTAAACGACTTTCTATCAGATAATGACTGACAGGGCCGCAAGAACAAAAAGGTATAGCTGAGTTCCAGGTCATATTCAAACGGCGTTCTGTCAAACAGTAACTCACAGGGCAAGACAAAGGTAAAAGTTGAGTCTAAGGTCGTATTCAAACGAACGTTCTGTCAAACAGTAACTCACTGGGGAAGACAAGAGGTACAGCTGAGCTTCAGGTCGTATTCAAACGACGTTCTGTCAAACAGAAACTCACTGGGAAAGACAAGGGGTAGAGCTGAGCTTCAGGTCGTATTCAAACGACGTTCTGTCAAATAGTAACTCACTGAAATAGAACGCTATTTATTAGGACAAAACCCAGCATGCAAATTTTCGGGGTAACCCTCTTTATCAAGCTACAACACGACACTAAAACAACAGTTAAACGGTGAACAAGGAGATATGGAACTAAGACACTTCTCTGATTTTGGTTGAGCTATATTGTTTTCATGTCCAGTAACTCACTAGCAATTGGAAGACAAGAGGGAGAGCCGAGCTTCAGGTCGTATTTAAACGACGTTCTCTCAAACAGTAATTTACTGGTCAAGACAAGAGGTACAACTGAGCTCAGGTCGTATTTAAACGACGTTCTGTCAAACAGTAAATCACTGGTCAAGACAAGAGATACAGTTGCGCTTCAGGTCGAATTCAAACGACATTCTGTCAAAATAATTCACTGGTAGAAGACAAGGGTACAGCTGAGTTTCAGGTCGTATTTAAACGACGTTCTCTCAAACAGTAATTTACTGGTCAAGACAAAGGGTAGAACTGAGCTCCAGGTTGTATTTAAACGACGTTCTGTCAAACAGTAACTCACTGGCAAGACAAGAGATACAGTTGCGCTTCAGGTCGTATTCAAACGACATTCTGTCAAAATAATTCACTGGGGAAGACAAGAGGTACAGCTGAGTTTCATGTCGTATTTAAACGACGTTCTCTCAAACAGTAATTTACTGGTCAAGACAAAGGGTAGAACTGAGCTCCAGGTCGTATTCAAACGACATTCTGTCAAAATAATTCACTGGGGAAGACAAGGGTCAGCTGAGTTTCATGTCGTATTCAAACAACGTTCTGTTAAAAGCAACTCACTGGGAAAGACAAGGGTAGAGCTGAGCTTCAGGTCGTATTCAAACGACATTCTGTCAAAATAATTCACTGGGGAAGACAAGAGGTACAGCTGAGTTTCAGGTCGTATTTAAACGACGTTCTCTCAAACAGTAATTTACTGGTCAAGACAAAGGGTAGAACTGAGCTCCAGGTCGTATTCAAACGACATTCTGTCAAAATAATTCACTGGGGAAGACAAGAGGTACAGTTGAGTTTCATGTCGCATTCAAACGACGTTCTGTGAAAGAGTAACTCACTGGGAAAGACAAGGGGTAGAGCTGAGCTTCAGGTCGTATTCAAACGACATTCTGTCAAAATAATTCACTGGGGAAGACAAGAGGTACAGTTGAGTTTCATGTCGTATTCAAACGACGTTCTGTGAAAGAGTAACTCACTGGTCAAGATGCCAGGGACTGAGGCCGAGGTGGAAGAAGGTAGCGATGAAGCCAGTCAGTGCGCTGGTCACCACAACCACTAAGCCACACAGGAAAAGACCAACGGCAGGGCACCTAAAAACAAATTAAACAAACAAATCAACTTACAGCTGCTGCTCCTGTCCTTTGTGTGATAGTGTGTGTGTGTGTGTGTGTGGTGTGTGTGTGTGTGTGTGTGTGTGTGTGTGTGTGTGTGTGTGTGTGTGTGTGTGTGTCTGTGTGTCTGTGTGTCTGTGCGCATGTGTGTGTGCGTTTCTGCGTGCGCATGTGCGCGCGTGCGCGTGCGTGCGAGCGCGAGCGCGAGCAGTGTGTAGGCTATGTGCAAGCGCGTGTGTACAATGTGTGGGCAAGTGCGTGCATGTGTACTTTATCCGCAAGGCTATTAGTGAGTGTGTGTGTGCGCGCGCGCGCGCGTGTGCTTGAACATGTTTGTCTGTTCATGGATGTACATGAGTTGTGGTGTGTGTGCGTGTGTGTGTGTGTGTTGGGGGGGGGGGGGAGCGTGCGTGCGTGCGTGGAATGCGTGCGTGCGTGCGTGTTTGCTTGTGTGCATGTGCGCGAGCGCGTGCGTCCGTCTGTGTGTCTGTCATGCCTGCATGTGTTACACACCCATCACCTCAACAGGGCGCCTTCACGTGCGTGTGTGTGACTGCGTGTCTGAAAGCCCTGCACGTAAATTGTAACAAAGGCAGCTGGCAATGGACAGTTCACAGGTAAGTAAACATGGTGCTTATCGTCCACAGAAACCGTACGGCTTATTAGGGACGGGACAGTTCACAGCGACAGCAGACGCGGTTAGCTCACCAGTGCAGAGCCGAGACGAAGAATGGCGTCAGGAGGTAGAACTGAGTGTCACTGCTCACATACCACGTCCACTCCAAACACTGCCCGCCGCACAGACAGACAGACAGACAGACAGAAGAGCAAATTCCAGACATGGCTATCCTCCAGCTAATTTGACTATACTAACCAGCACCGTCTTCCACCACTGTTAGTAGTGTACAGTAAAAGAATATTTTGTGAAGCGTCTACACCTGACGTTACCCTGAAGCTTATAAAGTATATAGTCTGTGAGCACGCGCGCAGGCGCGCGCACACGCGCACACGCACACAGCCCCCCACCCACCCACGCAACCCGCAAGCAGCGCACACACACACCACATTCACACACACCCCCACACACACACACACACACACACACCACACCACACACACAACAAAACACACGTGCCCGGGGAACCCCAACCAACACCCCATTCATCACCCACACACACACACACAACAAAAACAAAAAAATACCAAAAGGGGGGGCTTGCCAACAACAAAACAAAACACAAAAAAAACACCCCCAAAACACCACACACAAACACCCCCACACAAACTTTTTCCCCGTTTCCCCCTCAATTGGCCCTACCATTTGGTCCCGTGCACAAGGTTGTTGATGTAGAGAAGGTTGGTCCACCAGTGAATTCAAAACAGCCCTTTCCCCCCCCCCCCCCCCCCCACCCAATCTCATCCTTTCTGCCCCCCCCCCCCCCCCCCCCCCCCCACACACATACACTTCCTCCCCCGTTCCAGACCACGACAAATTGGCCCTACATTTGGTCCACGTCCACCAGTGAGTGTAAAAACATTTTCAACCCCCTTTATCTCATCCCCCCTACTGCCCCCCCCCCCCCCCCCCCCAAAAACACACAACACCCCCTCCCCCTTCCAGACCACATACAATTGGCCCCCACCATCTGGTCCGCGTGCACAAGGTTGTTGATGTAGAGAAGGTTGGTCCACCAGTGGGTTGGCATCTATTTCCCCCGGGCCCCCCCCCCCCCCCCCCCCCCCCCCGGGGGTCCGGCCAGAAAAAGGGGCCCCCCCCCCCCCCCCCCCCCCCCCCCCCCCCCCCCACCCACCCCCACCCCCACACCCACCTTTGGGGCCCCCCCTTTCCCTTTTTTTTTTCCAGACCCATACAAGTTGGCCCTACCATCTGGTCCGCGTGCACAAGGTTGTTATGTAGAGAAGGTTGGTCCACCAGTGATTGACAGAAATTTTAAAACCCCCCCCCCCCCCCCCCATCTCATCCCCCCCCCCCCCCCCCCCCCCCACCCACCCCCCCCTTCCCTGTTCCAGACCACATACAAGTTGGCCCTACCATCTGGTCCGCGTGCACAAGGTTGTTGATGTAGAGAAGGTTGGTCCACCAGTGGGTGTGGCAGTGCTGATTGTACCTGGCCAGCTCCGGCCAGAGGGGCCCGCTGCTCACGTGTGGCACCACGAAGATGACCAGCACGATGACCAGCATGTACACCGGGGTCACCCTGCACAGCACGAACACTGGCTGGCTGACCAATCACTGGACGCATGAATGTACACGGACAGACAGTTAAACAGAGATGCGACTAATGACTAAATCAACCAAAGAGTGAGTAGGAAAATCAACGGAAAAAATAATAGCCTAGTCAACAACTGCATGAATTATTGAAATGAAATGATAATAATTCATTGAAAGGAAATTGTGATGAAATGAAACACGAAGTAAGCGAAGAACGGAAAGAATGAGAGAGAGGAGAGAAAAAGGGAGAAGAGAGAGAAGGGGGAAAAAAGAGAAGAAAAAGAGAGAGAAAGACAACAACAGCCAACCGCAACAACCAACCCCCCCCAAACGAACAGAAGACAAAAAAAAGGGGAAAAGAAGACAAAAAAGGACAAACAAGACAAAAAAGACAACCAACAACAGCAACAAACCCCCCCCAAGAACACAACCAAAAGAAAAAAAAAAAGGAAAAGGGGGGAAAAAGAGGGAAAAAGAGGAAAGAAAAGAGAGAGAGAGAGAGAGAGCCCCGGGAACTCAAAATTTTATTTTAAAAGGATTGTAGTTAAGTTTGTTTAATAAAAGGAAGAGGGGAAAAAAATTAAAAAAAATAAGAATAAAACATTTAAAAGGCAGCATTTATAATGCTATACAAGCAGAACGAATGAGTTTTTATTTATTTTTTTAAATATTTTTTATACGTGATGCATGACAGCTCCCACACAAAACATGTGTGTTCACGGTGCCAGATGCACACGGGTTCTTCTACCTCCACAACCGACGACAGTAGAGATGGAGGAGATTCCGCCTTGTCCCTTCACTGGTCGCGCGTGTGTGTGTGCGTGTGTGTGCGTGCGTGCGTGCGTGCTGGGGGGTTTTGGGTTTTTTTGGGGGTGGGGGTTTTGGGCTGGGTGTGGGGGTGGGGTGGGGGTGGTGTGTGTGTTTTGTGTGTGTGGGGGGTGTTTTTGTGTGTGGGTGTGTGTGTGTGTGTGTGTGTGTGAGAGAGGAGAGAGAGAGAGAGAGAGAGAGAGAGAGAGAGAGAGAGAGAGGAGAGAGAGGAGAGACAGAGACAGACGGCGAGAAAAAAAGAGAAAACAGAAGACAGGACAGCAGAAGACAGACAGACAGAAGAGGTGTGTGTGGGGGGGGGGGGGGTGTGGGGGGGTGTGTGTGTGTTTTGTGTGTGTTTTGTGTTGGTTTGTGTGTTGGTGTGGGTGTGTTTTTTGTGGTGTGTGGTGTGGTGGTTTGTTTGTGTGTGTTGGTGGGGTTTGGGGTGGTGTGGTGGGGGTGGGGGTGGTGGTGGTGGTGGTGGTGGTGGTGGGGTGTGTGTGGGTGTGTGTGTGTGTGTGTGTGTGTGTGTGTGGGTTTTGTGAAGGGTGTTTTCCCCCCCCCGTCATGGGGGGGGGGGTGTTTTTTACCTGTTTTGAGGTGGGGGTGTGTGTGTGTGTGGTGGTTGTGTGTGTGTGTGGGTGTGTGTGTTGTGTGTGTGTGTGTGTGTGTGGTGTGGGTGGTGTGTGAGTTGTGTGTGTGTGTGTGTGTGTGGTGTGTGGTGTGTGTGTGGGGTGGTGTGGTTGTGTGAAGGAAGGTAGTCTACCTCCACAACCGACGACAATAGAGGTGCAGAAGATTCCGCCTTGACCCTTCACTGGCCATGTACCTCAGTGATAGGTAACTGGCGAGAATACCACTGGACAAACACAAAGAAAGAAACAAAATGTAATGGAGGGACTTCAGTATGATAGGTGGGTACGTATCCTCACTGCCAGACAAAGGCATCAGTTCAAAATTTTAAAGATCCACAGACCTGAGACCACAATTTCTGATGGGTGATCAGCCTTCAGAATAAAGGAACTAACTTTCTCATATTTGGCGGGGGAAAAAAAGAAGAAAAAAAAGATTTTATCTGTATGTTTTAAAAATATATTTTATTTTAGTCATGATTTGTCTGTTGCATGATTTTTTATTTTTTTTAATCTGCCGGCTAATTTTTCCAAAATATTACGTCATTATGAGCGAAAAATCGATTGGGTTACAACTCAATAGACCACACGTTTTTTTTCGTGAACTTACATTTTTCTAGAACGCTGCTGTTCGTCAGCAAAAGTTGACCCCACAGAGATAAACATTCGTGACAAAAGCGATTGCAATCCACAAGCACTTCTTCCCTGACCTGTACGCAAAACAGAACTTCGTGGTGTTCTATTCGTGACGTCAAAGGCATTTTGGTGACGTCAAAATGAAAGGTGG
>JABMCL010002978.1:522500-542500 GCA_018857735.1 Alviniconcha marisindica
TTTCCGACTCCGTAAACTGTACAGGCTGAGGCAGCGAATGGGTTAAGGCTAAAAGGGTCAATTGCACTCACTCGGAACTTTTGTCAGGAAGTAATGCGTGTGACCCTGTATGACCCACAGCATGCTCAGCACGCGGAGACCGTGTAGACATGACAACACTTCCGGTGACTCGCCACCTTCACCTTGGCCGTTGCAGTGGCGTTGACCTTGAGCTGTGCAGGGTCTTTGACCCGAGTCGGTAAGACGTTCCAGGCCGGATTTGAGGGAGAAGCACGTCATTATCTGCTGCATGCGAGCTGCAACAGTGATGCAGAGCTATAAATGGTGATGGTTGTCACGGCTGCTGTTTGCCGGGGAGATTTCGTGAGCGTGTTTCTGCGTTGGTGGAGGGGTGGGGGAGAGGGTGTTTCTTGGATATTTCAGTATATGTGTGTGTGTGTGTGTGTGTGTGTGTGTGTGTGTGTGTGTGTGTGTGTGTGTGTGTGTGTGTGTGTGTGTGTGTGTGTGTAAGTGAGAGACAGATAGACAGACAGACAGACAGAGTGTGTGTGTGTGTGTGTGTGTGTGTGTGTGTGTGTGTGTGTGTGTGTGTGTGTGTGTGTGTGTGTGGAGAGAGAGAGAGAGAGAGAGAGAAGAGAGAGAGAGAGAGAGAGAGAGAGAGAGAGAGAGAGAGAAGAGAGAGAGAAGAGAGAGAGGGGACAGACAGCGAGAGACAGACAGACAGACAGACAGACACAGACAGACAGACAGACAGACAGACAAGACAGACAGAGAGTGACAGAGACACACAGAGAGAAAGAGACACAGACAGAGAGCGATAGAGATCGTGAGTGTGATAGAGATCGAGAGAGGGGCAGACAGATATGAAGAGAATTAGACGGGCTGTCACCCAGCCTATTACCTGTCTCCTGCCGGTCTACCCGTCAGACTGCCCGTCTACCTGTGTGCCTGCTTCCCTATCTGCCTGAATGCCTGTCTGTCTGTCAGCCTGTCTGTCTGTGCACTTTACCCATAGAAGACTAACATGTTTTAGGCTGTCTTGGTACCGGCCGCTTCAACAGCATGCTGCTTTCGGTAACATTGGATGACGACGACGACTTGTCCCTCAGAAGGTTGGCTAGGTCACGTGGTCCGTTGAACTCTTCTTTCCTGGGCGCCTTGCTCATCACGAACACGTGACAAACAGTGGAGAATCCGATGACTGCGGTGAGCAGGCATAGAAGTACTCTGTAACAGATGGTGGCACGGCATTTTGCATTGTGCATTTCTCAATGTCTTATGATGCATGTTTGCGTACGTTTGAAATCTAAGTGTGTGTGTGTGTGTGTGTGTGTGTGTGTGGGGTGTGTGTGTGGGGGTGTGGGTGTTTTGGGGGTTTAGGTGGGGGTGGGGTTGTGGGGGGGGGGGGGGGGGGCGTGTGTGTGCAGTTTTAGAAGAATACATCCCTTGTTGGCGAGAACTGCACGTAAAAAGGCTGTGTCTATATTATACTCTACTACCCTCGTAAAATAATGTTTATTCATTTTTCCCTTTTTGGGGCTTTGTTTTTGTGTGTGTGTGTGGGGTGTGTGTGTGTGTGTGTGTGTTTTTGTGTGTGTGTGGGGTGTGTGTGTGGCGCGGGCCCGTGGGTGTCCCGGTTTTTTCCCGTTGGGTGGGGGGCGTGCTTCATTTTGGAAAATGGGGGGGGAATTTGCAAAATGTTTTAAAAAAAGGAAAGCCGGGGGCCTTGTCCCTTTCCTCCTTAAAATTTTAGTTATTTTTTATGCTTTCTGTCTCTGTTTCCCCCTTCCCTCTTGTTTTGGGGGTGTCTCTCTCTGTTCTTGTTCTGCCCTTCTTCTGTCTTGTCTCTTCTTTTCCCCCTGCTTTCTGTTTTCCTGTCTCTGTCCTCCTGTCTCTCTGTTCTGTCTCTGTCTCTTTTCCTGTCTCCCCTCTCTCTCTCCCCTCTCTCTCTCTTCTCTCCCCTTCTCCCCTCTCTCCCCATTTCCCCCCACCACCACAGAATCACCTACTGACATCCTCAGAAACCGGCTTGGAACGTATTGAAGACTCAGGCTACAGTGTTTGTATCAAGTGTTTGGCAAACGAAAAGTAATGAAGGAGGTACACCAAACACACGCACAACACAAACAGGTCTTGCCTCACTGCCTAATAGCAGATAACGTTGCCTACAGGGAATCAAAAACACACAGAACAAGCAGCATGGGAAGGAAGAAGAAAAATAGTAACTATAGGTAAGTACATCAGGGCGAAACAAAAACTGAGAAACAGAAAAGGGGGAGGAAGAAAAGAAGAAGAAAAAGAAGAAGAAAAGAAGAAGAAAAAGAAGAAAGAAAAAAAAAAGAAAAAAAAGAAGAAGAAAAAAAAAGGAAAAGGGATGGGGGGGGGGGGGGCAACAAAGAAGAAGAAAAAGGGGGAGGGGGAAAAAAAACAAGAGAAGAAGGGGGGGGGGGACAAGAGAAAAAAAGAAGGGGGGGGGGAAAGAGAAGAAAAGGGGGGGGGGGGAACAAGAGGGAAAAGGGGGGGGGGGAAAGAGGAAGGGGGAAGAAAAAGGGGGGGGGGACAAGAGAAGAAGAAAAAGGGGGGGGGGGACAAGAAAAAAGGGGGGGGGGGAAAAAGAGAAGAAGAAAAAGGGGGGGGGAAAGAAAAGAAGAAAAAGGGGGGGAAAGAGAAGAAAAAAAGGGGGGGGGGGACAAGAAAAAAGAAGGGGGGGGGAAGAAAAAAGAAGAAAAAAAAAACAAGAGAAGAAGAAAAAGGGGGGGGGACAGGAAGAAGAAAAAGGGGGGGGGAAAAAGGGAAAGAAGAAGAAGGGGGGGGGAGAGAAGAAGAAGAAGGGGGGGAAAAAAGGAAGAAGAAGGGGGGGGGACGAAAGAAGAAGAAGGGGGGGGGGAAAGAGAAGAAGAAAAAGGGGGGGGGGAAAAGAAAAAAAGAAGGGGGGGGGGGGGAAAAGAGAAGAAGAAAAGGGGGGGGCGAGAAGAAGAAAAAGGGGGGGGGGAACAAGAGAAGAAAAAGGGGGGGGGGGAAAAGAGAAAAGAAGGGGGGGGGGACAAGAGAAGAAGAAGGGGGGGGGGACAAGAGAAGAAGAAGGGGGGGGGGGAAAAAGAAAAAAAAAGGGGGGGGGGGGACAAGAGAAAAGAAGAAGGGGGGGGGACAAGAAGAAGAAAAAGGGGGGGGGACAGAAAAGAAAAAAAGGGGGGGGGGGAAAAAGAAAAGAAGGGGGGGGGGAAAAAGAGAAAAAAAGAAGAAGGGGGGGGGGAACAAGAGAAGAAGAAGAAGGGGGGGGGGGGGCAAGAGAAGAAAAAGGGGGGGGGGGAAAAGAAAAGAAAAAAAAGGGGGGGGGGGAACAAAGAAGAAGAAGAAGGGGAGGGGGGGGGGAACAAAAAAGAAGAAAAAGGGGGGGGGGGGGGAAAAGAGAAGAAAAAGGGGGGGGGGGGCAAGAAAGAAAAAGGGGGGGTGGGGGGGACAAGAGAAGAAGAAGAAAAAAGAAAAAAGAAGGGGGGGACAAGAAAAGAAGAAAAAAGGGGGGGGGGGGGGGAAACAGAGAAGAAGAAAGAAGGGCAGGGGGGGGCAACAAGAGAAGAAAACGAATTGTGTTGATGCTGATAACATAGACTATCAGTGAGAGCCACAAGAAGTGAATGATAATGATTATTATAATAATGATTTAATGATGGTAATAATGACAATGACCGGATTAAATTAAATAAAAAATCAGTACGAACACCGCCACCACCAGAGGCATCTCACGACACGCATGATCAAAACCACATAACCATCAGCCCCCACCCCCCCCCCCCCCCCCCACCACCACCATCACAGCCATCGACCACAACCGCGCCAACACCGAGTGATAACGACGTCATCATGCACTCACATGACAGAGACAGTGGCTGAGCCCCAGCGGACGTGACGTACTTGACACGTGACAT
Organism: Alviniconcha marisindica; assembly: GCA_018857735.1. Lineage (NCBI taxonomy): Eukaryota > Metazoa > Mollusca > Gastropoda > Provannidae > Alviniconcha > Alviniconcha marisindica. Next base: position 526,427 of record JABMCL010002978.1, read on the forward strand.
GGTCGACGCTTTGCACCTTCAATTGCAGCTCTTGCAGACCGCTCAGCACTCGGTCGATGTCTTGGACAATTCATCAAATTCAGCATGAACTTCGGCTTGGCCAATAAGAACGAACCGAGGGTTGGGGCGAGGGAAATACTTGTGTAGGGGGGGGGGGGGGGGGGGGGGGGGATCACTGGGGTAATATCTCATCTATCACGACATCAGTAAAAGGTCGGAGAGTATATAATAGGACTCACCCACCCACCCCTCGCCTCCACACCACGACAACAACGACGAGAAGAATAGCTGTAACGACGACAACGACGACAACGACGACAATGACGACAATGACGACGAGGAACAGCAGCCACAGTGAAAACAGACAGAGAGACAAACAGTCAGAGTGGCAGACAGTAGACACAGATATAGAGAGAGACAGAGGAACAGACAGTGCACACACACACACACACACACACACACACACACACACACACACACACACACACACACACACACACACACACACACACACACACACAGAAAACACTCACACACGCACACTACACGCGCACACTACACGCGCACATACATGCACGCACGCACACACACGCACGCACGCACGCACGCACGCACGCACGCACGCACGCACGCACGCACGCACGCACACACACACACACACACACACACACACACACACACACTGAGAAACAGACAGTAGATACAGTGACAGACAGACAAGCTAGACGGTAGAGACAGATGGAAGACAGACAGACAAAGACAGAGAGACAGACATGCAAGACAGACGGTAGAGGCAGATGAAAAGACACACCGACAGACAGAGACAAACAGAGAGACAGACACGCAACAGAGAAGATAGAGACAGATGGAAGACAAACACACAGACAAAGACAGAGAGACAAATATGCAAGAAAGACGGTAGAGACAGATGAAGACACACACTGACAGAGACAAACAGAGAGACAGACATGCAAGACAACAATAGAAACAGATGAAAGAGAGACAGTAAGACATACAGAGACAGAGAGACAGAAGGTAAAGACAGATGAAGAGACAGACACGCCGACAGAGACACAGACATGCAAAACAGACAGTAAAGACAGACGAAGAGACAGACAAGCAAGTCAGACAGTAGAGACAGACGAAGAGACAGACAAATATACCGGGAGACTGACAGACAACTGAAACCTAAACGACGACCAAAGACGCAGAGATGGAGAAAGAAATGTAGAAGTGATCCTCACTCACTTTCCTCCAAATACAGCTGTACATCTGTATCGTTGCAGCCTTCAGGAAAACACAGGCCTACCTTGGTGGATTCTGACTCGAACTGAAGAGAAAACAAGACATAATACTAAAGACTTGATCGTGGCCGAAATTCAAACAAAAGTGTTCCTGGCAGCAAGCATTACTTACAGAGTCACGTCGCTCTAAAAATATTTTGGGAGCGTATTTGTCCCGTTATCTGCTTGTATTACTAACGCTACATGCAAATACACCATCAATGCACTACTGACATTACTGCAGCTACACAGCCACTGTACTGCAGACATTACTGCAGCTACACAGCCACTGTACTACTGACATTACTGCAGCTACACAACCACTGTACTGCAGACATTACTGCAGCTACACAGCCACTGTACTGCAGACATTACTGCAGCTACACAGCCACTGTACTACAGACATTACTGCAAATACACAGCCACTGTACTACTGACATTACTGCAGCTACACAGCCACTGCACTGCTGACATTACTGCAGCTACACAGCCACTGCACTGCAGACATTACTGCAGCTACACAGCCACTGTACTGCAGACATTACTGCAGCTACACAGCCACTGTACTACAGACATTACTGCAGCTACACAGCCACTGTACTGCAGACATTACTGCAGCTACACAGCCACTGTACTGCAGACATTACTGCAGCTACACAGCCACTGTACTGCAGACATTACTGCAGCTACACAGCCACTGTACTACAGACATTACTGCAGCTACACAGCCACTGTACTGCAGACATTACTGCAGCTACACAGCCACTGCACTGCTGACATTACTGCAGCTACACAGCCACTGTACTGCTGACATTACTGCAGCTACACAGCCACTGTACTGCAGACATTACTGCAGCTACACAGCCACTGCACTGCAGACATTACTGCAGCTACACAGCCACTGTTACTGCAGACATTACTGCAGCTACACAGCCACTGACTGCAGACATTACTGCAGCTACACAGCCACTGCACTGCAGACATTACTGCAGCTACACAGCCACTGCACTGCAGACATTACTGCAGCTACACAGCCACTGCACTGCAGACATTACTGCAGCTACACAGCCACTGCACTGCAGACATTACTGCAGCTACACAGCCACTGCACTGCAGACATTACTGCAGCTACACAGCCACTGTACTGCAGACATTACTGCAGCATACACAGCCACTGTACTACTGACATTACTGCAGCTACACAGCCACTGTATTACTGACATTACTGCAGCTACACAGCCACTGCAACTGACATTACTGCAGCTACACAGCCACTGTATGCAGACATTACTGCAGCTACACAGCCACTGTACTACTGACATTACTGCAGCTACACAGCCACTGTACTACAGACATTACTGCAGCTACACAGCCACTGTACTGCAGACATTACTGCAGCTACACAGCCACTGTACTACAGACATTACTGCAGCTACACAGCCACTGTACTTTCTGACATTACTGCAGCTACACAGCCACTGTACTTTCTGACATTACTGCAGCTACACAGCGACTGCACTACTGACATTACTGCAGCTTCACAGCCACTGTACTGCACACATTACTGCAGCTACACAGCCACTGTACTGCACACATTACTGTGACCACACCACTACCGTGCTCCAGTCTGTTACACTCCCAACTAAAAAGCACGAGCACCACGCAGTCTGTTACACTCTAAACTAAAGAGCACGCGCACGACGCAGTCTGTTACACTCTAAACTAAAGAGCACGCGCATCACGCAGTCTGTTACACTCAAAACTAAAGAGCACGCGCTACACGCAGTCTGTTACACTCTAAACTAAAGAGCACGCGCATCACGCAGTCTGTTACACTCTAAACTAAAGAGCACGCGCACACGCAGTCTGTTACACTCTAAACTAAAAGAGGCCCCGCGCTTCACGGGACGTCAGTCTGTTACACTCTAAACTAAAGAGCACGCGCACGACGCAGTCTGTTACACTCTAAACTAAAGAGCACGCGCATCACGCAGTCTGTTACACTCTAAACTAAAGAGCACGAGCACCACACAGTCTGTTACACTCTAAACTAAAGAGCACGCGCACCACACAGTCTGTTACACTCTAAACTAAAGAGCACGCGCACCACACAGTCTGTTACACTCTAAACTGAAGAGCACGAGCACCACACAGTCTGTTACACCCCCAAGTAAAGAGCACGCGCATAACGCAGTCTGTTACACTCTAAACTAAAGAGCACGCGCACCACGCAGTCTGTTACACTCCTAAACTAAAGAGCACGCGCACCACGCAGTCTGTTACACCCCCAATAAAGACACGCGCATCACGCGTCTGTTACACTCTAAACTAAAGAGCACGGCAACGCAGTCTGTTACACCCCCAACTAAAGAGCACGGAAACCAACCCAGGTTCCTGTTCATTCCTTTGGCCCCATACATGGAATATATAAGACCTTCCTTTTTCCCCCCTTTTTTCTCCAAGAATTTTTCAAAAAACCCAAAACAAAACCACACAAAACCAACACACACACACACCCCAACACCCCCACACACACACACAACACACACACACCCCCACACACACACACACACACACCACACACAAAACACAAACAAAAAAACAAAACCAAAAAAAAACAAAACAAAAACCCCCAAAACCCCCAACCCCCAAAAAAAAAACCACCAAACACCACCACCACCACCACCCCCAAAACCCACCACACACACCACACACACACACACAAAAACAACAAAAAAACACACACCACAAACCACACACACACCACAACACAACAACACCACACAACACACACACACTACACACACACACACACACACACACACACCCCCCAAAACACACACAAACACACACACACACCCCCCAACCCCCCCCCAAACACACACACACACAAAAAAACACACACACACACACACCCAACACACACACACACACACACACCCCAAACACACACACACACACACACCCCCACACACACACACACACCCCCTGCCTGACCTGCGGAGGGTGAGGAGGCGAGACAGTAGTGCCCCAGCCAGCGTGGATGGACAGGGTGAACAATGGGCAGGGAGGGCGGTGCCTCGGTGGTCAAGCACTGGTCGTACGACCCCAGCCACCACAGTCTATGCAGCAGCACCCCTGGACCCGGTCTGCCGTTCGAACCCCGGACGTGTGATTGTTGGTTTTTTGGGCTAATAATAATAATAATAACAAATAAAAATAAAGGTTAAAAGAACCGATTTATTTGACACAGACCACAACAAAAAAGCAAACTTTTCGGGGGAAGCTGTTGTTTTCTTGTCCTGTGCTTGGAAGAATGTTGGCATGACAATGATAAACAATAATAATAATAATAATAGATAACTTTTGTATAGCGCTATTCTCTGGTGCACACAAACTCATTGCGCTTTATAATATTCTCCGACATTTTCAACGTCAAGTGGAGAAAGAAAAAAAATCAAACGTTTGTATAGCGCTTTTCCCAGGAGCACACAAGCTCACTGCGCTTTACAACATTATCCGACACTGTCTACGTGAAGTGGAAAAAAGAAAGAAAAGGAAGGTAACATGTTCAAGAAAACAAAAAATATAACACAAGAAAAATAATGTACTTGTACTGTTTTCTACTGCTCTGCGCTTTCTTTATTATACTTGCTCGCTGCTACTTTTTTACTACTCTCGCTGCGCCGCTACTTATACTATTGACTATACCTGCTCTCTGTGCCTGCCACTATAAATTTCCACCTCGCCCCACACCCTACTACCACGGCCACCGATTTCACACCCGCGCTGCTGCTCCAAACACACTACACCACGCTACTGCCCCGATTTCTACTCAGCGCGCTGCGCTGCAACACTGCTACCGCTACCCCGCTACTATACACTACTATGCTGTGCGCGCTGGGTGCTACTACACCGCCACTACTGGGCCCCCGCTACCACACTACACAACACACCTCCCCCCCTTTTAAAAAACACAAGGGGCCCCCCAAAACCAAACACCGCTGCTACCAACCAAAAACCCCCGCGCGCTGGCCCCCACTGCTGCACAGTACACACCTACCTTACATTACTCACACACACGCCGCACACTACTACCACCCCCACCCCCCACCACCACCACACCACTACTGCTGATCTCCTACCAACCCTTTCTGACACACTGTTACGTTACTACTACTACTGCTGCTGTGCTACTACTACTACTACTGCTGCTACTACTTACTTCGCAAAGCCCATTCTTTCTTTTCCTTGATCGCCTTGTCAAGTTCTTGCGTCTGGTTTTTGCACAAAGGGGACATAACCCTGTTTTCACTGAATCCGTATACTGCAGAATTTGCCTCTGCTATGCCAGCACAACTCTTAAAAATCGCCGGCACCAACAAGCTGATATAGAACGAAGACATGTACACGCTGGCGCAAGCCATTTTTGCTTTGTGATAGTGCTTTGAAAAGAACAGTTTGTTAAGAATTCGTCACATCCGGAATAGGCTTTGAAAGCAGAAAGGACTCGAAAAGAAAACTGACAATGGAACACTTTCTGGATGATTTATTATCTTCGTACATGTAGGCGCGTTTTGTGATCTTCCTACTGGTGTGCACTTTCCCGATCTTCCCGTTGAAGTGCATTTACGTGATTTGGCTGTTCTGTACACTTTCGAGACCGTCCTATTGAAGTACACTTTGCGAACTTCCTGTTGAGGTGCAGTTACGTGATTTTGCTGTTGGTGTACAATTTCCAATTTCGCGATCTTCTGTTGGTGTACTTTTTCGAGATCTTTCAACGTACACTTTCGCGATCGTCCTATTGAAGTACTCTTTCCACAAACATATACACTTTCGAGATCTGCTTATGTACACTTTTGTGAACTTCCCACTGATGTGTACTTTCCTGATTTTTCTATTGGTAGACACTTTCGCGGTCTTCCTACAGGTATACACATCGGTCACTGGTCTTCCTACACGTGTGCACATCGGTCACCGGTCTTCCTACAGGTATACACATCGGTCACCGGTCTTCCTACAGGTGTACACATCGGTCACCGGTCTTCCTACAGGTGTGCACATCGATCAGCGGTCTTCCTGCAGTATACACATCGGTCACCGGTCTTCCTACATTTAAGCTGGACACTATTTGCAAGAAGAAGAAGAAGATTATTTGAACACTATCAATCCGAAGTCCTCCACATCGACCGTGATAATATTACATACAAGCGTTGCATCGACAGACTCAAAAATGATTCACTCGCCTGCATCAGTTTGTCTACACAAATAAAAGCAAAATCAGGAGAGAACCCGAGATAATGTTTAATTCATCGTGAGCATCATGTGTTTCGCCTGCGGCTGGTGTATAAAATGAACAAAGCGCGAACCAAGTCGACGCAGTTAGGAATTCACAGCCAGAGATCATATGCATACAGTATGGCTTGAGAAGAACACGTGACAATGACACTGACATCATGGGATGGGGGGGGAGGGGGGGGGGGCGAAGGGTGGAGGTGGGGGGGGGGGGCGAATGGGAGACAGAAGAGGCTGGGGGTGGAGGTGGGTGTGGGGGTTGTGTTCGATAAATGGCGAGTTTGTTTTACGTGCTAAACGGCAATAGTCTATTCTATAGCTAGCTAGCCAGAGCGATAAATAGACAATCTACAGATAGATACATAGCTAAATAGACAGATATATAGCCAGACAGCTAGCTAAACAGACCGATCTATAGACAGACAGACATATATAAACAGATATAGAGATACAGACAGATAGATAGACAGACAGGATAAAGGCACTGGAAGGTTTCTAACCCATCGGCTCTCTCCAGAATAATTTAGTCTTAAATAAAGCAATTGTGTTAACCCTTTCTCCGCCCTAAGGATATCACGTGACACGCCTGCATGACCAGGTGCTTTTCACGTTGCTATGGCAACTGACGTGACGTGTTGTGATCCTCATGCGGCGTGACATGTAACATGTAACCTACCTGCTTTGCAGACGTAAGACTAGATTCGTACAACATTACAAAAGACTATCCGAAATTACCATATGCATCTCTGAAGCAAAAATTCATTTAATATAGCTATCTGTTAATCACATCCTGAAATGTTACCACCTTCTTCATATCTACAGGCAAAACCTGTGACCAAGATTCACGCAGTTTCGAAAAAAACTGGATCCGGCCACGGACAGGGCATCGTGAGCGTGGTCAACAAAGAAACTTGGATCTGGCCACAGACTATAATTATATTATTCTCTGAGAAACTTCAGAGAATTCTCAGATTTACTCTCAGGTCTTCCAGATCTAAATATAACGCACACACACACACACACACACACACCACACACGCACACACGCACGCACGCACGCACGCACGCACGCACGCACACACACACACACACACACACCTCTCATCTCTCTCTCTTCTCCTCTCTCTCTCTCTCTCTCTCTCTCTCTCTCTCTCTCTCTCTCTCTCTCTCTCTCTCTCTCTCTCTCTCTCTCTCTCTCTCTCTCTCTCTCTCTCCTTCAGTCCCCCTGTCCCTCGCCCTCTCTCTCTCTCTCTCCTTTTTGCTCTCTCTCACCCCGCCTTTCCTTCCCTCTTCTCCCTACCCCCCCCCCCCCCCCACCCCCATCACCTCCTGTCTCTTCCAGATACCACAATACCTGGCAGCACACAAACAACCGCATCGCCCGCTACGCAGGTGCCTGGCAAACGAGTTCAGTAAAGAAGACGTGCGGCTCCCTTCAGACGTTGAACAGAATGTCATACACGAAAAGCGTCGCACCTGACTAGTCCTGACCTCCATTTAGAGTGTTGTAAAGCGCAGTGAGCTTGTGTACAGCAGAGAATAGCGCTCTGCGAAAGTTATCTATTATTATTATTTATAAAAAATATTTAAAAAAACAGTCACTAGCCCTGACCTCCATAATTATATACAACAGCCACAAGCCCTGACCTCCATATATACAACGGTCACTAGCCCTGACCTCCACAAAACAGTCACAAGCCGTGACCTCGATATATACAACAGTCATTGTCCCTGACCTCCATATAACAGTCACAAGCCCTGCCCTCCATATATACAACAGTCACTAGCCCTGACCTCCATATATACAACGGTCACTAGCCCTGACCTCCATATAACAGCTACAAGCCCTGCCCTCCAAACAACAACTGTCACTAGCCCTGAAAAAACCATGCCCCAAAAACTTACCTGACCAACATAGGTCTTGACGAAAAAAGCTGTCCTGCCGCCTCCACTTAATAGTCCTGACCAACACACAGTCATGTCGCTAGCTCTGACCTCCAAACACACTTAAAAAAGTACTCTCTGACTCAGGGCCAGCACAAAAGACATGTCACTAGCTCTGACCTCCACTTATTAGTCCTGACCAGCTCACAACAGACATGTCACTAGCTCTGACCTCCACTTATTAGTCCCGACCAGCTCACCACAGTCATGTCACTAGCTCTGACCTCCACTTATTAGTCCTGACCAGCTCACCACAGACATGTCACTAGCTCTGACCTCCACGTATTAGTCCTGACCAGGTCACCACAGTCATGTCACTAGCTCTGACCTCCACTTATTAGTCCTGACCAGGTCACAACAGACATGTCACTAGCTCTGACCTCCAAACAACAGTCACTGCACTCATAGGCTTGCACACAGCAGTCACCTAACACTGACATTCACGAAGCATCCGTAAGTCTGAACGGATCTTGTTCTCGCAGCGTTTCTACACACCTAGATCTCTGTTTAGATATTACGCACACGACCTCGTAGCTACAGCGTCCGTGGCAGTACGGAGAGTGACGCAGAGCGACACTTGTCATGGCTAGCTGTGTTCCACAACGTGTGGCCGTTGAAGCCAGTGACGAACCCTTCGCCAGATCGTGTGACGGGCGACACAGATCCCTGAATAAAGCGATCGCAGACCAACGTTAGAGTTGTGTATACAGTTTCCGAAACCGGCCTCCTACGTCCTGGGGGACATGCAAATTCTTTATTGTCATGAGCTTGCTCCACATGGTGGCCTGGTGAAGTCAGTGACGAGCTAACACTTCAGAAGACGAAGTGACCGCACCAATGTCCAGTCGTCGCTCGCAACCCCGTACTGTGCCCCGCCCTACGCCCCGACCGCTCTCGTCTGCAGGGACTGGGACACTTCATGCACGTCAGTGTCCGGCCGTGAGCAGACACCCAGACGTCAAGCGACAGTTTAGTCTGAAAAACGTCAACAACAAGCCTGGCACACAGCCCAGACGTCAAGGCAGTTTATGTTGAAAAACGTCAATCAACAAGCACGTGGCACACAGCCCAGACGTCAAGCGCAGTTTATGTTGAAAAATCACCAAGTCACCCCTGGCACACAGCCCAGCGTCAAGCGCCGTTTATGTTGAAAGCTACACCACCACTACACACAGCCCAGCGTCAGCGCTATTTGAACACACCTGCCACAGCACGTCAAGCGCAGTTTATGTTGAAAATCACCACCTGCAACACCAGAGTCACGAGTAGTTGAAAATCAACAACACTAGCACACAGCCCAGACGTCAAGCGCAGTTTATGTTGAAAAATCAACAACAACACTGGCACACAGCCCAGACGTCAAGCGCAGTTTATGTTGAAAAATCAACAACAACACTAGCACACAGCCCAGACGTCAAGCGCAGTTTATGTTGAAAAATCAACAACAACACTAGCACACAGCCCAGACGTCAAGCGCAGTTTATGTTGAAAAATCAACAACAACACTAGCACACAGCCCAGACGTCAAGCGCAGTTTATGTTGAAAAATCAACAACAACACTAGGCACACAGCCCAGACGTCAAGCGCAGTTTATGTTGAAAAATCAACAACAACACTAGCACACAGCCCAGACGTCAAGCGCAGTTTATGTTGAAAAATCAACAACAACACTGGCACACAGCCCAGACGTCAAGCGCAGTTTATGTTGAAAAATCAACAACACTAGCACACAGCCCAGACGTCAAGCGCAGTTTATGTTGAAAAATCAACAACCACTAGCACACAGCCCAGACGTCAAGCGCAGTTTATGTTGAAAAATCAACAACACTAGCACACAGCCCAGACGTCAAGCGCAGTTTATGTTGAAAAATCAACAACAACACTAGCACACAGCCCAGACGTCAAGCGCAGTTTATGTTGAAAAATCAACAACAACACTAGCACACAGCCCAGACGTCAAGCGCAGTTTATGTTGAAAAATCAACAACAACACTGGCACACAGCCCAGACGTCAAGCGCAGTTTATGTTGAAAAATCAACAACACTAGCACACAGCCCAGACGTCAAGCGCAGTTTATGTTGAAAAATCAACAACACTAGCACACAGCCCAGACGTCAAGCGCAGTTTATGTTGAAAAATCAACAACAACACTAGCACACAGCCCAGACGTCAAGCGCAGTTTATGTTGAAAAATCAACAACAACACTAGCACACAGCCCAGACGTCAAGCGCAGTTTATGTTGAAAAATCAACAACAACACTAGCACACAGCCCAGACGTCAAGCGCAGTTTATGTTGAAAAATCAACAACAACACTGGCACACAGCCCAGACGTCAAGCGCAGTTTATGTTGAAAAATCAACAACAACACTGGCACACAGCCCAGACGTCAAGCGCAGTTTATGTTGAAAAATCAACAACAACACTGGCACACAGCCCAGACGTCAAGCGCAGTTTATGTTGAAAAATCAACAACAACACTAGCACACAGCCCAGACGTCAAGCGCAGTTTATGTTGAAAAATCAACAACAACACTAGCACACAGCCCAGACGTCAAGCGCAGTTTATGTTGAAAAATCAACAACAACACTAGCACACAGCCCAGACGTCAAGCGCAGTTTATGTTGAAAAAAACAACAACACAAGCCAGACTCAAGCAGTTTATGTTGAAAAATCAACAACAACACTGCACACAGCCCAGACGTCAAGCGCAGTTTATGTTGAAAAATCAACAACAACACTGGCACACAGCCCAGACGTCAAGCGCAGTTTATGTTGAAAAATCAACAACAACACTGCACACAGCCCAGACGTCAAGCGCAGTTTATGTTGAAAAATCAACAACAACACTGGCCACAGCCCAGACGTCAAGCGCAGTTTATGTTGAAAAATCAACAACAACACTAGCACACAGCCCAGACGTCAAGCGCAGTTTATGTTGAAAAATCAACAACAACACTGGCACACAGCCCAGACGTCAAGCGCAGTTTATGTTGAAAAATCAACAACACTAGCACACAGCCCAGACGTCAAGCGCAGTTTATGTTGAAAAATCAACAACACTAGCACACAGCCCAGACGTCAAGCGCAGTTTATGTTGAAAAATCAACAACACTAGCACACAGCCCAGACGTCAAGCGCAGTTTATGTTGAAAAATCCAACAACACTAGCACACAGCCCAGACGTCAAGCGCAGTTTATGTTGAAAAATCAACAAAACACTGGCACACAGCCCAGACGTCAAGCGCAGTTTATGCTGAAAAATCAACAACACTAGCACACAGCCCAGACGTCAAGCGCAGTTTATGTTGAAAAATCAACAACAACACTAGCACACAGCCCAGACGTCAAGCGCAGTTTATGTTGAAAAATCAACAACAACACTGGCACACAGCCCAGACGTCAAGCGCAGTTTATGTTGAAAAATCAACAACAACACTAGCACACAGCCCAGACGTCAAGCGCAGTTTATGTTGAAAAATCACAACAACACTAGCACACAGCCCAGACGTCAAGCGCAGTTTATGTTGAAAAATCAACAACACTAGCACACAGCCCAGACGTCAAGCGCAGTTTATGTTGAAAAATCAACAACACTAACACACAGCCCAGACGTCAAGCGCAGTTTATGTTGAAAAATCAACAACACTAGCACACAGCCCAGACGTCAAGCGCAGTTTATGTTGAAAAATCAACAACAACACTAGCACACAGCCCAGACGTCAAGCGCAGTTTATGTTGAAAAATCAACAACAACACTGGCACACAGCCCAGACGTCAAGCGCAGTTTATGTTGAAAAATCAACAACAACACTGGCACACAGCCCAGACGTCAAGCGCAGTTTATGTTGAAAAATCAACAACAACACTGGCACACAGCCCAGACGTCAAGCGCAGTTTATGTTGAAAAATCAACAACAACACTAGCACACAGCCAAGACGTCAAGCGCAGTTTATGTTGAAAAATCAACAACAACACTAGCACACAGCCCAGACGTCAAGCGCAGTTTATGTTGAAAAATCAACAACAACACTGGCACACAGCCCAGACGTCAAGCGCAGTTTATGCTGAAAAATCAACAACAACACTGGTCTACCAGCCTTTTAAAAATAGAAAAACCAACACCGCGAAAAGAACCATTTTACACGCAAGGACACCTGTAAAGGTTAGTAAACATTTGCAGAAGCGAAGAAAACGTCCTTCGGTACTAAAGATGTATCTGCCAGTGTTAAAAAACATGGGATAGTTCTCGTCCGATGTAATCTGACACCACGACATAATCATGGAAGAACTGTCTTTCCGCACATTACTGTGTCATCGTGATTTTTCACCGTTGTCACTTGATCGTAGGGAGGGCCAGTTGAACCAATGCGATTTCTGAAGTACAACACACACCCTGTACCTATTCAGAGGTACAACACACACCCTGTACCTATTCAGATACAACACACACCCTGTACCTAGTCTGAGGTACAACACACACTCTGTACCTATTCAGATACAACACACACCCTGTACCTAGTCTGAGGTACAACACACACCCTGTACCTATTCAGATACAACACACACCCTGTACCTAGTCTGAGGTACAACACACACCCTGTACCTATTCAGAGGTACAACACACCCCCTGTACCTATTCATCCACGACCATCGGTACAACACACACCCTGTACCTATTCAGAGGTACAACACACACCCTGTACCTATTCAGAGGTACAACACACCCCCTGTACCTATTCGAGGTACAACACCCCCTGTACCTATTCAGAGGTACAACACACACCCTGTACCTATTCAGAGGTACAACACACACCCTGTACCTATTCAGATACAACACACACCCTGTACCTATCTGAGGTACAACACACACCCTGTACCTATTCAGATACAACACACACCCTGTACCTAGTCTGAGGTACAACACACACTCTGTACCTATTCAGAGTACAACACACACCCTGTACCTAGTCTGAGGTACAACACACACTCTGTACCTATTCAGAGGTACAACACACCCCCTGTACCTATTCAGATACAACACAGACCCTGTACCTAGTCTGAGGTACAACACACACCCTGTACTTAGTCTGAGGTACAGCACACACCCTGTACCTATTGAGGTACAACACACACCATGTACCTATTCTGAGGTACAACACACACCCTGTACCTATTCTGAGGTACAACACACACCCTGTACTTATTCTAAGTTTGGTGCCTTGTGCCATTAACGTTTTGGCGTCTGGCAGCTGCTCAGTCAGTTGCAATTCCGTACCGTGGTGGATGTTTACCCTTAGTAAGTAAGTAAGTAAGTAAGCATGGTGCTTAACGTCCACAGAAACCGTACGGCTTATTAGGGACGGGGAAAAATCGGGCTCGTCCAGGCTTACCCGTAGCGTCACTGCGCATGTTTTATAATAATAATGTACATTTATCATGCGCTCATCAACGCCCTGAGCGCTCACATGATACACATTAACCTAAATATAATATTCTATACACATGTAAAGCATAGTCCGACCAAAACAATTTACATAAAGTATTATAAAAACACTTTTTATTTTAAAAAAAGCACCACACACACACACACACACACACACACACACACACACACACACACACACACACACACACACACACACACACACACACACACCACACACACACACACACACACACACACACATACACACACACACACACACACACCACAACACACACAACACACCACAAACACACACACACACACACACACACACACACACACACACACACACACACACCCACACACACACCACACACACACACACACACACACACACACACACACACACACACACACACACACACACACACACACACACACAATGACTGTAGCAGAACTGGGTACTGATATTAGTTAGGATGGAAATAATGTGAGAAGAGGAAGGTTTTCAGTTTGGCTTTAAAAGATGACAGGGTGAGCAGTGTCTAAGGTTGTTGTTTTTGTGTATGTGAAGTTGCTTAGCAGCGGCGTATGTGCAATATATCTTTATAGAGAAGATGGCACCGATTAACATTATTTCGTCTGCTAGTTGGACATCTGAGGTACAACACACAGCCTGTGCCTATTCTGAGGTACAACACACACCCTGTACCTATTCTGAGGTACAACACACAGCCTGTACCTATTCAGAGGTACAACACACACCCTGTACCTATTCAGAGGTACAACACACACCCTGTACCTATTCAGAGGTACAACACCCAGTCCTGTGCCTATTCTGAGGTACACCAAACAGCCGTAACATATTCCGAGGTACAACACACAGTATGTACCTGTTCTGAGGTACAACACACAGTCTGCGCCCATTCTAAGGTACAACACAAAGTCTGTACTTATTCTGAGGTACAACACCCAGTCTGTACCTATTCTGAGGTACAACACCCAGTCTGTACCTATTCTGAGGTACAACACCCAGTCTGTACCTATTCTGAGGTACAACACCCAGTCTGTACCTATTCTGAAGTGCAACACATAGCCTGCGCATATTCTGAGGTACAACACACAGCCTGTACCTATTGTAAGGTAAAACACACAGCCGATACCTACTCTAAGGTCCAACACAACCAGTCTGTACCTATTCCTGTTATAAGATAATCACACAGCCTGTACCTATTCTGAGGTCCAACACACAGCCTGTACCTATTGTAAGGTAAAACACACAGCCGATACCTACTCTAAGGTCCAACACATACCCTTCACCTGTTATAAGATATATCACACAGCCTGTACCTATTCTGAGGTCCAACACAACCCTTCACCTGTTATAAGATAGAAGCACACAGCCTGTACCTATTCTGAGATCCAACACATACCCTTCACCTGTTATAAGATAGAACACACAGCCTGTACCTATTCTGAGATCCAACACATACCCTTCACCTGTTATTAGAGACACACAGCCTGTACCTATTCCCAGGTCCAACACAACCCTTCACCTGTTATAAGATAGAACACACAGCCTGTACCTATTCAGTCCAACACATACCCTTCACCTGTTATAAGATAGAACACACAGCCTGTACCTATTCTGAGATCCAACACAGACCCTTCACCTGTTATAAGATAGAACACACAGCGTGCACCTATTCTGAAGAACAGCACAGCTATTGCGGTAACACAGGTTATTTAGTTAGTTGGTGCTTTGAGTCCAGTCAATCATGTAGGGTTATATAAGGGCTATGGTAACACGAGGGTGGAACGGATGCCGAAATAAGAGTCAGCACACAGAAGAAACTTCTCACGCCGCTCCTGCCGGGACTCGAACCCGGGACCTTTCGATAACGAGTCCGGCGTTCTACCGCTGAGCTATCCCCGCTCCCATTTGCTAGCTGCAAATTATCTCCCCTACACTGTGATTAGCAAGGTGGCGCTGGGTATATCTGGGCAATGCCTGCGATACTGAAGCGCCGTCCCTAATAAGCCGTATGGTTTCTGTGGACGTTAAGCACCATGTTTACTTACTTACTTACTTACTTACTTACTTACTTGAAGCTGTG
>JABMCL010002978.1:545000-547500 GCA_018857735.1 Alviniconcha marisindica
GGATGATTGGAGGAGATTGTTCCAGATGTGAGGACTGAAGTGTCAAAAAGTGCGAAAGCCATGGGTTTTGCGGTTGAAGCATTGGAGTTTGAGCATGCGTGCGTCTGACGAAGAGCGGAGACAGCGGGAAGGACTGTAAAGGTGTAGCAGCTCAGAAAGAGACGGGAGGGGGGGGGGGGGGGGGGGGGGGAACCTGTGATTGCATTGTAACACATACAAGAAGTTTTGTATTCTATTCGATCAGAAATTGGGAGCCAGTGGAGTTGCTGTAGGAGAGGAGTGCAGTTTTGACGGCGTGATGCTCTGAGAATGAGGCGTGCAGCAGTATTTTGGTCTCTCCGCATTCGGTTGAATAGTAGAGCTAGGAGTGCCCACGAGAAGAGAATTGCAAAAGTCTAATCTGGACAATACCCAAGAAGTTACCAGCTGTTTTGTTGCATCTTCTGTGAGGTACCTGCGGATGGAGCGGACGCGTTATATAGATATAAATTGCTTTTAACGAAGAGTTAAATAAAGTTCTGTTCGTGATAATACACCGACACGGCATAGCGATTCATGGATGAAAATAGACAGACTTGTCGTCAAAATTTTATGTAGATCATTCCATGAAAAATGCTGTAGTGGTAAAAAACAAAAACAAAAAAAACAACAGCAATAAAAAACACAACCGGATGAAGAGTAGAAGCTACAAACAGTCGAAAAGTACAATGACTCTAGGAGGCAAATATTGCCCGTGAACAATCACTCCTTGTCGTAGTTAGAAAATCCAGCCACAAGAACGACAACTCCTGCCAATAATTACACAGCAGGCAAAGTGGAAGAGGATTCCCTCGAATGAGTCCAGGCTGTCCCACTGCCCCTCGACCGGTCATTTCTGCTGTACTTCCGCCGGAAGTCAGGACCTGGACTGCAGCTTCCCTTCCGGTTGCCCTCGAGCCGAGGGTAGGCGGATCGCGTGCGTCCGTACTCAATGTCTTTGGCTTTCTCCCGGTCCACAATGAAGCGGACGTAAGCCGAACGTTCCTGGATGTCGTCAGCACGAGCCTTGCTGGCCGTCGTGGGCTGGGTCAGTCTGGCCACGATTTCGTCCAGATGGGCCGGGCCCACCACACGCCATGTGCCTGGGTAGTGCTTTCCGATCTCTGGGTACTGGGTAAAGAGGAGAAATGTGATGATAATGACAATGGGTGCTTAGAGCGCCTGACCCGCGCAGGCTCTAAGCGCATACACGTTCTTTACATGTACATGTTTTCAAGATTCAAAGCATACAACACACGCACGCACGCACGCACACACGCACGCACCACCACCACCAGCACGCACCACACAACCACCACGCACCACCACACACACACGCACCACGCCCCGCATCACACGCACTCACACACACACACACACATCACTGCACCACGCACAACACAGCACACGCACGCACACAACACACACACACACACACACACACACACACACACACACACACACACACACACACACCACGCACACACACACACACACACACACACCACACACACACACACACACACCACTACACACACACACACACACTCACACCACACACCACACACACATACACACATACACCATCACTCACACACACACACACACCTCACACATACACATCACTCACTCACACACACACACACACACCCCACACCACACACACACACACACACACACACACACACACACACACACACACACACACACACACACACACACACACACACACACACACACACACACACACACACAGCTACCTGCCGATGGAGGTAAGGCCGATCAGAGAACTCTTGCATGTTGCTCAGCCTCTCCTCTTCATAGAAGCGTCGCTCACGTGACCAGAGCTTGCAGCCCCTGGCGAAGGCGGTGGTGGGTCGCGTCAGCTGGGGTCCCCACAGCACGCAGCGAGGGTAGTGCGTCACTTGGTACGATGACGTCATCTCCTTCAAGTCCCGCAACTCTTGCTGATTTTCCTGCCGGGCGCGGACGACTGACTGCTGGAGATGTGGAGAAGGAAGGTAAGTGTGAGTGAGTGATTAAGTAACTTGGTGTTTTACGCCCAGTCAGCCACTACAGTTACGTCAGGGCGAAGGTGGGTGTAAAAGCGTCGTAGTTAGTCAGTCAGTCAGTCAGTCAGTCAGTTGGTTAGTTAATTGGTTGGTTGGTTAGGGGAATGTCTGAGTTAGTTAGTTAGTTAGTTAGTTGGTTATTTGGTTAGTTGGTTAGTTGGTTGGTTGGTTGATTAGTCAGTTTTTGGATTTTATCATCCTGTCAAACGCGTAGGCTCACCCCAGTACGAATCACACAATTTATTTTACACCAGTTCAAAGTGCAAGTCACTAGTTTGTCTAATTCACTGGTACAGCGTCAAAACATACACACAGCACACACACACACACACACACACACACACACACACACACACACACACACACACACACACACACACACACACACACACACACACACACACACACAC
>JABMCL010002978.1:552500-555000 GCA_018857735.1 Alviniconcha marisindica
AGGGGAGGGAGAGGAGAGAAAACAAGAAAAAGATGAGAAGAGACAGGGAAAAGGGCAGAGAGAGTCAGAGACAGAGATACAGAGACAGGCGGACAGAGACAGACATTTAGACAGACAGACAGAACACCAAAGGGAGGCAAAGGCAGAGACAGACAGTCAGACAGACAGGCAGGCAGGCAGGCAGAGACAGACAGACAGTCGGACAGAGATAGACAGATAGACAGACGGACACAGAGAGACAGAGAGAGATAGACGCACAGACAGAGACGGCAGGTGGAGACAGACACAAAGGGCCAGACAGAGAAACTCTAAGTGGGGGGCGGAGGAAGGGGGGGGAGGGGGGGTAGAAAGAAGAAGAAAGAAAATAGGGGAACGACAAAGGTAGAGAGAGAGAGACAGACAGACAGACAGAGACAGAGAGACAGAGACAGAGAGAGACAGAGACAGACAGACAACAGACAGAGACAGAGAGAGACAGAGACACACAAAGAGAGAGAGAGACAGACAGACAGAGAGACAGAGACAGACAGACAACAGACAGAGACAGAGAAAGACAGAGGCAGAGAGACACACACAAAGAGAGACAGACAGACAGACAGACAGACAAGACACACCCGAGAACAGAGAAGACAGAACAACGAACAAAGAGACAGAGAGAACACAAAGAGAGACAAAAAAGACAGACAGACAAAACAGAGAAAAGAGAAAGAGAGAGACAGAGACAGACAGACAACAGACAAGACAGAGAGAGACAAGAGACACACAAAAAAAAAAGACAACAGACAGACAGACAGACAGATAGAGACAGAGAGAGACAGAGACAGACAGACAAAAGACAGAGACAGAGAGAGACAGAAGACACACAAAAGAGAGACAGAAGAAAAAGCAGAGACAGACAGAGACAGACGACAAAGAAAAAAAGAGAACAGAGACAGAGAGACACACAAAAAGAGAGAGAAGACAGACAGACAGAGGGACAAGACAAAACAGACAGGGGCAGACAGACAACGAGGCAGAGAGAGACAGAACAGACCCGACAACAGACAAAAAGACAGAGAAAAAGAAAAAGAGAAGAGAGAAACAAAAAAGAAAAAGAAGACAAAAAAGAGACAGAGACAGAGAGACACACAAAAGAGATACGGCCGGGGGGATAGATTCCATTATTTTTTTACTTCTTTAAAAAAAAAAAAATGCTGAAGGCTTGATACAAGATAACATCTTAACGTAGCTGCATTAGATAATTATGTAAAGGCAATGCACCAATGATTGTATCGAAACCAAGCCAGACCTGGTATGACAGATCACTTAAGACCGAGTCGATTTGTAAAGAAGGAAGGGTACGTGTGTGTAGTAAGACGAATCAAGAAACGGATTGTACATGTTTTAAATGGAGGCAAAAGTACTGTAACCAATTACATTATTGTAGGAATGGCGGGATTTGTACTGTTAAGGAATTAAAGCAACAATTATTTCCTTTGTTCTTCTCCTCAGTGGTATTTTTACTGAACAAGAAAACATGCAAAATTAGTCACCTCTCCTAAACACACACACACGCGCACGCGCGCGCGCGCGCACGCACGCACACACAAGGAAACAGACAGCTCAGTCAATATTTAATATAAGATGATTCTACAATTGAAACACACACACACACACACACACACACACACACACACCCACACACACACACACACACACACACACACACACACACACACACACACACACACACACACACACACACACACACACACAGGACACAGACAGCTCAGTCAATATCTAATATAAGATGTTCTTAAGGGACAGTTTCTAAATTGAAAAACACACACACGCGTGCACACACACACACACACACACACACACACACACACACACACACACACACACACACACACACACACACACACACACACACACACACACACACACACAACACACACACACACAACACGCACACACGCACCACACACACCACACACACACACACACACACACACACACACACACACACACACACACACACACACACACACACACACACACACACACAAAATTAATATATATAAAAATAAAAAAATAAAAATATCAAGCTGAATGTTCACAAGCAGCGGTGCCAGGTGTCAACAATTTGGCACAGCATGATATCAACCGAATAGGAGGTTCCAGTTACACCACAAACACATGCTTATAGAATAGATAACCTAGTTGTACTGATACTTAGCTGGATCAGTTCATGAAAGCTATCGACTTCATTGTATCGGGTGGGGTCAATATTCTGTTAGCGGGATCAGAATAGCGGGACCAAAAGATCGAAAGAGGTTCACGTTCACCCAGATTATAGAGAATTTTTGGCCATTCGCGAAGAAGTTCAAATCTACATAACCGAACGAGTGAAACAGAGCTGTCTCATGGCGATATTATAGCACAGTCATGTCATTCTTCATCCAACGACTCGAACCTGAATTCGAGGATGTACCTCTGATGGAGTGTATGTGCCTTG
>JABMCL010002978.1:560000-565000 GCA_018857735.1 Alviniconcha marisindica
TCGAGTGAATGAAAGTGTAAGTGCGTAAGTGAAAGAGCCAGTAAGTAAATGGTGAGTCAATGAATGAATGAGAGAGTAAGTGATTGAATGAGAGGCAGTGAGTGAAAGAGCGAGTGAGTGAGTGAATAAAAGAGTGGGTGAATGAAAGAGTCGGTGAGTGAATGAGAGAGTCAGTGAGTTAATAAGACGGCCAGTGAGTGAATGAGAGTCAGTGAGTAAATGAAGGAGTCACTGAGTGAATGAGTGAGACAGTGCTTGAATGAACGAGTCGGTGAGTGAATGAGAGGGTCATCGAGAGAACGAACTGATCACGAGTGGATGAGAGACTCGGTGAGTGAATGAGAAACTCGGTGAGTGGATGAGAAACTCGGTGAGTGGATGAGAAACTCGGTGAGTGAATGAGAAACTCGGTGAGTGAATGAGAATCAGCGAGTGAATGAGATCAGTGGGAGAAGGAGCGAGTCAGTGAGTAAATGGGCGAGTCAGTGAGTGAATGAGAGAATAAGCGAGTAAATGAGAGTCAGTGCATGAACGAGAGAGTTAGTGAGTGAGTGAATGCCAGAGTCGATGAGTGAATGAGTGAGTCAGTGAGTGAATGAGAGTCGTGAGTGAAAGAAAGAGTCAGTGGGAAAACGAGAGGGTCAGTGAGTAAATGAAAGAGTCAATGAGTGAACGAGAGAACCAAAAAATGAATGAGTGTGGGCGAGTGAATGAGACAGCCAATGAGTGAATATGTGAGCGAGTCAGTGGGTGAACGAGAGAGTCATGGCTGAATGAAAGAATCAGTGAGTGAGTGAGAGGCATGAGTGAATGAGAGTCAAAGAGTGAGCGAGTCATGAGTGAATGAAAGAGTCAGTGGATGGACGAGAGAGTCATGAGTGAATGAAAGAGTCAGTGGATGGACGAGAGAGTCATGAGTGAATGAAAGAGTCAGTGGGTGAACGAGAGAGTCATCAGTAAATGAAAGAGTCAGTGAGTGAGTGAGAGTCATGAGTGAATGAAAGAGTCAGTGAGTGAGTGGGAGGCATGAGTGAATGAGAGTCAACGAATGAGCGAGTCATGAGTGAATGAAAGAGTCAGGTGAGCTAGAGAGTCAATGAGTGAATGAAAGAGCGAGTGAGCGAAAGAGGCATGAGTGAATGAAACAATCAGTGGGTGGACGAGAGAGTCGTGAGTGAATGAAAGAGTCAGTGAGTGAACGAGAGAGTCGTGAGTGAATGAAAGAGTCAGTGAGTGGACGAGAGAGTCGTGAGTAAATGAAAGAGTCAGTGGGTGAGTGAGAGTCATGAGTGAATGAAAGAGTGAGTGAATGAAAGAGTCAGTGGGTGGACGAGAGAGTCATGAGTGAATGAAAGAGTCAGTGGGTGAACGAGAGAGTCATGAGTGAATGAAAGAGTCAGTGGGTGGACGAGAGAGTCATGAGTGAATGAAAGAGTCAGTGGGTGGACGAGAGAGTCATGAGTGAATGAAAGAGTCAGTGGGTGGACGAGAGAGTCATGAGTGAATGAAAGAGTCAGTGGGTGGACGAGAGAGTCGTGAGTGAATGAAAGAGTCAGTGGTGGACGAGAGAGTCGTGAGTGAATGAAAGAGTCAGTGGGTGAACGAGAGAGTCGTGAGTGAATGAAAGAGTCAGTGGGTGGACGAGAGAGTCAATAGTATATGAGTGAATGGAAGCCATTGAATGAATGAGTGAGTAAGTGAATGGGAGAGTCATTGAGTGAATGAATGAGTAAGTGAATGAAAGCCAGTGAGTGAATGAAAGAGTCAGTGAAACAGAGAATCAGTGAGTGAGGAGAGTGTTCTGCACATTTTTAATTATACACATCGACACAGCTCGTATAATTCCACATCTACGTCTTTTGCGCATTTCAGAATATTTCCACAATATTCTTGACATAATCTTACGTATCTGACTGTCATGGTAATTAAAGAATCGGATAATAACATATATATATATATATATATATATATATATATTATATATAATATATATATATATATATATATATATATATATATATATATATATATATATATATATATATAAAATCATACGTAACAGTCTTCTTCTTCGCCCCTCCTTCCCACAATTCTTTTTCTTCCCCGCTAGTATTAAACTGCTTTTTATAAAAGCAAAGCAACAACATTGGAATCGATTTGAAAAGACAATTAAGCTGTCTCATTTTGTTTATGCAACGGTGTTTGTACGAACAAGCCAGTACATTAATATATCAGAGAGAGAGAGTGGGGATGTGAGACAAGCTGTTTGACTAGTTGACAAAGCTTTACTTCGCAGCAGTGAAAACGTTAATGCAAAAGGCCGACTGACATAAGAGAGAGAGAGAGGGGATGGGGGTGCACAGCAAAACAGAGAGAGGCAGAGAGAGAGAAAGGGGGGGGGGGGAGGCAGAGAGAGAGAGAGACAGAGACACACAGAGAGAGGTACAGAGAGAGACAGAGAGGCAGAGACAGAGAGGCAGAGACAGAGACGGACAGACAGACAGAGACAAGGAGAGGCAGAAACAGAGAGACAGAGAGAGGCAGAGGCAGAGAGACAGAGACAGAGAGAGGCAGAGACAGAGACGGACAGACCGACAGAGACAGGGAGAAGCCGAGACAGAGAGACAGAGAAAGGCAGAGACAGAGAGACAGAGAGATGGCAGAGACAGAGAGAAAGACTGACATTGCTGACTGACTGACAAAGACAGAAACAGAGAGAGAGAGAGAGTAGAAAAAGAACTAAGATGAGAAACAAAAAGAGGAACCACAAGAAATAAAAACAGCAATACACACACACACACACACACACAACACACACACACACACACACACACAAAACACACACACACACACACACACACACACACACACACACACACACACACACACACACACACACACACACACACACACACACACACACACACACACACACACACACACACACACACACACACACACACACACACAAACCCACAACACACACACAAAACACACACCACACACACACACACACACACACACACAAACACACACACACAACACACACACACACACACACACACACACACACACACACACACACACACACCACCACACACAACACCACACACACACAACACACACACACACACACACACACCACACACACACACACACACACACACACACACACACACACACACACACACACACACACACACACACAAGACAAAAGGCCCAAACTTCTCTACAATGCCAGCAACCTCATCAGCAAGAATTCACACCCAATAACCACCACCCAACCATTCGACACTCCACAGAACCACACCTACCTCTCTGTAGACGGTCTGAGCTCAAGAAGTCATGCAAAAAAAAGGCACTGCCCACACCACGGAAAGACAGACGTAGACTGACCGCTGCATATGGTTCGTTATGCGCCTGCCTGATGCATTATACATCACAACGGGCCGTCCGAGTCTTGATCAGGCGTCGTAGTGGACACAATGCAAGAGCTTGTCCCACGCTAGCGCGACTGACCGTCTACAAAGCTGGAAGCTAATCCCCAGCCGCCTTTGTTCCTATCGTGTTATTGTATCGGGTAAGCCCTCGTGGATTAACGATGAATTTACGGCGAAAACAGCGAGGGTAAACAAAACTGGAGATGGTAGGCTGGACAGGAAAATATGGACTAGGTGGATTAGTTGGTGGATTTGGGAGGGCCTTACGACGAAACCTACGAATCGTCGTTGAACCTTCGCCGGTGAAAGGTTATTTTTCCATTTAATTGTGTTATGATTCTTCGCAGGGTTGGTCAGGGCTGTGTTATTTTAGGGGTTATCCATCCATTAAGCGGGGACAGTGAACGAGAAGAGTGGTTGGTGTTCACGGATATGATCAAGATGGTTTAGACGAAACTCGCATTAGAAACGTGAAGGCAATCGCAAAGCGGACTTATTGCAGCTATACTTTTGTCTATCCTCCAAGATCCAAATGCACAAAAGGTTAAAACTCCACTTTTCAAACTCCACGATCTACTCTCTTTTTTTCTTCAGGTTGTGGCGTTTATAAAAATAAAATAAAAATCCCCTGGCCATATTCTACGGTCCTGTGTCTAAAGAAGCAGATCATGGCGTAAAACTGTTCTGGCCATAATCTGTTTCTGTTTCTGATTTTTAATAAAATCGGATCATGACGTAAAACTGGTATGACCATATTCTGACTCTCCTGTTTCTCTAAAAGCAGATCGTGATGTAAAAACTACCTGATCTTTCCACTAGTCTACCAGCTGTCTCTTTGCTCTAGAGCAGCTAGATCATGATGTGGAACTAAATGACCTGGCAGTTATCCTGAAGGTCACCATTTCTTTGGAACAAGATCTTGGCGTGAAACTAGTTGGTCTGGCCATTATTTTATTTCTCCATTTTTTTATTTTTTTATTTTTTTTAGTGAATCGCGATCTGGTTGGTGCCCTCCCCATCTGGTCTCTTTTCACAGCGAGAGTTTCTATCTCGTCGATTTTTTCATTTGGGTCGTCAAAATCGATTGTTTTGAATAAGGTTCTGAATTGGTGTACACGAATTTTGAATGTGTGATTCGTCCTGATGTGATTGTACGCGGTTGACAGGACGTTGAAATGCGAGAACTAGCTAAACTGCTTTAAAAACATAACATAAAATTTTACTGTCCTGTAAAAGAAAATTTGCTCCGAAATATATCGGTCATCAATGTAACATATATAACAGATATAAATTCAAATTAGTATTCAAAATGATCACATAAGTCAACGTAAGACATACATTAAAAAATAAAAATAAAGTAAACAAGTTACAGTTCAGTAAAACACACACACCACACACACACACAACACACACACACACACACACACACACACACACACACACACACACACACAACACACACACACACACACCACACACACACACAACACCACACACAAACACACACACCACACCACACACACACACACACACACCACACACCACACACACACAACACAA
>JABMCL010002978.1:582500-597500 GCA_018857735.1 Alviniconcha marisindica
AGACAAGAAGAAGAAGAAAGAGCTAGTGTTCAGCCAAAAGCACACGAATATATCTCAATAAACCGTAAGCAACAATTAAGGTAAAAAGCAAATAACAGTTATATAGCGACATATGACGTGAGCAAAATGAGAAAAGAGAATAACAGTATTAAGGAAGGTCAATTATACGACGCACGTACGACACGATAACATCTACGTTTAATTGGTTAGAAAACTTTACAAGATAAGTCGAATCAAAGAAATCCCTGGTGTTGTCCGTCAGTTCGTTCATTGTGTCAGTCTAAGATCAACGATCGAAGGGAAAGTATACGTACAGACATTACTGTCCTTGCAACAACGAAACCAGTCTCTTCGACTGTAATTTATGCATGCAAAATAGCCATGTGATCTGCATGAACTAGGGACTGGAATGGAACAGAGGTTCCCAATACATGTGTGTTTTGTAGATTGGTGATAATGCATTTCCTTCTTTCTTTTTTTCAACAGATCTGTGCAAATTAGTGACACGTTAACTATGCACGGAGTGTTTTTACATTTGAACGCACGCATACGGGCGGGGAGAAATGGGAGGGGGAGGGGAGAACCCCCCAAACACCCCCCCCCCCTCCCACACCACCACACCCCCCCACAACACACACCACACACCACAATGCACGCACGCACTGACAGACACACACACACGAACATGCAGACACAAACATGCACGCACTGACAACACACACACACACACACACACACACACACACACACACACACACACACACACACACACACACACACACGCATGCACGCACGCAAGCACGCACGCACGCACACACGCACGCACGCACGCACACACACACACGCACGCACAAGCACACACACACAGACAGCTAAGATCCATTTTCCCACGCGAAAATACGCATTTAGGACATTTATAAACAAAACACTACAACATTTCAGCGCGGTTTCAGACGCTCCAAGGGGTCGGGAACTGCTGGATCTAGGTTTATAACTCCTGGCACAAAACGTATGTCTTTTTTGTCACTCGGCAATTGTAGTCGCATTGTACTGCATGTTCAGTGCTCGGTATACAAAACAAGCTATAACACGGACTTTCATACAACGGCCTATTTTTGCGCATACCGTATAGCTGGTTACCAGTTTGTTTTGTTTCCGTGTCACACGGAACGTACGTGTGCAAAACTTTGTCAAATGGATTATTAGGCATGCTCGCGCCCGCACACGTACAGATTTCGGAAACTTTCGTTTGCCGGCCGTTAACAACAAGGAATGTTGGTTCTTAAACCTTCCTTGATGTTATTTATAAATGACCGTAGCTTTGGGTATGTCATCACGTGGACGTGTTTGTTGATTTTTTTTTAAATTTATTCTTTCATGCAGATATTAGGCCTATTGCTCCATTAATCTGTTTGGAATTGTCAGCATAATAATAATTATTATTATTATTATTTGGGTATTTTTTGTTTTGTTTAATTTGTTACTCGGGGAAAGCGATTTTCGTCAGAGTTGCATTATCTTGTTTAATAATAGATTCCTCAGTTTGGTGGAATTTCGAGAAGAGCAACATTTTCCCACTGCCATTGAGTATGAGTCGTTTACGGGCATATATCTGTAGCGCATAAGAGCTGGGGTTTTCTCCTCACTGAAAGGACTAAACACTGTTTAGCCACCTACACGAGACCCATAGTTCAGGAGCTGTGTGAGAGTCGAGGTGGCCGTCCTGGGCTGTCCGTCCTAACGAGCCTTCTGGTTTTCGTGGACGTAAAGAATTATTGCACCGTGCTTCGGCATTGGTCACAACTTGTCCCTAATATGTCAACTGACATCTGAGGACATTAAGCATCACTTCACCACCACCTACACGAGACTGTTGAAGTTTGGCCTAACGGTAAAACGTTAGGCTGGTAAGCAGAGGGACCGCGGTTCGAATCTGATCTTCGGCTCTCCTTTCTCTTCAAAAGTGGTGGTCTGTGGGCACTGTCTTGCGACTTAGCCCCTCACAATTATTAAACATTATAATGGCTCTCATCACTGCCCACCTTAATGCAGAAGTCATTCTGGTGGTGACAGTGTAGCGATAGGTATATTATCTCCCTCTACCCCCCACCTCCGTACCCCCTCCCCATCCCACTTCTCCCAGCCCCTACACACATCTTATGGTTTCTGTGGACGTTAAGCACCATGTTTACTCACTTACAGAGCCTTACGGTTTCTGTGGTCGTTAAGCACCATGTTTACTCACTTACATAGCCTTATGGTTTCTGTGGACGTTAAGCACCATGTTTACTCACTTACATAGCCTTATGGTTTCTGTGGACGTTAAGCACCATGTTTACTTATTTACACAGCCTTATGGTTTCTGTGGACGTTAAGCACCATGTTTACTCACTTACATAGCCTTATGGTTTCTGTGGACGTTAAGCACCATGTTTACTTATTTACACAGCCTTATGGTTTCTGTGGACGTTAAGCACCATGTTTACTCACTTACATAGCTTTATGGTTTCTGTGGACGTTAAGCACCGTGTATACTTACTTACTGTTGAAGTGAAAGGTTGGGGGAAGGCTTGGTGTTTGAACTGGAATTCGAACTCACGACTTCACGATCCTGAGCCTTGAGTAGACCACTCGGTCAAGCTACACGCTTCTCCGCATCTCCTCCCCCCCCCCCCCCCCCCCCCCCCCCCCCCACCTAACACGTCAAAAGGAAATCAGAACCATTAAACGTATCTGGGTTTTTGTGCCGGACTGATATAGGGTGGACGGTCTTCCCAGCAGTTGTGTACGTGCTAGTGTGTGAAGCTTTGCAGCTGGACTCTGAATAATGACACGTATTGTGCTCCTAGTGGAGGAACGAAGGAAGCGAAGCTTGCGCTGTATTTTCGTAAGACGTGCTTTTGCCCCACTGTCGGTCCCACACCTTCGGCTAGTTTTCGTAGCGTAAACTGTTGATAGGACAACACACACACACACACACACACACACACACACACACACACACACACACACACACACACACACACACACGTACGCATGCACGCACGCACGCACGCACGCACACACACACACACACACACACACACACACACACACACACACATAGGTAACAACACACGACACGCGCGAGCACGCACGCAGCACGCACACACGCACACACACACACACACACACACACACACACACACACACACACACACACACACACACACACACACACATGCAGACAGGAACATACACACACGAAGGAACATACGAAGAGAGAGACAGAGGGACATAGACAAAGACAGAGACAGTGTGACAAAAACAGAAACAGAGACAGATCAAAGGAAAAATCAATCGCACGCACGCACACACGCACACTCACACACGCGCGCACACACACACACACACACACACACACACACACACACACACACACACACACACACACACACACACACACACACACACACAGGAACATACACACACGCATTAACATACAAAGAAAGACAGGGAGACATAGACAGAAAGACAAATCACAAAGTAAAAATCAATCGCGCGCGCACGCACACACACACACACACACACACACACACACACACACACACACACACACACACACACACACACACACACACAAAAAAAGGAACATACGCACACGCATTCACATACCAAGAGAAAGAGAGAGCCAAAGCCAGAGACAGAGTGACAGAGACAAAGACAGAAACAGAGACGGAGAAAAAAAGTATTAAAAAAAAAAAATACAGTCAACACACATCATCCTCGGAAGTCCTTGAGGCCACACGCGTGCCTTCCTCATCAGCCCTATGTTGTCTCCGTCTGTTGACCAGGTTCCTATGGAGCGGTCGAGCTGGCACAGAGGAACGCAAGACACTTTCACGTGCACACGTCAGAAACCCCAGTGACCGACGGTCAGCGAAGGGACCATGGCCATCAAAATGGAATGGACCATTCCCAAGGACGGGGTGATGTTTGCCGCCAAATTCTCCTCCTCGGGGATGCGTCGCTTCTCCGCCGTGGGGCTGGGGTTCTCGCTGGTTCCCAAGACGCCCGCCACGCCCCCTGCCGTCGGCAGGAGGCACTCCGCAACCTCCGGGAACACCTCCCGCAACGCCACCACTTCCGCCTCCAACGCCGCTCGCAAAGCCCGCGTGCGCTCCGCTCCGACGATGCCGAGCCGGCAGAGCGGCGAGAAGGTCGGCACAGGCCGCGCCCCGCCCGGGGAAGCCGCTACAGCCAACAAGGGGCCGTCGGCGAAGCCAGCGCTGAGTCGGCCCTCCGCCGATGGAGGTGACCCCAGGAGGGTTCAGAGCGCCGGCTGGGGCTCCATGCGGAAGCAGGCGCGCGAGGACTGCGAGGGCATCGCCGCGGCCGCTTCCGCGTCTCCTTCTTCCCCTACCAGAATGCAGAGCGCGTGGGGGAGGCTGGCCAGGGACCTGGTCCCCGGTCCCGCCGCGGAGGTGTCGCCCAAGATGGTCTGGGGCGAGATCCTCAAGAGGCTGGAGGCGAACAACCCCCCGGGCTGGTCCTCACGGCCCAAGTCGCCGAGAGCCGCCACGCCGTCAACGGTGTCCAGGCGGTCGTCCATGACGTCAAGAAAACCGTCCGTGACGTCCAGGCCGTCGTCAGCAGCGACGTCCAGGCCGGCGTCCGCAGTGTCTAAATCCGCAGGCGGGTCGAGGCCATCGTCCGTCGTGAAGTTCACCCTGGGCCCCGCCGCCGACAGAACCGCTCAAAGTCCGACGCCTCACGACGGAGACACCAAGCGGGTCTCCGGCCAGGACCCCTCTGACGTCGCTTTCGCCAGCGGCAGTCGTCCGGATTCCGCGGCCCAGAAAGACGTAGACAGCAGCTGGCCGGACACCTCTCGGTGCAGTCGCTCGGTCACCGCCTGGCCCGCTGCGCCCGAGTCCCAGGTCTTTCCCAACGACAGCAAGGACCCCGGGTTGTCGCCTGCAGCCTCCCCGTCCACCCCACACCCAAGTCCCGTGGCTCTGCACTTCCTCAGACACAGCAGGAAGTTCGTGTCGCCAGTTCCCGTCTTCTCCAAAGAGCTGTGGTCAGTGAAGCTCATCCCCTCTGCTAACGTAAAGACGTATTTCTTTGCTTCTGCATACTTATTATAGCCTCTGTTTTTTTCGTGGTTGCTTTCGCTGAAGGGTTGTGGCTCCGTTGGAGTTGAATTCTGTCTGTAAATCTTCTGTCTTTGTCAGCCACTCAGTGGGTACTGGCCAGTGAAGTTCATTCCTATCTGAGTCAGTTTGCATTTTTCAGTTTCTGAGTGGTACTGAAGCAGCCTATGCTCGCATTACCTTTCTGAGCTTCTTCAGGTCTACACGCCTTCCCGCCAGCTTTGTTCTTCTTCTGGCACACGTCTTAAAAATTCACCTCTACAAACAATACCACAAGTGACTTCAAATGCTATCTTCTTCTTTTCTTTTCTTTTTGTCCTCCTCTCCCCTACTCCATCCCCGTTACCTTTTTTCTGTGCGCCCGTGTGTGTGTGTGTGTGTGTGTGTGTGTGTGTGTGTGTGTGTGTGTGTGTGTGTGTGTGAGTGTGTGCGTGCGCGCGCGCGCGCGTGTGTGTGTGTGTGTGTGTGTGTGTGTGCGTGCGTGCATGCGTGCGTGCGTGCTTGCGTGCGCGCGAGCGCGTGTGTGTGTGTGTGTTTGTGTGTGTGTCTGTGTGTCTGTGTGTATGAGTGTGTGTCTGTGTGTGTGTATGCGTGCGTGTTTTGCTGCATTTCAGGACGGAATATCCATCTATCTAGTTTGCCTACACACACATATATATATATATATATATATATATATAGAGAGAGAGAGAGAGAGAGAGAGAGAGAGAGAGAGAGAGAGAGACACACACACACACACACACACGCGCGCGCGCGCGCACACACACACACACACACGCACACGCACACACGCACACACACGCACACACACACACACACACATCATATCTATCTCTTTTCTCGTTTACCCATCCGTCCTTCTGTCTGACTTGTCGCTTGCACGTCATTATGCATCCAAGTCATAGGGATTGAGAGGCGCAGAAGGTTGCTTTCGTTACAAACTGTTGCCTCGATAAAATCAAATCCTTGCGGTTAACCACCGCCCCGAAAGGACGGATCCAGTCTAAACCTGTACCCGTACTTTCTAACTACCGCTGCTTGCAGGTACAAAAAGGGCTGCAAGATCATAGCCGCCCAGCAAACAAACAAACGCTGCCAAACCGACGAGAACGTCGTGGAGCATGACCCGGAATTCGTTGTCCAGCACCTGAGTCGCCCCACGGCCTCGTCCCGAAACCGCCAGGTCAACCAGGTGCCGTCCCAGCATGCCATCGCCCGCAGCGCCTCCGTTCACAACAACAACAGCAACAACCCGCCTGGCAAGAAGACAGACATGGAGAACCGGGCGATCCACCCTCACCGCTTCAAAGGCACGCGCAGCGTCACGTCGGAAGAACTGCAAAAGATCGTCAGCAGGTTGAGCGCCTGCGACCCGACGCAGGTTCCAGACTCGGGCCGGAGCCGTTCCCGGGGCAAGGGCTACAACGGCCTCGCCGGTTACGGGGCTGGGTTGCGGTGGGCTTCCTCCAGGTATGTGTCTAACGCCGTCTCTGGCTCTGGGGCGTCCGAGCGTGCCTCCGCGTCGGAGCCGAGCGTGCGAGGTGCGACATACCAGAGGGCGTGAGACTCTCCGCGCGGCGCGTGCCAAGTATGGAGACGGGCCTGTCACTGTCCCAGCCACAGAGACGGGCCCGTTGTTGTCCCAGCCGCAGAGACGGGCCCGTTGTTGTCCCAGCCACAGAGACGGGCCCGTTGTTGTCCCAGCCGCAGAGACGGGCCCGTTGTTGTCCCAGCCACAAAGACGGGCCTGTTGTTGTCCCAGCCGCAGAAACGGGCCTGTTGTTGTCCCAGCCACAAAGACGGGCCTGTTACTGTCCCAGCCACAAAGACAAAAAAACTAAAACAAAAAAGACAAAAAGAAGTAATCCGTTATTGCAACGATACACCTTCCCGATACATATTCTCGCATTGTCTTCGACTGGAACCGGGACAGCTCGAACTGAAGCACCTGAAGTTTTAATAACGTGATTTTTTCCCCTTTTTTTAAATTATTATTTTACATTTAGAAATTCAGTGGGCGACGGGCACTGATCGATGTGCGTGTTTCCCTGTGTAGTCATGGGTGTGCATGTATCTAGATTCTACAGATATAAATAGTTGTTAGCTAGGAGATTATGTTTATGGTGGAATGCCATACTTAAGATTCTGTACGTTGGCATGTATGTAAATGTGGTTTTTGTCAGGTTGTTATCCCAAGCGCAACGAGTTTAGCTCGTGTTAGAGAATGGCGCTTGATAAGAACTATTATTATTACTATTATTATTTAAACACTTGTTAAACGCCTCATCGCGAGATGAGCCCTAAGCGTTTCACAGCGGAACCATAGTATAGCGCAATTCTCCGCTTCCGAGCAGACCCACTGCGCTCTAGTCGTAGTTAAGCGACTCTGGATGAGTGACTGCAATTTTACACAACACGATTTTGGATAGCCACCGAAGTGGTGCGCCTATAGCGCTGTCCGGTTTTACTGACGTTGCTTTTCTAACCTCGTACGCTGTAACAAGGTTTCAAGGTTTTATTGAGCTTTTGGCCCCTGGGGGCTAGAAAGCGAAGTTACATTCGCACACGACATTCGTTATGAACAAGTACGTGAGTTCTACTAATGAATAACTACACGCTAAATGTGCAACCACACAGTGAAGGCGTGTCCCCGTAACTGGCAAATCCTGTGTGCTGTGTCGTGCTCAGCTGTAGCTGTAGTGTCCCCATCCCAGTCACTGTCAGTTACGACACTCCTAGCTCGGAGGGACGGGAGGGGAGTATTTTTGGAGTGTATTTCGAGGTGTCTTCACAAATAAAAGTCTGGGAAGTTTGTTTTTGCCGCTGTCTGGTGAGAAATCACTTACCAGAGGCTATTTTCTCAAGTTTCTCTCGCCTCATCAGTGTGTGTGTGTGTGTGTGTGTGTGTGTGTGTGTGTGTGTGTGTGTGTGTGTGTGTGTGTGTGTGTGTGTGTGAGAGAGAGAGAGAGAGAGAGAGAGAGAGAGAGAGAGAGAGTTTCCTTCTTTATTTGTCTGTGTATTTAATCTATTATATATATATAGAGAGAGAGAGAGATTATAGTAAGTAAGTAAACATGGTGCTTAACGTCCACAGAAACCGTAAGGCTTATTAGGGACGGGGAGAAGGGGGGAAGGGGTTCGGAGGTGGGGGGGAGAGGGAGATGGAGGGAGATTATATACCTATCACTACACTGTCACCACCAGAATGACTCCTGCATTAAGATGGGCAGTGATGAGAGCCATTTTAATGTTTCATTGATTGTGAGGGACAAAATCACAAGACAGTGTCCACAGACCACAATTTGTTTGAAGAGAAAGGAGAGCCGAAGCGGTATCGAACCGAGGTCCTTCCGCTTACCAACCTAACGCCTTACCGCTAGGCCAAACCGGCTCACATAATAGCCTACTGCATAGCGCACATCCAGGTGGTGTAAATCTCATTCAAGATTCACAAACCTTTCCGAGCATAACAACAAAAGTCGCCTGCGGTAACTCTCACCTGGCATGTGTAAATACAAGAGACACAAACTCCACCGGAGGTACATCCTCAGAAAAGGATGCTCCCCAATGGAATATAATAATTATACCCTCCATTTCAGGCACACTTGGCGACACAGGTGTGTACAAGCGTAAAAGGGAATTACTTTTTATTCAATACCGGACATAGTCCTGTGATCTCGAAACTGGCTCAACATATAAACACACAAATACACACATTTACATGTTAGCCTCGCCAAATTATGACTGACATTAGCGATTAGCCAATCAGCGCAAGCATACCTGACACACCTTCAGCCAGTCGTTCGACAAAGGGAGTTAGAGACCTGTTCAGATCTTCGGACAGCAAACGGAGACTAGCAATGGTGAAAACATGTGCATGGGGGCTATAGGCTCGGACATACGGTATCCAGATCCATTTGAAGGTGGAGTAAGATTCGTACCACTCCGTAAACCACTTCGAAGTATGGAGAAACTGCTCCGCGATGGATAAAACATGTGGTTATCCTCTTGAACGACTACATGTAAACTCGTCGATGATAATCGCCAGCTCTTTTAGTCTTTGTTTGTGCAAAGGTCATGACAAGAATATGATCAGTGTTTGGCATTAATCCTAAAAGTGAGTTGTGTTGAATGCAGTTTTTATGGTTTAATAGGCACATAAGAGATCAAACATTACGCTCTCAAGAACATCGTGCCGATTGCTGCGGTCACATTAAGATTTACTGTTTCAGCTGCCACGATAGTATATATGAAACACACTGCCTTTGCTTGACTTTGCCTACCATTACGGCGGACGAAAATTAATTTGCAACCAACACATATCAAAAGCCAAAAGGTCCACCCGCCGTGACAACTCCGAGATGCACCACATTATTCGTTTCAAAACAGTTCTCTCATATTAGTCCATGCAGTCTTGGACTACTCTGGTAAAACCGGTGTTTCTAACCTTAGGAATGCCGTAAAGTGGCTTATGTTTCACTTGTCCGATCCCTGATGGAATACTGCCACTGTGTGGGATCCTCATCTCCAGAGGGACATTCACAAGCTTGAAGACATACAGCGCCGATGGGCACGATATATCAAGAGGGACAGCAACCCTTCTTTGGAGCCAGGATGTGTCACAACCATGCTGTCTGAACTTGACCTGCGAGCTCTTCAAGAACGCGGAAAGAAACAGCGGCTGCTCTTCCTGTAGCCTACAAGGCGGTCACTGGACAGTTCCCAGCTATACCAGCAGAGGACTACACCACCACCGTCAGGAACAAAAGAGGCCTGTTAGACCAAGGACCACCAGAGAGTAGGAGAAGCAGAACAGTGTAGCGCAGTTCGCTAGAAACAACTCGCACTGCTTTAAAGCAGAAATTGGCAGACCAGGTGTATGCAAAAACAGCCTCTTTCCAAGGACTGTGAGAGACTGGAATAACATTGATAAATCGGCAGTCTCAGCCAATTCGATCGAGGAATTTAAAGACCTCCTCTCGATTCCTGATCAAAACTAAAGCGTGAAGAGACTGTTTTCAGCCGTTTTCAACATTAGATTTTTTTTTGGGGGGGATAACTTGTGCTCTCCCCATTTCTTCCCGTTGACGTAGTTGGCAGAAGTGGTACTGTCGCTGAAAGTGTCAATTAACGTGTCCAATCAAGATCAAGATCAAACTGTCGTCAGGAAGAAGACCCGTCAGACTGTACGTCATTCACTTCCAGCCTCGATGTTTCTTCAGTAGACCAGTTCGAAAAGTCTACAAATCTCGTGCCGATACGAGACGAAACCTGCGCACTGGGTTTTTGTTTTGGTGGCCGAGCCGGATGCACATGGCCAGGCTTCTTCACTTTGTCCTCGAAGACCTTGTACATGAATATCAAGCAAGCAAGCACCTTGTATATATACACCTTAAATATTAAACGCAGCAAGCGCTCTCGATGCTGAACAATCGCAAAACATTGGCAAGTAGGTACGGAGATCTCGTCTCGACAAGCACGAGACCGCGGGAGTTTGGAATATCGATAAGGAGTATCGTCGCAATCTCAAACAGAACGAGGCCCACATCGAGTATCTGTGCAGAATCAAAAAAATAAGGGAGTTATTTCGCCAAAGACGTCACACGTGACAGGAGGGTATACGCTATAATTATGCCGCTAGGGGGGCATCCTCTTTTGAGGATATACCTCTGGGGGCGTTTATGTACCTTGCATTTACTCGCATGCCAGGTGAGAGTTACCGTAGGCGACTCGGGTCTTTGTTGTGTTGGTGTGACGTCTTTCGAGCGCGTTGCTGTTGCAGAAGTAAATGCCGTTGTTGTTGTTGTTGTTGTTGTTGTTGTTGTTGTTGTTGTTGTTGTTGTTGTTGACATTCCTGCTTTGATCCTCCTCCTGGGATCCACCGCACCGTGTCTCGGAATACGTACAAAAAAAGCTGTGCCGTGTACCTCAGAATAGGAACAGGCTTTGTGCTTTACCGCAGCTTAGG
The DNA here is from genome assembly GCA_018857735.1 of Alviniconcha marisindica. Lineage (NCBI taxonomy): Eukaryota > Metazoa > Mollusca > Gastropoda > Provannidae > Alviniconcha > Alviniconcha marisindica. Next base: position 593,604 of record JABMCL010002978.1, read on the forward strand.
TGCAGGTTTAGTGTTGTACCTCAGAATAGGTACAGGTGATGTGTCGTGCCTCAGAATAGGTACATGCTTTGTGCTGTACCTCGGAACAGGTACAGGTGATGTGTCGAGCCTCAGAATAAGTATATGCTTTGTGCTGTACCTCGGAATAGGTACAGATGATGTGTCGTGCCTCAAAATAGGTACAGGCTTTGTGCTGTACCTCGGAATATGTATAGATGATGTGTCGTGCCTAAGAATAGGTACAGGTTTTATTTCGTACCTCAGAATAGGTACAGGTGATGTGTCGTGCCTCAAAATAGGTACAGGCTTTGTGCTGTACCTCGGAATATGTATAGGTGATGTGTCGTGCCTCGGAATAGGTACAGGTTTTATTTCGTACCTCAGAATAGGTACAGGTGATGTGTCGTGCCTCAAAATAGGTACAGGCTTTGTGCTGTACCTCGGAATATGTATAGATGATGTGTCGTGCCTAAGAATAGGTACAGGTTTTATTTCGTACCTCAGAATAGGTACAGGTGATGTGTCGTGCCTCAGAATAGGTACGTGCTCTGTGTTGTACCTCGGAATAGGTACAGGTGATGAGTCGTACCTCAGAATGCTCTTTGGTTCAACTGGCCCTCGCTGCAATCACGTGACAACATTGTATAAAACACACACGCTGACGCAGTAATGTGCGGAAAGCCAGTTCCTCCATCTGTCGTGATATCCCACAACAGCTCACGGAGACAAATACTATACCTATAGTGGTCACAGGTGGTGTTTCGTTTATGCAAAGGTTAACTAACCTTTAAAGAGCTCCTTGCGTGTAAAATGACTGCCCGGACTCCGTTTGCAGTGGTCAGTGAAAAGTTTAGAGGAGCTTGAGACACAACCTGCGGGCACAAAGCCAGGGACATCACACCGTCGATCGCCTGGAGGAGAGAGGCGTGGAAAGAGGAAGCGCCAGACGATCTTCTTGAAAGGACGAGAGAGGATAATTGTCAATCAGACGAACATCGGATCTGTTTCAATGGCAACGTTGAGGAAACGTCTGAGAAACGGAGTGGAGCTCATGCGGGCTTTTCTGAATGCATAGATGCCATCTTGAACAGAACTGAACTGTCACCCATGCTAGGTCTTGAACGTTCGTCCAGTTTGTAGTGGAAATACTTCATCTTCTTCTTCTTCTTCTTCTTCTTCTTTTTTTTTTTTTTTTGTGTGTGTGTGGGGGGGGGGGGGAGTGCAGTTTTTTTTTCTTTTCTCTCTCTCTCTCTCTCTCTCTCTCTCTCTCTCTCTCTCTCTCTCTCTCTCTCTCTCTCTCTCTCTCTCTCTCTCTCTCTGTAGCCTGTTGGCATGCTGATTAGCAGGAGCAGTTTGTAAAAATAGGCAGTGGCCTAAAATCTTAATCCTTGCGTAATAAAGTTTTTAGTTTTTAGTTCTCTCTCTCTCTCTCTCTCTCTCTCTCTCTCTCTCTCTCTCTCTCTCTCTCTCTCTCTCTCTCTCTCTCTCTCTCTTAAACCCATATACATTCACCCTGTAATCCAGCTGCACGAGCCGTTTGTGACGACTTCGCTGCTAGAGTTGTTTGACGTCGAGTTGTCTCGTGAGAAGTACTGACCTTTGTGCCAGAGGTACTGACCTTTGTGCCAGAGGTACTGACCTTTGTGCCAGAGGCATTGACCTTTGTGCCAAAGGTACTGACCTATAATATAGGGTATATATGCCACTGGGGGCTTTAAAAATAAATAAATTAGGCTGTACCTCTGGTGGAGTTTATGTCCCTTGTGTTTACACGCATGCCAGGTGAGAGTTACCGTAGGCGACTCAGGTCTTTCTTGTTGTACTTGTGTTACGTATTTCGAGTGCCAGTTAACTCCCGTGTATGTTGACTCCAAAGAAGAGCCTGAAAAAGTCTCTCACCCTGCCTCGACCAGCAGCCAAACCAACGCTGACTGGCCTCACTGGATTGGTTGCGACGTAGAGCATCTAACCACTACCACTGTTAAGCTTTTGGCCGTCCATAACTAAATAGGCGGATCCCAGCTGCCAGCCACGCGATCTCTTCAGCCAATCAGAACGCCACAAGTAATGTGCAGCGCGAAAAACCAGAAGAATGTCTGCCAAGCAAATTCAGAAGGAAAGACTGGTGGACTCTGTTACACGAAGAGGGTTGTCCTGCAGGACTTGCTGCTGTGACTCAGAAGGAAAGACTGGTGGACTCCGTTACACGAAGAGAGGGCGTCCTGCAGGACTTGCTGCTGTGACTCAGAAGGAAAGACTGGTGGACTCCGTTACACGAAGAGGGTCGTCCTGCAGGACTTGCTGCTGTGACTCAGAAGGAAAGACTGGTGGACTCCGTTACACGAAGAGGGTCGTCCTGCAGGACTTGCTGCTGTGACTCAGAAGTAAAGACTGGTGGACTCCGTTACACGAAGAGAGTCGTCCTACAGTGCTTGTTGCCGCGACTCAGAAAGAAAGACTGGTGGACTCCGTTACACGAAGAGGGTCGTCCTGCAGGACTTGCTGCTGTGACTCAGAAAGAAAGACTGGTGGACTCCGTTACATGAAGAGAGTCAAACCAAACAAAGTGTTCTTAACGCTTTTCTTACCGCCAAGGCTACACAAAGACGGACAAGCAGACTGTCAAGTAGACACGAAGACAGACAGACAGACCGCCAAGGAGACAGGAAGACACAGACAAGCAGAACATGCAAGCAGACTCACTCACAAACAGACAGGCAGACAAACAAGCAAACGGACTTAAGGCTGGACAAGCAGGAAGACTGCAGACATGCAGGCAGACGGACAAACAGACTGACACAGACCCAGAAAGACAAGCGAGTAGACAGGCAGATGCACAAACACGACTGACAAGCGGGCTGCGTACCTCCCCGTTGCCACAGTCAAAGTGTTTGATCGGGTCACAGGGTTGGAAGTCACAGAAACTCTCGTCACTGCCGTCCTTGCAGTCAGGGCGGTGGTCGCACACCAGCGTGTACGGAACGTCATCCTGGCCAGCAGTGCACGTGAACGAGGGCGGAAGTGGCTGCAGAGACGACCGACAGGAACGGGAAGTCGTGGCAGCATCGACCCAGCATGCACTTGGAACGTCGCAAGCGAACATCTCGTGCGTCACGTGACCATCCGGACATGACGCGACTTTGAACGAGAATCCCGAACGTGTGAAGTTTGGGTTGGCAGGGAAGTGTATGTTTTCCGAGACTGTGACATGGGAAGCGGTGTTGTTCACGTGATCACTGACCACGGGAGGCACTTCACACAAAAAGTGTAGGTAGTCCCCCTGATAGCAGTCAACACTTACTACGGTCAAGAGGTTTATATTATGCCGAAGTGAGGCACACTTCTTCTCTTTTTCGGAAGCTTCCGTCGCACCAACGTAACAGACGATGGTGTTGTCCGTGTGTTGGCAGGTGTTGAAGTATCTGGAACAGAGACAGAGAGAGGCAGAGAAAGAATGATCAGGGAACAGAGACAGAGAGGGGCAGAGACAGAATGATCAGAGAACAGAGACAGAGAGAGGCGGAGACAGAATGATCAGGGAACAGAGACAGAGAGAGGCGGAGACAGAATGATCAGAGCACAGAGACAGAGAGAGGCAGAGACAGAATGATCACGGAACAGAGACAGAGAGGGGCAGAGACAGAATGATCAGGGAACAGAGACAGAGAGAGGCAGAGACAGAATGATCAGGGAACAGAGACAGAGAGGGGCAGAGACAGAATGATCAGGGGACAGAGACAGAGAGAGGCAGAGACAGAATGATCAGAGAACAGAGACAGAGAGGGGCAGAGACAGAATGATCAGGGAACAGAGACAGAGAGGGGTAGAGACAGAATGATCAGGGAACAGACACAGAGAGAGGCAGAGACAGAGAGAGGCAGAGACAGAATGATCAGG
>JABMCL010002978.1:602500-605000 GCA_018857735.1 Alviniconcha marisindica
GCCTCGCAGCGTCTGTCTCACATTCTGACCACTACATAGCAAACTGTGGCTGGTGAAACAAAAAATGGGGCCCAATATTGGCACACCTCCCCTACTAATTTAAATCCAGAGTTACCTTGGATTAATTCCATGGGATTGCCGCGACAGAGTTTATTGTCAGCTGTACATATAAAATGATTCTTGATTCTAACAAAGGCGGGCGGAATGGAGTCTGTGCACAGATCAATAACGTCAACGATGTTCGTAGAATTGTCTGCTCCGTTATTCTGACTTCCAGCCAGAGTAGTCCCATGCTCGTCTTGACTGCTGCCAGAGTTACGGGTGGATGACACGGACGTTTCCTCACTAGTCCCCGCATCAGTGACGGTACAGGGTTGGGTCAGGAAGCGGAGACATAGCGCCTTTAACACGATCAGCAGCAGGCATGCGGAAATCTTCAGTCCTGTCTGGCGCATGCTGCACGTGACAAGTCGTCCTTCAGAGAAAACGATGGTCCTTGAGCAAACCAGCCCTTTTGTTTGTAGTCTTTGAATCCTTCGTATGTAGTCTTTGAAGCCTTCGTATGTAGTCTTTGAATCCTTTGTATGTAGTCTTTGTATCTTTTGTATGTATAGTCTTTGAATCCTTTGTATGTAGTCTTTGTATCCTTTGTATGTAATCTTTGAATCCTTTGAATCCTTTGTATGTAGTCTTTGAATCCTTTGTATGTAGCCTTTGAATTTATTTTCTTCTTCTTCTTCTCCAAACTTTTAATGCCTATGCTGTCGTAATCGTACTGAGCTCTATAAACACTAAACACCTATACAATTGTAATTTTATCCAACGGCTCTACAAACATTATAACTATACAACTGACTAGTTATGTAACTAGTCTACAAACAATGACACCTACGCAACTGAAATGTTATCCAGCGGATCTAGAAACATTTTTTATATATACGGCTCTGCAAACACTAACACTTATAAAACAACACTGTCGTCTTATCCTGTTCCACGAATTCTTACACCTTCGCGGCCGTAGCTCTCGTAGCTGTAGTCTTACCCGGCTCTACAAACACTAATGCCTGTAGCTGTAGTCTTATCCTGTAGCTGCAAACACTCGTACCTGTAGCTGTAGTCTCATCCGGATCTACAAACACTCATACCTGTAGCTGTAGTCTCATCCAGATGTACACTCATACCTGTAGCCGTAGTCTCATCCGGATCTACAAACACTCATACCTGTAGCTGTAGTCTCATCCAGATGTACACTCATACCTGTAGCTGTAGTCTCATCCGGATCTACAAACACTCATACCTGTAGCTGTAGTCTCATCCGGATCTACAAACGCTCATACCTGTAGCTGTAGTCTCATCCGGATCTATAAACACTCATACCTGTAGCTGTAATCTCATCCGGATCTACAAACACTCATACCTGTAGCTGTAGTCTCATCTGGATCTACAAACGCTCATACCTGTAGCTGTAGTCTCATCCGGATCTATAAACACTCATACCTGTAGCTGTAATCTCATCCGGATCTACAAACACTCATACCTGTAGCTGTAGTCTCATCTGGATCTACAAACACTCATACCTGTAGCTGTAGTCTTATCCTGTAGCTGCAAACACTCATAGCTGTAGCTGTAGTCTTATCCAGCTCTACAAACATTGATACCTGTAGCTGTATTCTTATCTTGTAGCTGCAAATACTCATACCAGTACTGTAGTCTCATCGGGCTCTGCAAACACTCATACCTGTAGCTGTAGTCTCATCGGGCTCTACAAACACTCATACCTGTAGCTGTAGTCTTATTCGACTCTTCAAACACTGACACCTGTAGCTGTTGTCTCATCCAACTCTACACTCTTACCTGTAGCTGTAGTCTTATCCGGATCTACAAACACTCATCTCATACCTGTAGCTGTAGTTTCATCCGGATCTACAAACACTCATACCTGTAGCTGTAGTCTCGTCCGGATCTGCAAACACTCTTACCTGTAGCTGTAGTCTTATCCGGATCTACAAACACTCATACCTGTAGCTATAGTCTCGTCCGGATCTACAAACACTCATACCTGTAGCTGTAGTCTCGTCCGGATCTACAAGCATTTCTGCATATGCAGCTGTATAAGTTAATACTATAAGCAATGCCTAATGCCAGCATCGGGAGCTGTACTATAGGCCTACTACACAATAAGCAGCAATAGGTAGTATTTATCAATAAAGCGGTTGTGTTGTGTGTTGTTTTATTTCTTTGCTTTAATTTTGCCGTTTCATTCGTCGTCTTTATATATGCGCGCGTACAAGCACGCTCGCGTGCATCTGCGAGCGTGTCAGTGTGCATGCTTGCGTGTGTTCGTGTGTGCGGCCTGTGTGTGTGTGTGTGTGTGTGTGTGTGTGTGTGTGTGTGTGTGTGTGTGTGTTGTGTGTGTGTGTGTGTGTGTGCGTGCTGCGTGCGTGCGTGTGGTGCGTGTGCGTGCGTGCTGGTGCGTGTCGTGTCGTGTGGTGTGTGTGTG
>JABMCL010002978.1:612500-630000 GCA_018857735.1 Alviniconcha marisindica
ACTCCACAAGAGGTACATCCTCAAAAGGACAGCCTGAAAAACCTACAGTCAAACCCACGCTAGCTGCTCCCATCATACAGATTGCGATGTAAAGCATTTGACCACGACATGGGTCATGTCCAGCTTCTGGCCGTCCGGAGACAAACAGGCGGACCACGACCCATGTCTAGATTCTGGCCGTCCGGAGACAAACAGGCGGACCACGACCCATGTCCGGATTCTGGCCGTCCGGAGACAAACAGGCGGACCACGACCCATGTCCAGATTCTGGTCGTCCGGAGACAAACAGGCGGACCACGACCCATGTCCGGATTCTGGCCGTCCGGAGACAAACAGGCGGACTACGACCCATGTCCGGCTTCCGGCCGTCCGGAGACAAACAGGCGGACCACGACCCATGTCCAGCTTCTGGCCGTCCGGAGACAAACAGGCGGACCACGACCCATGTCCAGCTTCTGGCCGTCCGGAGACAAACAGGCGGACCCCATCCTTGGTTACCCGAGCAGCTTCCCAGTCAGAACATCACAAATAATGTTCCGCGCGAAAAGCCGGAAGAATGTCCGCCATGTTTGCCTCAGCAGCAAATCCGAAGCCCCAGATCGAAAGGCAGGTGAAGTCCGTTACGTGGGACATCAGGGTCGGTTTGCTGTGGTTGCTGTCGTGTCTTTCCAAGCGAGACAGAGTCAGCACGGGCCGGTTTCGGAAAGTAAACAAGCCGATGACTGCTACAACTTTGGTCTGCAATCACTTTATTCAGGGATCTGTGTCGTGACAGCGAGCGGGCGAAAGGGTTCCTCACTGGCTTGAACAGCAACACGTTGTGGTACACAGTCTGTCACAAGTGTACGTCACTTACTCTACGTAATACCTACCAAGCACCTGCCCAGGAGGCCTTGGCTAACATCAACACAGAGATCAAAGGGGCTGCGGAAATACTGCGAAAACAAATTCTATATAGAACAGCGAATCTATCTTTCTGGTCAGCGTTAGTTGACTGTAGTGTGAAGGTCGGGGCTAGCGAATTTTGTGTGGAGGTAAAGGATAAGCAGTGTTGTGTGGTGGTCAAGGGATAGTAAGTGTTGTGTGGAGGTCAGGAATAGTGAGTGTTGGTTGAGGCCAAGGATAGTGAGCGTTGATTGAGGTCAGGGATAGTGAGTGTTGATTGAGGGTAAGGGATAGTGAGTGTTGATTGAGGTCAGGGATAGTGAGTGTCGCGTGGAGGTCAGGGATAGTGAGTGTTGATTGAGGTCAGGGATAGTGAGTGTTGTGTGGAGGACAAGGGATAGTGAATGTTGTGTGGAGGTCAAGGCATAGTACAGTGAGTGTTGTGTGGAGGTCATGGATAGTGAGTGTTGTGTGGAGGTCATTGCTGGTGAATAGTGTATGGACATTAGAGCTAGTGATTGTTGTGTGGAGGTTAAGATTAGTGTAAAGGTCAGAATTAGAACTAGTGAGCAGTATGTGGAAGTCAGAGCTAGTGTGTGGAGGTCATTGCTGGTGAGTAGTGTATGGACATTAGAGCTAGTGATTGTTGTGTGGAGGTCAAGATTAGTGTAAAGGTCAGAATTAGAACTAGTGAGCAGTATGTGGAAGTCAGAGCTAGTGTGTGGAGGTCATTGCTGGTGAGTAGTGTATGGACATTAGAGCTAGTGATTGTTGTGTGGAGGTTAAGATTAGTGTAAAGGTCAGAATTAGAACTAGTGAGCAGTATGTGGAAGTCAGAGCTAGTGTGTAGAGGTCATTGCTGGTGAGTAGTGTATGGGCATTAGAGCTAGTGATTGTTGTGTGGAGGTCAAGATTAGTGTAAAGGTCAGAATTAGAACTAGATGAGCAGTATGTGGAAGTCAGAGCTAGTGTGTAGAGGTCATTGCTGGTGAGTAGTGTATGGACATTAGAGCTAGTGATTGTTGTGTGGAGGTCAAGATTAGTGTAAAGGTCAGAATTAGAACTAGTGAGCAGTATGTGGAAGTCAGAGCTAGTGTGTAGAGGTCATTGCTGGTGAGTAGTGTATGGACATTAGAGCTAGTGATTGTTGTGTGGAGGTCAAGATTAGTGTAAAGGTCAGAATTAGAACTAGTGAGCAGTATGTGGAAGTCAGAGCTAGTGTGTGGAGGTCATTGCTGGTGAGTGATGCGTGGAGGTCATTGCTGATGAGTGATGCATGGAGGTCATTGCTGGTGGGTGATGCGTGGAGGTCATTGCTGGTGAGTAATGCATGGAGGTCATTGCTGGTGGGTGATGCGTGGAGGTCAGGACTAGTGAATGTTGTACATGGGTCAGTGCGATGTGGAAGCTTTGGTCTCTCCTTTGGCCAGCAGCTGAGCCAACAGGAACTTCCTCAGCCTTCCTTCCCTCTCAAGGCGCGAGCGCTCCAGTATCATGTTGAGCGTGTAGAGGAACGGGTTGATGGCCGAGTTGAGTGGGAGAGCGAAGATGGCCACGGCGACACTCACCTCCCCGGAGATGGCTACGCCGTTGGAGGCCAGCAGCCCCAATAAACCAATGGGAAACCAGCAGAGAAAGTCCGACATGGCGATGGTGATCAGCCGCCGTGCAATGGCAATGTCCTTAGAACTTCTGTTGACGTCCGCTGTTTTCATGGAGTTGGCCTTAACGGTGTAGTAGATGACACCCTGCCCAAGGGCGATCAAGAGAAAGAGGACAAAGTTGAGAACGATCATGACGCCGAAGGTGTACGTGCGTCCCGGAAAGTCGTTCCTGGTGACGGGCAGCGGGATGCAGATGGCCCGTCTGGCTGTAGAACTGCCAGTGAGCCGTGGCGGGCAGCAGAGGAAGGAGGGCGAGCAGCAGACCGAAGAGCCACACCAGCAGGCTGGCCACGACCGCAGAGCGCGGGCTGAAGCGCAGCTGACTGAAAGGGAAGCGCAGCACCAGGAAGCGGTCCACGGTGATGAGACAGACGACCAGGGCTGACACCTCACTGGACATCAGGGACAGAAACCCGGCCACCTGGCACGCTGCGCTGTGTCTCCAGGTGCTTTCCTCCCACAGGTAAGACCCCAGGTACACGCGGTCCGCCACCCCGATCACTGCCAGGTACAGGCCCATCAGAAAGTCCGACAGGCACAGGTTGGTGACGAACACGTCAAAACCCAGTTTGATCTTGCTTCTGATCGTTCTCACGACGATGCTGGCCAGGTTTCCCACCAACGCCATGACGGCGAACCCGGCCAGAAAGCCGCGGTAAAGGTTGGAACGCAGCAGAGCTTCACAGGAAGAGATCTCGTCAGACGGGGCGTGGCAGTTCAGTGGATTAAAGTCCTCCGGCAGAATAACCGGACAGCACAGCTTGAAGTTGATTGCGTGCACACTCTGCAGGTCGCTCAATCCCTTGAAAATGTCTCGTGGGAACTCGGACAAAGGACAACCTAGGAGGTCAAGTGTCTGGAGCTTTGTCAGAGGTTTAAAACCGGTTTCAGAGACCTGCTGCACGCCACTGTGTGACAGATTTAAACTCTGGAGGTTCATCAACACAGACAGGTTGTCGACGTTCAGTGTAGTCATGACGACGCCAGACAGGTCTAACTCTCGGAGAGAGCCCAACGAGGGCAAACCAGGGTCATGGCCGAACACCGTCACCAGCGGGTTTCCTGCCAGCGACAGGCGTCGCAGGTGTTTGGGGGTGACTGAGGTGAGCGGAGGTGACAGCGGACAGGCGGTTGTCGGCGAGGTCGAGACTGTGGAGGTTGGGCAAGTCAGGCAGGTGCAGAGAGTGCAGCCCGCACAGCCCCAGCCCGAGGTGCACCAGCAGCCTGTTCTCCGTCACGTTGCCAGGCAACAGGCCCGTGCCCCGAGCCTCCAGGAACCGCAGCTCGGGGTAGCGGTCCACCCGGAACGGGCGGGTGCAGAAAAAAGCCAGGCCGTAGCACGTGCAGCTTTCGGGACAGGCGGCGTTACAGCTGAGTTCATCGTCGCGCAGCGGACATTGGTACACGCCGTCGCACAAGTGGTCGGGGTGCAGGCACACTGTCAAGGACCCCCGACAGCGGTACCAGCCGGTGCACGTGTACTCTTCACACCCCGCCTCGTCTTCCCTGCCCGGGCAGTCATTCACACCGTTGCAGCGCAAGTACACCGGCAAGCAGTAGTCTCCCTTCTCCGCACACCGGAAATGAGTCTCCGGGCACAGGGCCCCGGGGGTCATCGGTCGAGCTGTGAAAGACGCTAGCTCTTTGTCTTTGCCGTCAAAGTCCACGATGGCGGGAGGAGGAGTTAAAAAGAAAAACGATACGGCCGTAGGGTACACGCACCCAAGAAGTTCGTCTTCGGCTTTCAGGCAGTCCGCAAAACGGTCGCACGTTGCTTCCACCGGCACACACTTTAGGCCGAGTCAGTGAGGTAAGAAACAAAAACAAAATTTAAGCACGAGGTCAATACCAGGAAGAAACACGAGGTCAATACGAAACACGAGGTCAATACCAGGAAGAAACACGAGGTCAATACGAAACACGAGGTCAATACCAGGAAGAAACACAAGTCACAATAATAATAATGTGCATCGACTCCAGGAGTGCTACGAGGATACATATTAACCTAAAGACAATAATGTGAATAGATACGCATATAAAACACAGTTCTGCAGATGCAGTTCAGTATTACATGTATTATTAAACACACACACACACACACACACACACACACACACACACACACACACACACACACACACACACACACACGCACACGCAGACACACACACACACACACGCACACACACACACACGCACGCACGCACGCACACGCACGCACGCACGCACGTACGCACGCGCACACACACACACAAATACACACACACACACACACACGCACGCACGCACGCACGCACGCACACACACACACACACGCACACGCACACACACTATTCACACAACGCGCGCACGCATGACTGTATCGAAAATCGGATTATTCATATTAATTTGGACGGCAGCATAACTGTGAGAAAAGGAGCGTCTTCAATTCGGTTTTGAAAGATGATAGAGTTGAGGTCTTGTGAGAGTAAATTCCAAATGTGGGGTCCAAAGTTAAAAGAAAGTTCGAAAGCCATGATGCTACTTTCTAGGGTTTGTATTTGTTGCATTCTGAGCCTGCGGGTGTCAGAGGTGTGTGCAGCGGTGTGACGGGTTGCTAAGAGAACGAGTCTTGCGGCAAAGTTTACAGTTTTCTGGAGAGGTTTGATGATAAAATTTGGTGAACCCATAAGGACGCAGTTGCAGTAGTCAAGCTGTGAGAGGATACAGGAAGTAACAAGAGTGCTGTTTCTGCGTCATCAAATCATAAGCAAATGTTTACTTCACAGCTAAAGACACGGGGGACTTCAATATGTTTGTCGAGAATTGAGTGAAGATGAAGTTGAATGAGCTGAGAAAGGCAGACCCGTCATCAAATCATAAGCAAATGTTTACTTCACAGCTAAAGACACGGGGGACTTCAATATGTTTGTCGAGAATTGAGTGAAGATGAAGTTGAATGAGCTGAGAAAGGCAGACCCGTCATCAAATCATAAGCAAATGTTTACTTCACAGCTAAAGACACGGGGGACTTCAATATGTTTGTCGAGAATTGAGTGAAGATGAAGTTGAATGAACTGCGAAAGGCAGACCCTCGAAAGTGGAGTTCTTGGCAGAAGGCGAAGCATGATAAAGCCCGTTCTTAACTGGGCGAATGTTTGTTCGCCGAACATACTTCGGACACTTCGACGAACTATGATTCGTTTCTTATTGAACTTTTAGTTCGCCGAACATGGTCGGGCAGTCCAAACTTTACTTCGTTCTCAACTGGCTCGTAATGAGATGCAAGCTTCGGCCCGAACTTGCGGCAGACGCGCAGCAGACAGCATGATCGAAAATGTAGGCTAAAGTCAAGTCATGTCAAGTCAATATACTTTAATCATCCCTCACAGGGTAATTTAACTAACTACTATCTCATTCTGGGTCTCCGAGACAAGGCTGCGCCTCCCACAAGTCAACAAATAAACAAATTCCCTCCGAAGCGAGTGAAGAACCTAGCGACACCGTCATCCATTTTGATTTTGATTTTTTCTTCATTCACAGGAGAGCTCTGCTCTCAGCCAATCAGAGGCAATGATCGTCGAATAGGGCGAATGTTCCCAGAACATGTTGAGCGAAGCTATTTGGACCCCGAATATAGCTTCGACGAATACTTCCAACTAGATTCGCGAAGAAAAGTTCGCCCAATTAAGAACCAACTAGCTTCGCCGAATACTTCCAACTAGGTTCGCGAAGAAACATTCGCCCAATTAAGAACGGGCATAAGGTATGTTCTGACCTACCCCAGGTCTGAAAGAGAGAAATTGGACAGTTGAGGATCTTTAAAGCCTCGGTTCCCGAAGGTATACCATCGGGCTGTGAAAATTCGTCCATGCTCAGTCGAGACAGTTCATTTGGGCAAAGGTGGGGGGCTTTGAGGGGCATAAATCGTGAACAGAAAGACGCAGTTCAGCAACTGTTTGAAAGTAACGGCTGGCCTTGGAATGTTGAAGTGTGAAACTAAAAGCACAGCACTGTCCACGTCACTATAGATTAGTAGATATGCCCTGCCCATTTGTATCCAAAGTGTCCTCCCTTCAAAGCTTTTGCATACTAAACTACAATGTGCCAGTTCTAACAACAACAAAAAACTAAAACAAAAAAGATACTTATTCTTAGCGTTCTAGTATAAACTACCCACCCCCCACCCCCACCCCACCGAACCGGTTTTCCCGCCCCATGTCTTCAACAACTGGGACCACATAAAAGCTTCATGACGCGTAAAAATGTCCTAGGTTTGAACGTAAACCCCTCTAGCCCCAGTCCCCTCCTCGACGCCCAATTACCCTCCCTCTCCCCGCCGCTTCTCTGCAAGAACTCGGACCCAACACATTGCTATTGATATTTTCCTCCATGCCCCCCCCCCCTTATTCGACCCTCCCCCCCCCCCCCCAACCCTACCCCTCCCCCTTCCCCCACCCTTTCTTGAAAAACTCGAACCAAACAAAACATTGTTAACGCTTTAGCGTCAACTACCAGCCCCACCCCCACCCGCCCCCGTGTAGACCACAGAAAAGAGGCCAGCCGAAACAGATGAACGGGTACACCGGAAGACATAGAGAGGAGAGAGACGGAAGGAAATAGACAGAAAGAGAAGAAGCAGATGAGCAGGAAGAGCTGAAGGCTGACAAAAAGACAAAAAGGCTAGCGAGTGGGAAGGAAACCTTGCAAACAAGCAGAACGCAAGGTAGACACGAAGACAGACAAACAGAACGCCAGACAAGAAGACAGACAATTATGCGGATGACAAGACACGAGGACAGACACAGGCAGACAAGCAGACCACCAAGGACACACGAAAAAGGACAAGCAGACCACCAAGGTCACACGATGACAGATAAGCAGACCATCAAGGACACACGAAAAAGGGCAAGCAGACCACCAAGGACACACGAAAAAGGACAAGCAGACCACCAAACACACGATGACAGACATGCAGACCACCAAGGACACACGAAAAAGGACAAGCAGACCACCAAGGACACACGAAAAAGGACAAGCAGACCACCAAACACACGAAAATGGACAAGCAGACCACCAAAGACACACGAAAAAGGACAAGCAGACCACCAAGGACACACGAAAAAGGACACGCAGACTACCAGGAAAACACGAAAAAGGACAAGCAGACCACCAAGGACACACAAAAAAGACAAGCAGACCACCAAAGACACACAAAGACAGACAAGCAGACCACCAAGGACACACACAAAAGGACAAGCAGACCACGATGGACACACGAAAAAGGACAAGCAGACCACCAAGGACACACGAAGACAGACAAGCAGACCACCCTGGACACACGAAAAAAAGCAAGCAGTCCACCAAGGACACACGAAAAAGGACAAGTGGACCACCAAGGACACACGAAAAAGGACAAGCAAACCACCAAGGACACACGAAAAACGACAAGCAGACCACCAAGGACACACGAAAATGGACAAGAAGACCACCAAGAACACACGAAAAAGGACAAGCAGGCCACCAAGTAGACACGAAGACAAGCAAATGGACAGGTAGAAAAGACAAGCAGATGTACTGTAGACAGGATTGATTGATTGAACTTTATTACAAAAGAATAAGGGTTTAGGCACGAATACCTGTCGGTCAACCTGTCCTTGAAACAGTTACAAACACCTATATATATATAAGAAACAGTTACACACACACACACACACACACACACACACACACACACACACACACACACACACATATATATATATATATATATATATATATATATATATATATATTGATCATAGGGGGAAAACCAATGTCAATCGATAATTATGAACAATACAAAAGAGTAATAAATCAAATCACTGGGAGACTATACATGCATTATTTGTTTGTTTTTGGTGGGTGTGTGAGGGGGAGGGGGAGGGGGAGGTATTTACAACAATCTGCTTCTGAACCATTTATGAAGCTGTGTTTTGAGGCTGGTAAGTGAAATGCATGATTTTATTTGATTTGGGATAGTATTCCACAGGGATGCGCCTGAAAATGAGAAACTAGTTTTAAAAAGATCTATTCTAGGTTTTGGCAGAGTTATGAATCTAGATGTGGCGCGAGTGTTCGAACAGATAAAAAGTTGTTTAATGTACGGCGGCGCAAGAGTTTTGTATGCTTTGAATACTAAAACTACCTTATTGAACATAAGCTTTTGTTTGAGTGGAAGTAGTCCAAAGTACCGTAGCTTTGCATCGGCAGTTAAATAAGAATAAGATATCATCATTTGCAGCTCTTCTGTGAAGAGAATTAAATCAAATAAGATATCACTACAGCCGTCCCAGACAGTTGATGCATAGGTTAGGTGAGGGGAAATATGAGCATAGTAAAACAGCTTGCGCTTAGGAGTTTCCACAAAGTGTCTGAGCTGTGACAACAGATAAAGAATTTTTGAAACTGTTTTACATGTGACAATAATGTGTGGTCGCCAGCTAAATTCATCATCAATAATAACGCCAAGGTGCTGGTGCTCATGAACTTGTTCAATATGACTGTCTTTAAGACTAAGATTAAGGTGAAGCAAGCGAAGCTGATGTTTCTGCCTAGTAGTAAGTAGCATACTTTTTGTTTTTGCAGGATGTAAAATCATGGCATTATTGTCGCAACAGTCAGATGCTTCATTTATGCTTCTCTGTAGTTCCTTTTGAACAGTGTCTGTATTTTTAACAGATGTATTTAGTGAAGTATCTATCCGCAAACATGTCACAATTAACTTTATTACTAGTAATATGCAGGGGAAGATCATTGATAAAAATTACAAATAGAAGCGGTCCTAAAATAGATCCTTGAGGAATTCCACAACGAATTAGAGAATTTATCGTTAACATAAACACTTTGTGATCTTAGCTCCAGATAAGATTTAAATAACGAGACAAATGGGGAGTTTGCTGTATATAAGGATAATTTCTTAAGTAGAATATTATGATTAACAAGATCAAAGCTTTTTTTAAGTCAAGAAAAACAGCACCAACAACCTCAGAGTTGTTGATGGCAGAAAGCCAGTTATCACGCAGTTTGGCTAATGCTGTGTGGCATGAGTGTTGATGACGAAAACCTGACTGTGACTGGCATAATAGATTGTGTTCAGTAAGTAAATTCAGTACGTGTTTATGTATAATTATGTCTTTCTATCGGTTTTGAAAGCAAGGCAAGTATGGATATGAGACGAAAGTTGTTTGGTTCACTTAAATCACTGGTTTTAGGCAGAAGAATCACTTTTGCTTTTTTTGGGGGGGGGGAAGTTGGGAAGACGTTGTTAAGAATAGATAAGTTTTTATATATATAGGTGAGAGGCTCGACTATTTTTGGGAGACCTAGTTTTAAGAGAAATGGATTAATATTAT
The DNA here is from genome assembly GCA_018857735.1 of Alviniconcha marisindica. Classification (NCBI taxonomy): domain Eukaryota; kingdom Metazoa; phylum Mollusca; class Gastropoda; family Provannidae; genus Alviniconcha; species Alviniconcha marisindica. Next base: position 622,423 of record JABMCL010002978.1, read on the forward strand.
CATGTCCCATGGATTTATTGTTATCCATCATAGTAATATATTTACCAACATCAAGGACAGTCATGGTGGTATAATAAAGCTGTCATTAGGGTTTAATATTTTATCGCAGAAATCTCTCAATGACTTGGAACAAGCAAAGTTATCTGAAGTAAATCCACTAGACTGAGCTAAAGTTTCAGCTAATGTTAAAAAGTGAAAGTTGAATATGTTAGGAGAAATTGTTGTAGTGGAGCTTTGTGTGTGTGTGTGTGGAGAGAGAGAGAGAGAGAGAGAGAGAGAGAGAGAGAGAGAGAGAGAGAGAGAGAGAGAGAGAGAGAGAGAGAGAGAGAGAGAGAGATTTGTTTATTTCGTTGATAGCTTTCAATATTGTGGAAGTACTTTCATCCAATTCTATAAGTTTATCAAAGTAAAACTTCTTAGCTGAGCGCACTAAGCTTTTAACCTTGTTTCTCTGCTTCTTGAACTCTTCAAATCTTTTTTCCTTTTTGAGGCGGTCACGAACGGCCATTGCAGTCGTCACATCCCCAGTAAGCCACGGTGGTAATTTTGGATGCTTTACTCTTTTCTTACGTAGTGGAGCATGAACGTTGATGATTGGCATGATAATATCGTACCAAACTGACAAAGCGTCATCAGGATTATTAAACTTATAAACATCACAGATAGGAGCACAACTCAAATCAAAAAGAAAGGCATCTTTGTTGAATCGTTTAAATGTTCTATACTGTATAGTGGTGTGACCTTTGGGTGGACGTCGTGGTAGCTTTATGGACCATGTACAACGGACGGGAAAGTGATCACTGACGGCAATGTTAGATACAGATATACTGTGAACAAGATTCGGTTATTGGTGTATATGTGGTCAATAAGAGTATTTGCGAAGCAGGCTACTCGCGTGGGTTATGTGATTAACTGATTTAGACCAAGGATTGAAAATTTCCAGGCCAAGTAGGTCAATATTAAAATTACACAATAGAAGGACGTTATTTTTACTTTCAGAAACACAGTCTAACATAGTTACGAACTCATCATACCATTCGTACGTGGCAGCTGGGTTTCGATAAACATACCCTACTAGCAAGGACGGTGTTTTAGGATTTCAAATTTCCACCCAAAGGCTTTCAACGCATTGTGATTCCAGGTCAGTACGCCTAGTGGTAATATTTTGTATAGAACTGTGAACATAAAGGGCCAGGCCTGTTTCACCTTGCTTTACAATATCGCGTCTGTATATGGTATCATGTGGAATTGCAATCGATTCATCTGATACACAATAATTAAATCGAGTTTCACTCAGACCAAACAAATTAATAGAAAAGTGGACACATCAGGTACTTTGTTAAATAAATGACAGACATTCAGGTGTCCTACACGTAGTCCTGATTCACTTACGTAAGTTTCAGGAGATGCTGATGACATCATAAAATACATATACAACAAAACATTATAAAATTAAAACAAAATCAACAAAGAATCAAGAGTTTATCAGTAAGTGTACCACACGTTCCGGCACTAGTCCCAGTTGAATCTGTACACGAATCACCGTACAGGAAAATCAGGAAAACAGGCAAGCAGACTCACAGACGGACAGGCAGACAGACAAGCAAACGGACTGAAAGCCGGACAAGCAGGCGGACAGTAGACATGCGCTAGACGGACAGACCCAGGAAGACAGGCGAGTAAACAGGCAGACGGACAAACAGACTGACAGAGACCCATGAAGACAAGCGGACTGCGTACCTCCCCGTTGCTACAGTCAAAGTGTTTGATCGGGTCACAGGATGGGAAGTCACAGAAGTTCTCGTCACTGCTGTCCTTGCAGTCAGGGCGGTGGTCGCACACCAGCGTGTACGGAACGTCATCCTGGCCAGTAGTGCACGTGAACGAGGGCGGAAGTGGCTGCAGAGACGACCGACAGGAACGGGAAGTCGTGACAGCATCGACCCAGCATGCACTTGGAACGTCGCACGCGAACATCTCGTGCGTCACGTGACCATCCGGACATGACGTGACTTTGAACGGGAACTCCGAACGTGTGAAATTTGGGTTGGCAGGGAAGAGCATGTTTTCCGAGACTGTGACATGGGAATCGGTGTTGTTCACAGTCATCACTGACGACGGGAGGCACTTCACACAAAAAGTGCGCGTAGTAATTCTTATAGCAGTCGATGGTGACTATGTACAGGTGGTTACTGTTGTACTGCGTTGAGGCACACTTCCTCTCCTTTTCGCTGTACTCCGCTACTCCAACGTAATAGGCGATGGTGTTGTCCGTGTACTGCCAGGTGTTGAAGTATCTGGGACAGAGACAGAGACAGAGAGAGGCAGAGACAGAGAGAGGCAGAGACAGAATGATCAATGTTTGGTAACTTCGGGCCGTTTGCCCAATCTCATGGGGAGAGTAAGTAAGTAACTTGGTGTTTTACGCCCAGTCAGCGTTACCTCATGGGGCTCGCCCTGATATAGCCGCAACGGTTGACTGGGCGTTACAACACCAGGTTACTTACTTACCTCATGAGGAGAACAGCGCACACAAGCAAGCAAGTGAGGGAGGGAGGTGGGGGGGGGGGGAAGGGGGGGCGAGAAAGGAAGTGGAGAGAATTTTCTTCTTAATACAGAATCACTAATTCGTGTTATATTGAAGAAAGACACACTCACACAGTCATTGTCCAGTTATCACCAGGTTATACATTACCAGAGCGTTAAGCATGAATCAGTAAATCAAAATAAGAGACAACTTTTCATAGCTCTGGATCCTAAACACACGAACCTTAATTTCTGCATGGCAGGCAGAGAAAGAATATGAATATCCATTAAATAATAACAATCATTTCTATAGTGCCGTATCTCACCGACAAGGGTGAACACACCGCGCTTCAGGAGATCTACAAAAATATATACATAAAGCTTTCAAAATAATATTTAATCATATTGTATTCTTCGCACACCATAAACACACACACACACACACACACACACACACACACACACACACATACACACACACACACACACACACACACACACCACACACACACACACACACACACACACACACACACACACACACACACACACACCACACCCCACACACACACACACCACACACACACACACACACACACACTACACACACACACACACACACACACACACAACACACACACAACACCAACACACACACACACCACACACACCACACACACACACACACACACACACACAACACCATACACACACACACACACACACACACACACACACACACACACACACACAACACACACACACACAACACACACACACACACACCACACACACACACACACACACACACACACACACACACACACACACACACACACACACACACACACGTACACGCTGAGAGGCACACAGACAGTATGAAGGAAAGACTGGCAGTACTTACAGAGACGGCTTGTCTCTTGAAGCCACACGTACACCGATGTAAAACCTGAACTCCTTTAGAAACAAGTGATCCATTAAGTTCAACACCTGGTACCAATCGTCCTGCGTGTTCAGACTGGCCAGGCGTCCCCCGTGTCGCACACAGTGGCGGTCAGCGGCGTCCCACGAGATCTGCTTTTTCTCGAAGAGCGTGTAGCAACTGCTCCCGATGGACACCCGACCGACCCCGCATCGCTCGGATGTGTAGGGACAGGACGCCTCGTCCTCACCTCCAGAACACTCCACCTGAACACGACAGAAGAGCGGGGTTTCGATTCGGCTTATTGTGGGCTACAACTGGGGCCGTTGCAGTCGGTACGTGTCTGCACAGATAATAGCATGCACGTACTGTGTGATCAGTGCATGTACTGTGTGATCAGTGCATGTACTGTGTGATCAGTGCTGCGCTCCTCTTGCTGCTAAACGAATTTCCCTCTTGTGCCGATTTTTGTTTGTTTTTTGTTTCTAGTTGTTTGTTTGTATGTTTGTTTGTTTGTCTGATTGTTGGTTGGTTTGTTGTTGGTATTTTTTTTGTTTTGTTTGTTTCTTTCAGGGGAGGGGTCTATTTTTGCGTATATCTTTTTTCTTTTCTTTTGTTATGAGAGCGAGACAAAACGCTGTTTGGTTAATATTGTTATTATTTTACGCCAGTCGACGCCTCAGGCCAAGTGAAAAGAACAGCTCCTTGTACAGCAGCATGAAGCTGGAATTTCTGGCCATGAAATGGACGATCACTGACAAATCTGGCCAGTCGTCCTCTCGAGATCCTGGCCATAGACTTCATGAAGATGGAAACCGCCAATGATGGAAAAGAAGACGTCCTCGTGCTGACGGACGTCTTCGCCAAGTTCTCTCTAGCCATCCCCACAAGCAACCAAAAAGCAGTGACAGTCGCCATGGTGTTGGTTCTCGACTGGTTTCAACGCTATGGAGTTCCACAGAGGATCCATAGTGACCAGGGTCGGAACTTTGAATCCAAGCCGGTATTGCCCTCTGTGAGCTGTAATTATGGCATCCACAAAACTCGAACCACGCCATACCATCCACGTGGCAATGCCCAGTGTGAACGATTTAATCGCTCTCTGCATGACCTACTAGCTACGCTCTCTTCCCCCAGAACTGAAGACCAAGTGGCTACAGTTTTTGCCAGAGCTTGTACAGGAGTACAGCAACACCCCGCATGCCTCGACTGGTTTTTCGCCCCACTTCCTTCTATTTGGGCAGGAACAGCAACTGCCAGTAGACTACCTACCTACTTGGGCGCGCAGTGCCTTCGGCAGTGGGACCTACAGACTGGGTAAGACTATCATTGGCGGGAGCTGCAACGAGTATCATTTTTGCCGCAACAAAAGTCGCGACAAACACGCGACAAAAATGATACTTGCATAATTTTGCCGCGACAAAAGACGTGTTTTGTCGCGACAAACATGTGTCGCGACAAACACATGTTCGTCGCGACAAAAATGATACTTGTGGCAGCTCCCGCCAATGATATAAGACAGCATCGGCTCCGGCTTCAAGACGCACATGCGAGAGCACTGAAACACCTGCAGCAGGCTGTGACAGAGAGGGTCAAACAGACAGACCAGAGGGCCGCTGATCATCCACTTTACGTTGGTGATCTTGTCTACATGAGAAACTAGGTCGTCGGCAGGAGCAAAATACGAGACAGATGGCGTCCAGAGCTGTATGTTGTGACGGCACGGTCATACCCAGGTATTCACGTGTAGGCAGTCGAGCCGTTTGCAGGTGGACAGGAAGGGACCGTCAGTGGCGACGATCTGTTGCAGGCCAGAACCCCGCTGGAGGTTGCCAGAGACGTACCACTACCAGCATTAGATGCGCCCATGCCACCAGAACAGCACCATCCGGACCAAGATTGGGTCGGCCTGTCAACGTTGGTCCAGCGCCATCATCAGCTTCAGCCTCAGCAACTTCAGACGTTCCACGGCCCGTGACTGCTGATTCCGACCCTTCAGGTGCTCCAGCCGTCGACGTTACAACTTCTGCCCAGCCTGTATTGAGACGCTCTGCCCGAATAAACAAGGGTGTTAATCCTAATGCGGCAAACGTACCCCGGAGTGCATTGTGGCGACCATATCACGAGTAATGTAACACTGGACCGAGCTGTATTATGCTGAGGACAGTCGGACATCTATCACGTATGCCGCTGCCAATGTTAGCACACACCGGATGTGCAGAATCTTAGTTCACGAATCACAGTGAACTGTGAACATGAATCGCATGTGTTATCTAGCGGTCATGTTGCTTTTATCATAATTATGTTTACATTGGTTCTTCATTTTGTGTTTTTGGAAACGTCAGGTTTTGCTCTCAACCGGCAGCGGTTGTGCGACTATCTGTTGCATACGTTGTTCTGCTATTCTGTGGAGGGTTTCTTTCAGTAAGGTAGGTCAAGCCGTCAGTAATACGTTGGGAAAATGGAATAGTTGTTGTCTAAAGTGGTTTTGTTTGGGTTCTACTTTGACGATTTGTTAGTTCAACTCTCAGTAGCTCCTGAATAGTTATAGTGTATTGTCGTTCTCCGTGGGTTCTACTTTGATGATTTGTTAGTTCAACTCTCAGCAGCGCCTGAATAATTATAGTGTATTGTAGTTCTGTGTGGGTTCTACTTTGATGATTTGTAGTGTATTGCCGTTCTCCGTGGGTTCTACTTTGATGATTTGTTAGTTCAACTCTCAGAAGCCCCTGAATAATTATAGTATCTTGCAGTTCTGTGTGGGTTCTACTTTGATGATTAGTTAGTTCAACTCTCACTGAGTAGCGCCTGAATAATTATAGTGTATTGTAGATCTCCGTGGGTTCTACTTTGATGATTTGTTAGTTCAACTCTCAGTAGCGCCTGAATAATAATAGTGTATTGCCGTTCTCTGTGGGTTCTACTTTGATGATTTGTTAGTTCAACTCTCAGTAGCCCCTGAATAATTATATTGTATTGTCGTTCTGCGTGGGTTCTACTTTGATGATTTGTTAGTTCAACTCTCAGTAGCCCCTGAATAATTACAGTGTATTGTAGTTCTGCGTGGGCTCTACTTTGATGATTTGTTAGTTTGACTCTCAGTAGCCCCTGAGTGCATCGTCGTTTTCCCTAGTTTCTGCTTCGATGGTTTGTTAATTCAACTCTTAGTAGATCTAGCTTCAGAATGATTGATTGATTGATGATCGCTTATATAGCGCTATTCTCCGCTCTCTTGAGCAGACTCACTGCGCTCGCATGTGGTTCTACATGAGTGACTAGCTTTTTATAGCGCGTTTTTTGAATATCCACCGAAGTGGTGTACATACAGCGCTGGCATGACTGGTGCCACATGAAACTGCAGCCGTCTCGGTGCAAGTTCTCTGTACACCATACAACAATGCACCATGTTACTTCATGCAAAGCCACTAACGTAAGGTGTATGCGTGTTTAGCTGTAACCTGCCACTTGCACTTTTGGCAGAATGACCGGGATCTTTTACGTGCTACTGCGGTAACACGGGGGTGGAACGGATACCGAAATAAGAGTCAGCACAGAAAGTCGACCCTGGAGAAGAAAATTCTCCCGCTGCTCCTGCAGGGATTCGAACCCGCGACCTTTCAGTCTCTAACCACTGAGCTATCCCCGCCCCCGAAATGATCTTCTGACGTGTGTTCCAGCAATGCGGGCGTTGGTAGTCACTGAGTGTGTGTGTGTGTGGGGGGGGGTTCGGAAAGGTTCTATTGAGATGATTTGTTAACTCAACTCTTGGTAGCCTTTGAATGATGTCACTGTTAACTAATTCACCAGCGAGGACGCTGGTGGTGATTGAGTATGGGGGGGGGGGGGGGAGGCGTAACCGAGTGCATCTGCACATTGTGTTTGTGTTGTTGTACTCTGTGTGTCGCTCTGTCAGTGTTCTTTCGTGCGTGGACGTCATTCAATCTTTTACGTATGTTTTACGTGTTGTTATTTTGAACGTCACTAAAAGACGTGGGGTGAGAGCGCGAGAGAAAGCGAGAGGCGATACCAACGGCCACTTGCAGTTACCATCAAAAAAGAAAAGAAAAGAATAACACAAGAATAACTGGTTGTGGATCGTTTGGTGTTCCCTACTTCCAGCCTGCTACTTC
>JABMCL010002978.1:632500-652500 GCA_018857735.1 Alviniconcha marisindica
ATCTCGGCGCAAGTTCTGTGTACACCATACAACATGCACCATGTCACTTCATGCAAAGCCACATACGTAAGGTGTATGCGTGTTTATCTGTAACCTGCCACCTGCACTTTTGGCAGAATGACCAGGATCTTTTTCGTGCTACTGCGGTAATACGGGGGTGGAACGGATACCGAAATTAGAGTCAGCACAGAAAGTCGACTCTGGAGAAGAAAATTCTCCAGCCGCTCCTGCAGGGATTCGAACCCGCGACCTTTTAGTCACGAGTCCGGCGCTCTAACCACTGAGCTACCCCCCCCCTACTAGAACTTCGGAGTAAAAAAACGTGTTAGTTACCATGTTTGGGAGAGTCGTAGTGCAGCTGTAGTTGATGACTGGGTTGGACTGCTCCGAATCGAAAGTGGAACACGAAAGGCTTGGTCTTCTTCGAGATGTACAAGTCAAATTTCACCAAATCAGACGACATGATCCACTTTTTGCTTGTGTGCATATTCTCTCGCGCAGTTTGATAACAGTAGCTGACCCAGACATTGTTCGTGATGTCTGTAGCTATCATCTGAAACCCGCAGTCCGTTTTTTCCGCGAGAATTTCAATGTAGATGTGCATACCGGAGGGAACGTTCATGTAAAGTGCACAGCTTGGACGGGCTGCTGTCAGAATGTGCTCGGCTGGATCGTTTCGCATGTACACCGTCCCCCTCGTGGAGTTCAGTATAAGGAGACCCCTATTCTCGAAGCAGTTCCACATAGATTCTATGGTGACGGTGCCGGTTCCTTTGGAGGAAACACACACACACACACACACACACACACACACACAACACACACACACACACACACACACACACACACACACAGAGTAAAAGCTGCATTCAGCAGTATGCGCAGCATCTACTCTTGGTTTTGACCAGATTGTAGTCACGTTTTGGAGCACGTCAGAAAGACAGGCCATTCCATAGTCACGTCTTGGAGTACGTCAGAGCCAGTTAATAGTGACGTCTTGGAGTACGTCAGAAAGGCAGGCCAGTCAATAGTGATGTCTTGGAATACGTCAGAAAGGCAGGCCAATTAGTAGTGACGTCTTGGAGTACGACATAAAGGCAGGCCAGTTAGTATAGTCACGTCTTGGAGTACGACATAAAGACAGGCCAGTTAATAGTCACGTCTTGGAGTACAACATAAAGGCAGGCCAGTTAGTATAGTCACGTCTTGGAGTACGACATAAAGACAGGCCAGTTAATAGTCACGTCTTGGAGTACAACATAAAGGCAGGCCAGTTAGTATAGTCACGTCTTGGAGTACGACATAAAGACAGGCCAGTTAATAGTCACGTCTTGGAGTACAACATAAAGGCAGGCCAGTTAGTATAGTCACGTCTTGGAGTACGACATAAAGACAGGCCAGTTAATAGTCACGTCTTGGAATACGACAAAGTCAGCCATTCCAAGCACTGGTTTACAACAGAGGAAGGTGCCGGAAAGCGATGCTCGGAGTGTGGCCAGTTAGTAGTCGCTACTTTGATTGCATGAACATTAATTTATCGAGTGTGCCTCATCTTAAGATGAGCCCTAATATATAAGCGCTTGAAAATGTCAGCTACATGTATGCGACTCTGCATGAGTAACTGTAGCTTACATAGGGTGTTTCTGAAGATCCACCGAAGTGGTGTATTTACAGCGCTGTTTGATTGTTATACACATACACTGCTGTGCACCAGTTTACAATGCCGCTTTATTCGAAGCGACGTATGGAGGGTGCAAAGTGTGTTTAGCTGTAACCTGCCACCTGCACTTTGGGCAGATTGGCCGAGATATTTTACGTCCTGCCGTGGCAACACGGGTTGGAACGGATACCCGAAAATAAGATTCAGCACAGAAGGTTGAAAGCTGAAGGTTGAACGTACGACAGAAGCGCAGGTCCTTTAGCAGTCACTACTGGTAAGGCAAAATAAGTAAGCATGGTGCTTACCGTCCACAGAAACCATAAGGCTTATTAGGGACGGGGAGAATGGTGGGAAGGGGGTATGGGGGTGCGGGAAGAGGGACATTGTAATATACCTATCTCTACACTGTCACCACCAGAATGACTCCTGCATTAAGATGGGCAGCGAGGAGAGCCAATTTAATATTTCATTGATTGTGAGGGACAAAGTCACAAGACAGTGTCCACAGACCACAACTTTTGAAGAGAAAGCAGAGCCGAAGCGGATTCGAACCGATGTCCCTCTGCTTACCAGCCTAACGCCTTACGCTAGGCCAAACCTGCTCAAACTTGTAAAGCAGAAGGGCAGGTCCGTTAGTATAGCCACTACTTGTAGTACGACAGAATTAGGGCAGGTCCTTTAGTAGTCACTACTTGTAGTACGAGAGAATTAGGGCAGGTCCTTTAGTAGTCACTGCTTGCAGTACGACAGAAGGGCAGGTCCTTTAGTAGTCACTACTTGTAGTACGAGAGAATTAGGGCAGGTCCTTTAGTAGTCACTACTTGTAGTACGGCAGAAGGGCAGGTCCTTTAATAGTCACTGCTTGCAGTACGACAGAAGGGCAGGTCCTTTAGTAGTCACTGCTTGCAGTACGACAGAAGGGCAGGTCCTTTAGTAGCCGCTACTTGCTGTACGACAGAAGGGCAGGTCCGTTAGTAGCCGCTACTTGCTGTACGACAGAAGGGCAGGTCTTTTAGTAGCCGCTACTTGCTGTACGACAGAAGGGCAGGTCTTTTAGTAGCCGCTACTTGCTGTACGACAGAAGGGCAGGTCCGTTAGTTGTCACTACTTGTCACTACGGCATAAGGGCTTTTTTTGTAATTGAACTAAGTTGAAAATATCTCTTTACTTTTGCAGTCGTTTTCGTTGTTATAACTGTATTTATTGATTTAAGTCCAGTGTTACCTTGGATTAGTTCCATGGGGTTCCCGCGACAGATTTTATTGTCAACTGTATATATAAAATGATTCTTGATTCTAACAAAGGCGGGCGGAATGGAGTACGTGCACAGATCAATAACATCAACGATGTTCGTAGAATTGTCTGCTCCGTTACTCTGACTTCCAACCAGAGTAGTCCCATGCTCGTCTTGACTGATGCCAGAGTTACGGGTGGATGACACGGACGTTTTCTTACTAGTCCCCACATGAATGGCGGTAGTAGAGTTAGGGGTGGATGACACGGACGTTTTCTTACTAGTCCCCACATGAATGACGGTAGAGTTAGGGGTGTGTGACACGGACGTAGGGGTGTGTGACACGGACGTTTTCTTACTAGTCCCCACATGAATGGCGGTAGAGTTAGGGGTGTGTGACACGGACGTAGGGGTGTGTGACACGGACGTTTTCTTACTAGTCCCCACATGAATGGCGGTAGAGTTAGGGGTGTGTGACACGGACGTAGGGGTGTGTGACACGGACGTTTTCTTACTAGTCCCCACATGAATGGCGGTAGAGTTAGGGGTGTGTGACACGGACGTAGGGGTGTGTGACACGGACGTTTTCTTACTAGTCCCCACATGAATGGCGGTAGAGTGAGGGGTGTATGACACGGACGTTTTCTTACTAGTCCCCACATGAATGACGGTAGAGTGAGGGGTGGATGACACGGACGTTGTCTTACTAGTCCCCACATGAATGGCGGTAGAGTGAGGGGTGGATGACACGGACGTTTTCTCACTAGTCCCCGCATCAAAGGCAGCAGAGGTTTGGGTCAGGAAGCGGAGACATGGCGCCTTTAACACGATCAGCAGCAGGCACGTGGAAATCTTCAGTCCTGTCTGGCGCATGCTGCGGTGAGGAGTCGTCCTTCGGAGGCTTCCTCTGAGCAAACCGGCACCTTTGTATGTAGTCTTTAAATCCTTTGTATGTAGTCTTTCAATCCTTTGTATGTAGACTTTGAATCCTTTGTATGTAGTCTGAAGCAATCCTTTGTATGTAGTCTTTGAAGCAATCCTTTGTATGTAGTCTTTAAATCCTTTGTGTGTAGTCTGAATCAATCCTTTGTATGTAGACTTTGAATCCTTTGTATGTAGTCTGAATCAATCCTTTGTATGTAGTCTTTGAATCCTTTGTATGTAGTCTGAATCAATCCTTTGTATGTAGTCTTTAAATCCTTTGTATGTAGTCTGAATCAATCCTTTGTATGTAGACTTTGAATCCTTTGTATGTAGTCTGAAGCAATCCTTTGTATGTAGTCTTTGAATCAATCCTTTGTATGTAGTCTTTAAATCCTTTGTGTGTAGTCTTTAAATCCTTTGTATGTAGACTTTGAATCCTTTGTATGTAGTCTGAAGCAATTCTTTGTATGTAGTCTTTGAATCAATCCTTTGTATGTAGTCTTTAAATCCTTTGTATGTAGTCTGAATCAATCCTTTGTATGTAGACTTTGAATCCTTTGTATGTAGTCTGAAGCAATCCTTTGTATGTAGTCTTTGAATCAATCCTTTGTATGTAGTCTTTAAATCCTTTGTATGTAGTCTTTAAATCCTTTGTATGTAGACTTTGAATCCTTTGTATGTAGTCTGAATCAATCCTTTGTATGTAGTCTTTGAATCAATCCTTTGTATGTAGTCTTTAAATCCTTTGTATGTAGTCTGAATCAATCCTTTGTATGTAGACTGAATCAATCCTTTGTATGTAGTCTTTGAATCAGTCCTTTGTATGCAGTCTTTAAATCAATCCTTTGTGTGTAGTCTGAATCAATCCTTTGTATGTAGTCTTTGAATCAATCCTTTGTATGTAGTCTCTGAATCAGTTCGTAGTGTACGTGCTTTATAATCGGCGGTGAAATGTTTTGTCCGAGCGGTAATACCTATACTGTCGTAGTCCTATTAGTATTAGGCTCTACAAACACTAAACATTTTGCCAGTACAACTGTAGTTTCATCACACGGCTCTACAAACATAATACCTACACAGTTGTAGTCCTACGAGGCTCTACCGACAAAAAAATATGGCATCTACGCAACTGTAGTGCTATCCAGCGGATCTACACAGTTGTAGTCCTACGCGGCTCTACCGACAAAAAAATATGGCATCTACGCAACTGTAGTGTTATCCAGCGGATCTACAAACACTAGAAGCCTTCTCCGGCTCTACTAACACTAACATCTATCAAACAGAACTGTCGTCTGATCCAGTTCCATCAACTCTAGCACCTTCGCGGCCGTGATGTTGTCCCGCTTTACCAACGTTTATACCCATGCGACTGTAGTCTTATCCGACTCTGCAAACACTCTGATCTGGCCAACTGTAGACTTACCCGACTCTGCAAAGACAATGATCTACACAGTTGTAGTTTTACCGACTCTGCAAACACTATAATATGAACAACTGTAGTCTTATCCGACTCTGCCAACACTATGATCTACACAGTTGTAGTCTTACCGACTCTGCAAACACTATAATATGAACAACTGTAGTCTTATCCGACTCTGCAAACACTATGATCTACACAGTTGTAGTCTTACCGACTCTGCAAATACTATAATATGAACAACTGTAGTCTTGTCCGACTCTGCAAACTCTATGATCTATACGGCTATAGTCTTATCCGACTCTGCAAACTCTATGATCTATACGGCTATAGTCTTATCCGACTCCGCAAATACTATGATCTAGACAGCTGTAGTCTTACCGACCCTGCAAACACTATAATCTGAACAACTGTAGTCTTATCCGACTCTACAAACACTATGATCTAGACAACTGTAGTCTTATCCGACTCTACAAACACTGTGATCTCGACAACTGTAGTCTTATCCGACTCTACAAACACTGTGTAGATAACTCTGATAATTGTAGAATTTTCTCCTCTTTTTTTTCCTTTTTTTTCTTCTTCTTTTTTTCTAGTCCTCCATTTTCCCTTGCGGGAAATTCGGGTCGCTTTGCCTGGGTAAGGCGCAGCTGCCGCAAGAGCAGCGCTACCCATTCCTTTCAGTGTGAACGGTATTTTCCTGTGTCCAAACAATGGTGTGGCTGCCAAAGCGTGGGACTGTTAACGTGCACACAGATGTTGATCGATGCAAGCGATTGCACACAGGGGGGGGTTGTACGGACACCGTAAGAGAGTCTGCACTGAAAGTTGACTCTGGGAGAAAGGTCCCTTGCCGCACCGGGGACTCGAACCCGCGTCAGTATTGCGCCTGGCTTTTCAGTCCGACACACTACCAACTAATCTATCTCGCCCCCTTATCCGGCTGTACAAACACTATGATCTAGACAACTGTAGACTTATCCGGCTGTGCAAACACTATGATCTCGACAACTGTAGACTTATCCGCTGTACAAACACTATGATCTAGACAACTGTAGACTTATCCGGCTGTGCAAACACTATGATCTCGACAACTGTAGACTTATCCGGCTGTACAAACACTATGATCTAGACAATTGTAGACTTATCCGGCTGTACAAACACTATGATCTCGACAACTGTAGACTTATCCGCTGTACAAACACTATGATCTCGACAACTGTAGACTTATCCTCTGTACAAACACTATGATCTAGACAACTGTAGACTTATCCGGCTGTACAAACACTATGATCTCGACAACTGTAGACTTATCCGCTGTACAAACACTATGATCTAGACAACTGTAGACTTATCCGCTGTACAAACACCATGATCTCGACAACTGTAGACTTATCCGGCTGTACAAACACTATCATCTCGACTACTGTAGACTTATCCGGCTGTACAAACACTATGATCTCGACAACTGTAGACTTATCCGGCTGTACAAACATGATCTAGACAACTGTAGACTTAGCCGGCTGTACAAACTATGATCTAGACAACTGTAGACTTATCCGGCTGTACAAACACTATGATCAAGACAACTGTAGACTTATCCGGCTGTACAAACACTATGATCCAGACAACTGTAAACTAATTCGAATGTACAAACAATAATCATTACCTAGACAACCGTAGACTTATCCTGCGCTACAAACACTGTGATCTAGACAGCTATAGACTTATCCGACTCTGCAAACGCTCTGATTTGAAAATATACATCAGCGAGGTCAACAAGCTAACCGAGATCGAAAGCGAGGTTCGGGTCTGCGTTTACGTGGAGTCATTCTTAGCGAGACAGGTCACGAGATCGAAAACGAGATTGAGCTGCGCAAAAAATAGCAAACTAACCTCGCTGTCCATCTCGTGACCCGTCGTGACCAAGCTCACTAAGTATGGACACTGTCCCCTAAAGATGAGTCTGTGAGTCGATGTCGAGGATGAGCTACTGTAAAGTCTGAAGCGTAAACGAAACAGTCAGCTACGTCTACTCTTTAGAGAGTGAGGCACAAGAGAATCAGCGTTAATTTATAGAGCTTGCACACACACACACACACACACGCGCGCGCGCACACACACACACACACACACACACGCACGCACGCACGCACGCACGCACGCACGCACGCACACACATGAGCGCGCGCGCGCACGCACGCGAGAGAGGGGGGGGGGAGAGAGAGAGGGAGAGAGATGTTAAATGAAAAGGGGGAAAAAGACTCGCTATTAAAATCAAATGATTATTTCAAATTTACGTCAAAAAGGACAATAAAGAGAGAGAGAGAGAGAGAGAGAGAGAGAGAGAGAGAGAGAGAGAGAGAGAGAGAGAGAGAGAGAGAGTGGCGTGCAGGCAGGCAGGCAGAAACAGAAAGATTTTATTTTTATTTTTATAAAGACAATAGGAAAGACAAGAGAAAGACACCAATAAATGCAAATGGACATGGCGAAACAAGACAACAAAAATTAAAAAAATTATAATGAGAAAGTAAAATCGTTAAGTAGACAGTCTAATACAACAATCTCACCAATGTTTTAATCAGTTACTCTCTTGCTTTTTTGTTTGTTTTTTTGTTCATTCGTTAATAGTCGGAATCGACCGGGACAGGCCGGGGGGTGGGGGGGGGGGGGGGGAGAGAGATACTATTTTACTAACAAAGCGGTTGTGTTGTGTGATCTAGGGGTTTTTTTGTTTTTTGGGGCTTAATTGTTTTGCGTTTCATTCATTGTCTTCATATATGCGTGAGTACATGCACACACGCGCGCATCTTTGAGTGTGCTTGAATGTGTGCGTGCGCGCGCTTATGTGTGTGTGTGTGTGAGAGTGCGCGCGTGCGCGCGTGTGTGTGGGCATGCGGTTGTATCTCTGCGTGTGCATGTGTTTTTCTGTCAAGGTGTGTGTGCGTGTATGATATGCGCGCGCGTGTGTGTGTGTGTGTGTGTGTGTGTGTGTGTGTGTGTGTGTGTGTGTGTGTGTGTGTGTGTGTACGCGCGTGCGTGTGTGCGTGCGTGCATGCGTGCGCGTGCGTGCGTGCGTGCGTGCGCTATAATTTTTTTATTGTGAACAATAAAGCCAGTACTCTAAAACAGTTAACAATCAGTTGTGACAATGTTCAGTTACACACAGTTTCTATTTTGATTTGGAGAGCAAAGCAACACGATATTACGATCCGACCTCATGTAGCGTATTAATCATCTTAAGTGTCTTCCTATGTCCGATGTCTGTGTTATATAAGCCCACCCCATTGTTCTGCAAATAAGGTGATACTCAATAACTCTCATACATTATAACAAAACAAAACAAAAGAGATACTTCGAGCAACAACGAATCCTAAACAGTTTGGCTCCAGCAGGGAAAGCTGTTAAAAGTAGCCTAGCTTGGGATCACAACTTCCAGCAGTTTGGAGTCATTTAACAATAACAATATACTTTATTCATCCCAGCGGGAAATTAAAGCTGTCGTTCCATCTTAATCCTTAACGCACAGCGAAGAGCTCAGTCGCACATATCTCAATAAATGAAATTTGATACACCTAATTGAATCACTTTGTTAGAACCAGAAATTACGAACCAGATGTCTCGCTTTAACCCCTTCACTGCCCCAGCACGTAAAATTTCCAGGCTGAGAATGCAGGGTCGCGCCTGAAAACAGTGTATTTTCCGGTCCCGTAACATCTGTTTTTAATGCTGTACGTTTTGATGAAAATCCTTTCATCACGTGCCAGTACGAGAAAGAAGACAAAAAGGCTTAAATGTTTCAAATTCATCGAGCTTGCACACACACACACACACGCACACGCACACGCACACACACAACACACACACACACACACACACACACACACACACACACACACACACACACACACACACACATACACACACACACACACACACACACACACACACACACACACACACACACACACACACACACACACACACAAAGAAGACAAAAAGGCTTAAATGTTTCAAATTCATCGAGCTTGCACACACACACCACACACACACACACACACACACACACACACACACACACACACACACACACACACACACACACACATCCACACACACACACACACACACAAAGAAGAAGAAGAAGAAGAAAAGAAGAAGAAGAAAAAAGGCTAAAGTTTCATATCGAGCGCCACACACACACACACACACACACACACACACACACACACACACACACACACACACACACACACACACACATAAAGAAGACAAAAAGGCTCAAATGTTTCAATTTCGCACTTTTATGGGTCGCTTTCAAATTGCATCATGGCAGTGAAGGGGTCAACACCAGCCGGAAGCACGGCGCGAAAGGCTTCCCGCAAAACAGCGAAGGTCTCACCAAGCAACTGCGATTCGTAAGTAAACATTGTGCTTAACGTCTACAGAAACCGTACGGCTTATTAGGGACGGGGAGAAGAGAGGGGGAGGGGGGGGGAGAAAGGGGATATGGAGATGGGGGGGAAGAGGGAGATGATTATACCTATCGCTACACTGTCACCACCAGAATGATTCCTACAGTAAGATGGGCAGCGATGAGAGCCGTTTTAATGTTTCAGTAGGAAGTGACGGACAAAGTCACAGGACAGTGTCCACAAACCACAACCTTTCTGAAGAGAAAGGAGAGCCGAAGCGGTATCGAACCGAGGTCCTTCCGCTTACCAGCCTACCGCCTTACCGCTGGGCCAAACCGGCTCTCAACTGCGATTCGCGGAACTTTACCGGCTTCCTAGGCGCGTCGGCGGGGTTCGGCGACAAGGAATACATGGGGATCCCCTATTCGGTCAAATCCAAGGAGACGGTCGGAAATTTCAACATTCTTTCGCTCTGTTTTGCGTATAATTATGCAAACAGCTTGTGACGACAACGTGAAGTCTACTCCTCGGGTTTTCCACGGAGGGTCTGAATTGCGACATTCAAACTGCTGGGGTGGTCAACAGCCAGGAACCCTATCAGCTTCGGAAATAT
Source organism: Alviniconcha marisindica (assembly GCA_018857735.1). Classification (NCBI taxonomy): domain Eukaryota; kingdom Metazoa; phylum Mollusca; class Gastropoda; family Provannidae; genus Alviniconcha; species Alviniconcha marisindica. The sequence continues at coordinate 642,764 of JABMCL010002978.1, forward strand.
GAACATGGCGTAAAATCCAAGGAGACGGTAGGAAATTCCTGGACCGTTTTAAAAGTTATTTTGGGTCACAAATATCATCACAATCATTAAATGAGGTCCCTATCTACCGATTACAGCCGAAATCCGCAACAAAAGGTGATTTTTTTTCCATATATTTTTGTCTTTGATTGTGTTTCGAGTCGGCGTCACGGATTGCAAATGGCGAACGAAGCCGACGAAATGCTGCTAGGTAAGCGGCCTCGTTAAACAAGGTACGGCAATTAAAAACCACGGAAAAATGTACGGAAAAAAATTGCAATCTAAGAGCGTTGAGTCGTGAGTACGATTGTCTTGCCAAAATCGGCCCTAAGGAAGCGTTCACGTTGTTACTGGGAAACTAGGTCAAACGTCAAAGGGCAACATGCGCCGACTCGAACTAAAAATCAAGGACAAAAATATATGAAAAAAACTCACCTTTTGTTTCGTTTTTTGGCTGTAATCGGCAAGTATGGATCTCATTTAATGATTGTGATGATACTTGTGACCCAAAATAACTTTTAAAACGGTCCAGGAATTTCCGACCGTCTCCTTGGATTTTACCCCATGTTCATATTTCCGAAGCTGATAGGGTTCCTGGCTGTTGACTACCCCAGCAGTTTGAATGTCACAATTCAGACCCTCCGTGGAAAACCCGAGGAGTAGACTTCACGTTGTCGTCACAAGCTGTTTGCAAAATTATACACAAAAGAGCGAAAGAATGTTGGATTCTGAACAAAACTCTTAAAACAGGCAATGTCGGGCGTTCTTTCGTGACGAGATCGATATTTATATTATCACTGTAGTCAAATGCAGCAATTCACATTCATACGAATGCTGAAATCAGGGGGTGCTGAAGACATCGTGTATTTCGCAAGTCAATACATTCCACATATTTGCCTGCGCTTTGCTGTTGACGTTGGATCGTCTGGTGTACGCATGTTTCATGTATTGATTCTGATGTCCATTCTTGTTTTGAATTGTGAAGTGCTTTGAGACAGTCTAGTTGGATTAGGCGCTATATAAGAGTTACGTATTATTATTATTATTATTATTATTATTATTATTATTATTATTATTATTATGACATAATTTTCAGATCGAAGAAGGCGGCGCTTAGAGCTAAACGCGGAACATTCCCTGGTCTACCCAGACAGACAGCATGAGATGACACGACAGATCGACACTTTCAAGAACATCAGGGAAGTCTACGATGGAGGTAAAGGCAGCTTCACGCCAGCTCCAAGAGCAGACCGCTGTCCACCCTGGAGAACCTGTCGTAAGATTATGATGGGTAGACTGGACCCTGGTGCTGGTAGAATGCTTTCTGACAGAAGATAATAAGATGCTGATGATCTGTGGCGCCAAATTAATGTACTCAAAAGAAGAAAACGAACCGAAAGTCGCTCTGGCTGTGCCTTAAATGGGTTAAAACCGGTAGTGACATAATTATACCAGTCGTAAGAACGTGTTCTCAAATATATGTGATTGCAATGGTTAGCGTTTTTTACACCAAACATAATTTTTAGGAATGATTTCCGTATGTTATTTCATAAATAGGAAATTAACTCTATTGTGGACATGTGCACACACAGTTTCGGGCAAATCGTCATGTAATCCCCAAGAAATTCATTAAGCTCTTCTTTTAAGATGTATTCTTCTAAAAAAAAAAAAAAAAAAAAAAAAAAGTTGCACTACTGTAGCTCTCTCTATTCGCCCGAAATACCAATTTTCAAAGCACACCGAAAATGTCAACGTCATGTCTGGAAAATATTCAGTTCGGTAACTCTAGCTGTGAGATGCCTTCGGTAACTCTGGCTGTGAGATGCCTTCGGTAACTCTAGCCTTCAGATATGTGGCTCCCTCCCTCTGGAATGTCCTCCCCGAGAGCATCAAGGAGAAAGACTCCATCCAGTCTTTCAGACCTTTGCTAAAAACCCATTTCTTTACCTAGGGATGACAGTCAATGCGATTGTGTACGTGCGCTTGCGCTGGTGTGTGTGTTAAGTGACGTTGATGTTGCCATAATTACTCTTTGTGTGTGTGTGTGTGTGTGTGTGTGTGATTCTTTTTTCTGTTATCATTATTTGTAACTCTGCATATATTTTTACATTTAACTGCTATGTATAGTTCCACTTTTGGGAAGGGGTGGGTGGGTAGGAGCTGTTTGTACTTTTGGTATGAGTGTCCTTGGGTAGTTTTAACTTGCGAGAGCTTACATGTATGCACTGTGTGTATCTGGCGCTGTGAACACGCAAGGTTTTGTGTGGAAGTTTTTTATGCGCTGTATATAAATTTTCATTCATGTGAACATGCATGTTCTTAAACAAACCCATTAGGCTACACCTTCCATGTCGTTTTCAACTTGAGAAAAAGACCATAGCACCAGCAATAGTCGTTTTTAGATTTCTGTGTCCGACAAGTGGGATTTCTACGCTGTACTTTCTTTTTTTTAATTCTTTTTTTTAAACAAAAGTAACTTTGATATTCGCCGATAAAAACTTTTTAACAAAAGTAACTTTTATATTGGCCGAATGTTTCCATTTCTTTTAATTGCTAAGTAAAATGTTATAAATTTTTCTGTTACACGCACAGATGGCCAGACTTCAAAATTCATAAAGTTTTGGAATGAGATGTGTTTTGTGTTGACAGTGAAAAGCATGCTGAAATCCTTATGATCCAGAAAAAAAGCACACGACTATAAATTATAATTCATTATTACTGTAAAATCTGGCAGTCAAAGTAAAGCATACTGATAATCCAGAAGTTTTCGGGTTTATTCTTCAAATAATTATTAACTTTTCGGGCTGACAGAAGTCTAAGATGAGATCTAATCACAAACTGCTCTAGATCTACTGGTACAAAATTGTTTTCAGAGGAGAAAATTGGGGGGCGGGGAGAAGGGGGAGGCGCGGAGGAGGGGTGGGGTTGTTGGGGGGGGCGTGGGGGTCAAGGCTTGCATAGAATGATAGACTGGTACAGTGGTAGAAAGAGAAATCGCAGAACGGGGCAGAAGATGAGAGAGAAAAGAAAAGAGAAATTGATGCCGTTTACTCTTAAAAGCACCACTATTGACCTGGACATGCAGTTGAGGTGTTGTTGGGATTTACATAACATTGTGGTTGTAATAAGCAGGCGAACTGGAACGATGATCAAAATGTTGCAAAGAAGAGCCTGCTGAAAGTGCAAGCACACTTCTTCTTATTCTTCCAATAATATCCACAGGATCAGTGTCTGATCATTACTAATATTTATGGTGTGCGAGAAAAAGGCGTGCGGCCGGAAAATATTCTAGATCTAGATCTAGTACTAGGGATCTAATAAATACCATGACGAAATTGAATTTCAGCTGTAAACGTCAATCTGCATTCACCTCCTATCGTAGAATATGCATGAAGATCAAATGAACTGCAAACTATTTCTCAAAACGAGTTGTCCAACCAAAGCTGGGACTTTTGGTGACTGTAACAGTAATCATTCTGACTGAGGAATAGTGTTGGCACACGGCGGTGGCGTGTTCGTTGAAATGAGTTTGAAAGTATGCGCAAGGTAGGGGTCAAGATCAAATTCCCAACCAATCAGAATTACTTTTGCCTCAGCCGAGACTCTCAAAAACTACGGAAACCCCGACCATCCCTCCCGTAGACTCGAGGATAAAATATATCCTATGAGCTGCCGGGAACCAGATTAACCACAGCCAAGAACACGATAGCCGTTTAACTTCTGAAAGAATTGTTTTTCAGACTATTTCGATCTGCCAGACAGTGTACTGACGGCAGAAAGCCTTACAATCTTCAATCCCCTACCTAGACCTACACACGCTGTATGCAATCTAAGCTGCAGTTAAAAAAAAAAAAAAAAAAAAAAAAAAGGCCTATGCACAATTTGAGACCAGATTGTTGTTCGGTTTTTGGTTTTAGTTTGTAGCTGTGTGTTTTTTATACACATGTGTGTGTTGTTGTTTTTTCTTCCGGCGAGCAAGGTCTTGTTCACCTTGGTGAAGGATGGCCCATGAAGAAGGTGGTCTATTCGGTCATCTTCGCCAATGGAGAAGGTGGTCTATGCGGTCATCTTCGCCAATCATGGAGAAGGTGGTCTATTCGGTCATCTTCGCCAAACATGAAGAACGTGGTCTATGCGGTCATCTTCGCCAAACATGGAGGTGGTCTATGCGGTTATCTTCGCCAAACATGGAGAACGTGGTCTATGCGGTCATCTTCGCCAGTCATGGAGAACGTGGTCTGTGCGGTCATTTTCGCCAATGGAGAAGGTGGTCTATGCGGTCATCTTCGCCAAACATGGAGAAGGTGGTCTATTCGGTCATCTTCGCCAGTCATGGAGAAGGTGGTCTATGCGGTCATCTTCGCCAAACATGGAGAACGTGGTCTATGCGGTCATCTTTGCCACTCATGGAGAAGGTGGTCTATGCGGTCATCTTCGCCAATTATGGAGAACGTGGTCTATGCGGTCATCTTTGCCAATCATGGAGAAGGTGGTCTATGCGGTCATCTTTGCCAGTCATGGAGAAGGTGGTCTATGCGGTCATCTTCGCCAGTCATGGAGAAGGTGGTCTATGCGGTCATCTTCGCCAGTCATGGAGAAGGTGGTCTATGCGGTCATCTTCGCCAGTCATGGAGAAGGTGGTCTATGCGGTCATCTTCGCCAATGGAGAAGGTGGTCTATGCGGTCATCTTCGCCAATGGAGAAGGTGGTCTATGCGGTCATCTTCGCCAATGGAGAAGGTGGTCTATGCGGTCGTCTTCGCCAATCATGGCAGGCCTTGTTAGTTAATACTACCTGTAGGGTTTCCGTTACAGCTGTTTAGCAACCATTCTTCGGACCGACGGCAATCGAAGTGATCGGTCTTGCTCCAGATTTATCGGTCTTGTTACGTCGTCAAAATCATACATGTATGTGACGTATGGCACCATGCAGCATCGTAAGCTAACGAAGTGAAACAGGATCTTGTTGAAGACCGTCCTGACGGCCAACATCTTACGCTTGCATAGAGATGAGTCGCTGTTACTAGTTAGCGAGTGTGGTGCCGCAGTAATGGCGACTTAAGACCAGACGAAAAGGGAGGAGGGCGCGCGCGATTGTGAGTGCGTGCGTGCGTGCGCGTACGTGCGTGTGTGCGTGTGTGCGTGTGTGTGTGTGTGTGTGTGGTGTGTGTGTGTGGTTGGTGTGTGTGTGTGTGTGTGTGTGTGTGTGGTGGTGGTGTGGTGTGGTGGTGGGTGTGGGGGGGGGTGTGGTGGGCATGTGTGTGTGTGTGTGTTGTGTGTGTGTGGTGGCTGTGGCTGTGTGTGTGGGGGGGGGCGTGGGTGGTGTGTGGGTGTGTGTGTGTGTCTGGTTGGCTGTTGGGTGGGGGGGGGGGGGGGGGGCAGTGTAGTGTCCGGTGGTGGTGTGTGTGTGTGTGTGGTGGGGGGGGGGGGGGGGCGTGTGGTGTGGGGGGGGGGGGCTGTGTGTGGGATGGCGTGTGCCGTGTGTGTGTGGGGGGGGGGGGGCTGTGTCGGTGTGTTTGTTGTGTGGGTGTTGTTGTTGTTGTTGTTGTTGTTGTTGTTGTTGTTGTTGTTGTTGTTGTTGCTGTTGTTGCTGCTGCTGCTGCTGCTGCTGCAGCAGCTTTTTTATGCGTGGGAGGGGGTAGTATCATTTTGGCCTTCTGTAATATACCTCATACACTTGAACAAAACATCCTAGACGTGAGCGCACAACAGCTGCTTTAACTACAGAGATAAGGAGAATGAGGTTTCCCGCTAGAGTTGTGTAGGTTTAATTGCGTGCGCTATCTGCTTCTGAAGGCGATTGGCTTATGCTCATGTCTTGATTCTGTTAATAACACTATCGGTAACATGGTCGAATTATTTAAAGGAACAGCCATAGGATTTTGAAGGAGGAAGAGGAAGAAAAATCCACCGAATTCTGACATTGACTATACAGGATCTTAAACGTGCGTGAGTGATCTTCTTGGATGCGTATTCTGACATTGACTATACAGGATCTTAAACGTGCGTGAGTGATCTTCTTGGATGCGTATGCACACGGGGCACCTAGATTTATGTCCCCATCAGGATTTTTGTATCACCGAAGGACTCTGCACCAGTGGCGACTTGTCAGTTGGTGAAGTGATGCTTAATGTCCTCAGATGTCAGTTGACATATTAGGGACAAGTTATGACCAATGCCGAAGCATGGTTCGATATAGCTTTACGTCCATGAAAACAAACGAAACACAAGGTAGTGTAGTGTTGCTTAATGTCCTCAGATGTCAGTTGACATATTAGGGACAAGTTGGACCAATGCCGAAGCATGGTTCGATACTTCGTCATGAAACAAACGAAACACAAGGTAGGTAGGTCAGGTGCTAATGTCCCCAGATGACAGTTGACTATTAGGGACAGTTGACCAATGCCGAAGCATGGTTCGATATAGCTTTACGTCCATGAAACAAACGAAACACAAGGTAGGTAGGTAGTGTTGCTTAATGTCCCCAGATGTCAGTTGACATATTAGGGACAAGTGATGACCAATGCCGAAGCATGGTTCGATATAGCTTTACGTCCATGAAACAAACGAAACACAAGGTAGGTAGGTAGTGTTGCTTAATGTCCTCAGATGTCAGTTGACATATTAGGGACAAGTTGTGACCAATGCTCGAGCATGGTTCGATATGCTTTACGTCCATGAAAACAACGAAACACGGCAGGTAGGTAGTGTTGCTTAATGTCCTCGATGTCAGTTGCATATTAGGGACAAGTTGTGACCAATGCCGAAGCATGGTTCGATATAGCTTTACGTCCATGAAAACAAACGAAACACAAGGTAGGTAGGTAGTGTTGCTTAATGTCCCCAGATGTCAGTTGACATATTAGGGACTAGCTGAGACCAATGCCGAAGCACGGTTCGATATAGCTTTACGTCCATGAAAACAAACGAAACACAAGCTAGGTAGGTAGTGTTGCTTAATGTCCCCAGATGTCAGTTGACATATTAGGGACAAGTTGTAACCAATGCCGAACCCACGGTTCGGTATAGCTTTACGTCCATGAAACAAACGAAACACAAGGTAGGTAGGTAGCGTTGCTTAATGTCCCCAGATGTCAGTTGACATATTAGGGACAAGTTGTGACCAATGCCGAAGCACGGTTCAGTAATTCTTTACGTCCACGGAAACTGGAAGACTCGTTAGGACGGACAGCCCAGGACGGCCACCTCGACTCTCACACAGCTCCTGAACTATGACTTGTCAGTTAACGGGTTCTCCCTCTGTATGTGTAAAGTAAGACTCTTTTGTTGGTGGTGTTGTGGTTGTTGTATTGTTCTCTTAACTTTATGTATTATTATTTTACGAGCCCGCCATGACTACAACAAAATTGCCCCTTACGGGATGATTAAAGTTTTTTGAATTGAATTGAATTGAATTGAATGGAGTTGGACGTTCGATCTTCATAATAAACGGTCAAATTTCACCTGAAGTAATAATGTGGTACCGATTTTCTGGATGGCTGTCGGGTTGTGTTGTTTGTTTTTTTGTGTGTGTGTGTGTGTGTGTGTGTGTGTGTGTGTGTGTGTGTGTGTGTGTGTGTGTGTGTGTGTGTGTGTGTGAGAGAGAGTGTGTGTGTGTGTGTGTGTGTGTGTGTGTGTGTGTGGTGTGTGTGTGTGTGTGTGTGTGTGTGTGTTAGAGAGAATGAGAGAGAGAGTGTGTGTGTGTGTGTGTGTGTGTGTGTGTGTGGTGGTGTGGTATGGTGTGTGTGTGTGTGTGTGTTTCCTGCGAGTACTCTGGTTTGCTTTTCCACTCAGAGGAAAATGTCCATTCGCTTGTGTTTTGAGACATTAAAAAAAAAAAATCAAAAAAAAAAAATCATTAATATGATTACAGAACGATAAACATACTTCTGTCAGATAAAGTAGAACTCGATGGAAGAATAAAAAATACTTCTCTCAGTTAAAACAGGACTCCACTGAAGGAGAAACGTACTTCTGTCACTGTCAGTTAAAGCAAGAGTCGATGGTGAACTGCGATTCTAAAAGGTGGACGCAAGTACCTGTGATTTCCTTTCTTTCTTTCTTTTCCTCTGAGCCCCACCCCCCCCCCCCACCCCCCCGCCCCCTTTCCTCCCCCACCCTACCCCTTCTTAACCCCTTCACTGCCCTAGCCTGTAAAATCTCCGGGTTGAAAAGTGCACTCATACACGCATGCGAACAGAGTATCTGAAGGTCCGATAACAAATCTACTTTCAATACTGTGCAGTTTGATGGAAGTCCTTTCACGTGCTTATGCGAAGGTGGGGGGGGGGGGGGGGGGGGTTGGGGGGGGGGGGGAGGCCTTACTGATTTCAAGTTTGGCACTTTTATTGGTCGTTTTCGCAGTAACGGCGCGGCAAGCACCGCTGTGAAGGGGTTAACCATGAAAGAGAAGGTTTATACATTTAACGCGCACGCTATTGTTCCTTCATCACAACACACGAAACAATGGCGATAGAGAATCTTCTCGTCCCGTTTTCGTTACTGTTCCTCTGCTCTAACGTTTGCCTGGGCTACGGTGAATCACATGGGATCGAGGCTCTGGCGAATGGGCAAGACGAGCTTGGAACGGAGAGCCTGAAGTCGTTGTTGAAAAACTACATCGCTAAAGACATACTGAGGCAATGGTCGATCACGCAATCGCTCCAGCAGTCGAGAGAACTTCACATGCTCCAGGAGAAAAAGATAAAAGTGCTGGAAACCGAACTGCGCCAGCAAAACCAGGTACGAATTATAAGGAAGGCTTAAAATGATGATAACAATAATAATTTATTGTCTACAGTGCCTAAACATCTTCACGAGCTCTTGGCGCTGTGTGTCAAGTGGGTCATTTTCAAGTGTAAAATTTCAAGTAAGGCACATCAATAAATTAATATAGATCATAGATTACCTAAATTAGCCCAAAGCAATTCAAAATGGCAAACTCTTATTATATATATATATATATATTCAAAACTTATTTCAAAACATTTAACAATATACATAATATATGCTGATAGAAGCTAAAACCAACAGCAAAATATATACACAAACACACAGTCAGTTGCACACACACACACACGCACGCACGCACGCACGCACGCACGCACGCACGCACGCACGCACTCACACACACACACTGACTATTTTCCGTATAATTCGTGTAGTCTTCACTGACCCTCAAAAGAGCTAAAGTTTGTTTTCTTTCCACAAAAGAAACGTACTGTATGCAACCGTTACAACTGAATTTACTGACACAACTACTGTTACCACCACTGCAACTGTTGGTACTACAACGTCTACTTTGCTGCTACTGTACAAAGGAAATCATGAACAACCAACCCCCCCCCCCCCCCCCTCCCCATTTTTTATATATAATTTAAATATTAATAATAATAATTAAAAACCACCATCATTTGAGTCACTGAAATTGATGTCTTGATATTGTTGTAGACTCAAAACCAAATTAAAATACAATAAATACGTACCATTAAAGGGGGCCTGCTAACTTGTTGTTAACTTTTTTTTTTTTTTTTTTTTAAGATGCTCAAAACGATTGTGAGCCAATTCACCACGGAAGGAATACACGCACCACCACGACGTCAAACGTACTCTCAACACGATGGAGGAGAGGTCGAGAAAAGGTGGACCTGTATGAATTACTAGCTACCTTCAAATTGCTTCCTCTCTCCTCTTTGTGGGTGTGTGTGCGTGCGTGCGTGC
>JABMCL010002978.1:662500-690000 GCA_018857735.1 Alviniconcha marisindica
CTGTCCGCAGATTATGAGTATCATACTCATAGAAGGCTCCGCAACTACCTGATGCAATGATTTCTACATTATATGTATAACAATGTTATTAACACTGCATCATAGAAGGCTCCACAGCTACCTAATGTAATGACTTCTACATAACAATGTTATTAACCCCTTCACTGCCATGATGTCACTTGAAAACGACCAATAAAGATGTGAGATTTGAAACCCTTAAGCCTTTCTGTTTTCTTTTTCGCACTGGCATGTGAAAGGACTTTCATAATTACGTATAGCAATAAAAGTAGATGATATAGGACTGGAAAATATACTGTTTGCAGGCACGTCCGTGCATCTTTCAGCCCGGAAATTGTGCAGGCTGGGGCAGTGAAGAGGTTAACGCTGCATCACAGAAAGCTCCACAACTACCTAATGTAATGATTTCTACATAACAGTGTTATTAACACTGCATCATAGAATGCTCCACAACTACCTAATGTAATGATTTCTACATGTATAGCAATGTTATTAACACTGCATCATTAAAGGCTCCACAACTACCCAATGTAATGATTTCTACATAACAACGTTATTAACACTGCATCATAGAAGTTTTATATTTATAACTATACTACGGTTAAAGTAAGACTCTTTGTTTGTTGTATTGTTCTCTTAACTTTATGTATTTTTTATGAGCCTGCCATGACCACAACAAAATTGCCCCTTGTGGGATGATTAAAGTTTTTGAATTGAACTGAATTCAGTTGAATCATTAAAGGCTCCACAGCTACCTAATGTAATGATTTCTACATAGCAACATTATTAACACTGCACCATAGAAAGCTCCACAACTACCAAATGTAATGATTTCCACATAACAGTGTTCCTACCACTGCACAACTACCAATGTAATGATTTCACATAACAGTGTTACTAACACTGCATCATAGAAGGCTCCACAACTACCAAATGTAATAATTTCTACATAACAACGTTACTAACACTGCATCATTAAAGGCTCCACAACTACCAAATGTAATAATTTCTACATAGCAACCTTACTAACACTGCATCATTAAAGGCTCCACAACTACCAAATGTAATGATTTCTACATAACAACGTTACTAACACTGCATCATAGAAGGCTCCACAACTACCTAATGTAATGATTTCTACATAACAACGTTACTAACACTGCATCATTAAAGGCTCCACAACTACCAAATGTAATAATTTCTACATAACAACGTTACTAACACTGCATCATAGAAGGCTCCACAACTACCTAATGTAATGATTTCTACATAACAACGTTACTAACACTGCATCATAGAAGGCTCCACAACTACCTAATGTAATGATTTCTACATAACAACGTTACTAACACTGAATCATTAAAGGCTCCACAACTACCCAATGTAATGATTTCTACATAACAACGTTACTAACACTGCATCATAGAAGGCTCCACAACTACCTAATGTAATAATTTCTACATAACAGTGTTACTACCACTGCATCATAGAAGGCTCCACAACTACCAAATGTCATTATTTCTACTGTATAACAATGTTATCAACACGGACATAGGACTTTGTGACACCTGTTCTTCTTCCTCCTCAAGGTGTAGCCACAGTGATCATTCTGATTGCTACCATCAGAAACAAACGCATTATCTTTGAGACTTTGCGTTTCCATGCAACCTGCCATTATGCCTCTTCTGAGTCTTATTGAGAGGCGGTTGTCATGGGGTCTTCAACATGCAGAAAAATCTGAGTGCGTGCCGTGCACACGAAGGGGAGACAGGCACTAACAAGTCCACACAAGTGTCGACTCGGAAGAGCTGGAGGCTTTAACGCTCATGCAGCCTCTGCTGCCGGGGCGTTTTTAGCCTTGCTGCCAAAAGAAACCCACAGGTGAGCCGGTTTGGCCTAGCGGTAAGGCGTTAGGCTGGTAAGCGGAAGGACCTCGGTTCGATGCCGCTTCGGCTCTCCTTTCTCTTCACAAAGGTTGTGGTTTGTGGACACTGTCTTGTGACTTTGTCCATCACTTCCTACGAAACATTAAAATGGCTCTCATCGCTGCCCATCTTAATGCAGGAATCATTCTGGTGGTGACAGTGTAGCGATAGGTATATAATCTCCCTCTTCCCCCATCTCCATACCCCCCCCCCCCCCCCCCCCCCCCCCCCGCCCCCCCATCCCCCGGCCCCTTCTCCCCATCCCTAATAAGCCTTGCGGTTTCTGTGGATGTTAAGCACAATGTTTACTGAAACCCACAGCCATTGTCTATTGGCCGATTCAGGCGAGGTTGTTAACTCCCTTGACTTTTGCCCAGCATTGCTTAACTCCCTTGGCTGCTTTTACTTCCAGTGCGTATTTTCTTCAGTGAATTTGCAAATTTTACACTGCCAACTTTAAAGGCATTTTTTGAGGCCGATAGTCATAATGTGTCTGGCAATAAGCAATAACTTGTTACTCGTGCTATAGGATGCCCCAAAACGTATTTTTTCTATGAACTCACAATCTTCTGGTCAGCCTCCATCCCCTTTCCACGGTAATTTTTGCAACTGCAACAGTATTGCCATTTGTACTGCGTCGCGATTCTAGGTTCAACTTCCACTGTTATACACAGCGTGAAGCAACGCCTACTCAGAAATCGGCCCGGGAGTGCGCTGCGACCTCTCGCGACTTCTTGCGCGAAAGATTACAAAGTGCATTTACTCTAGCAAACCAGCTTCACTGAATCGCCTAATACAGCGCATTATTTCCACTTCTACATAAGGTAGAGCTACCAAATTTTGCACACATTATTAAAAATGAACAGGGTTGTATTTACCTCTTTCTTTTATTGGTATGCGTAGTTGTACGACTTTTAGTTCAATGTATTTAAGGGAGAGCTACCAAATTTTGCACACATTGTTAAATATGAACAGGGTTGTGGTTACCTCCTTCTTTCATTAGCATGCATAGTTGTACGACTTCTAGTTCAATGTATTTAAGGGAGAGCTACCAAATTTTGCACACATTGTTAAATATGAACAGGGTTGTGGTTACCGCCTTCTTAAGTTCTTTCATTAGCATGCATAGTTATGTATACGACTTCTAGTTCAATGTATTTAAGGTTGAGCTACCAAATTTTGCACACATTGTTAAATATGAACAGGGTTGTGGTTACCTCCTTCTTTCATTAGCATGCATAGTTGTACAAGTTTACAACTTCTAAAACCAGTTTGATGAAATGAGTTTTTCTGCCCGACTCTGACTGATTGACAAGATTGTTCAGCAGCGCTCTTCTCTGAGACGGGTGCTGGTGGACAAGATCATTCAGCAGTGCTTGACTTGAGTCAGGTGCCAGGAGGAATGGGTTAAGCGTGGGCTGTCCAGAAGTCAAACCTAGGCCAATGGGTTTACTTACAGTCCAGCAAATAAGCCAACCAGCCGTGAAATGAGATGACCAACAGGCTTATGTGTCGAAAAAGGACAAGGTGAGAAGGCCGAAGCCACCAGTCAGAAACATCAAGAGGTGCAAACAACACAGACACACTTTGTTCAGGAGCTTGAACTCAAAAGGTACCCGCTGCATCATTATCAAATACAGCGCCAGTTTCAGCTGGAAGCGCAGGCAGAGTCGCACACCCACGTACCCAAGTAAGGAGAAGACAGCGAAGGCAAAGAAGAAAGCAGGGGTGAGGAGATAACTCCCAAGGAAGATGGTGGACTCGGCATGCCGGTTAAAAAGGGAACAGTAGCATCCACTGAAGTAAAACGTCCGCTGCCAGCGTGAATGTCGGTGCTGGAACTTGGCCCAGTAGGTCTCGGCTGTCATCAGGCAGGTAGAGTGGGGTCCATGCACGCTCTTCAACTTGCGGCACACAGGAAACATTATACTTCAGAGCTCTGGGGCTGTGTGAAAGTTGAGGTGGCCGTCCTGGGCTCTCCGTCCCAAACAGTCCTTACGGTCTCTGTGGACATAAAGAAAGCATTATGAAGAAGGAAACATTATGCTCAGAGTGTTTTTGCAAGCCACTCAGTCAGTTGGACTCAGAGAACCAGAGAAAATGATATCAGCTTATCTATCAGGGTGAAGTACTAAGTAAGTAAGTAAACAAGGTGCTTAACGTCCACAGAAACCATACGGCTTATTATTAATATTAGCGATGAGGAGAATGGGAGGGGGTATGTAGGTGGGGGAAGAGGGAGATCATTTACACATCACTATGCTGTCACCACCAGAATGACTCACTGCATTAAGATGGGCAGTGATGAGATCCATTTTGTTTCATTACTTCAGTAATTGTGAGGGGCAAAGTCACAAGACAACGTACATTAATCACAATTTTTGATGAGAACTGAAACGGAATCGAACCGAAGTCCTGCTTACCAGCCTCGCGCCTTACCGCTAGGCCAAACCAGCCGATTCTCTAAATCCAAACCTGTGATTGCCAGCCGCCTAAAATATGCTAGGAACACTTTCAAGGGCCCACTTTCAACACTGGGGTCCCATCGTGGGTGGGAATTAAGATTATTGCACGCCTTAAAACCCTATGACCACCTTTCGACAAACAGTTAACATACAATGGTAGCAGGGTAATCAGTTTGATGAGGAAAATGAAAACCCCGAGTGTGTCTGTAAAATTTAATACTCACTGAATTGTGATGCGATGAGCATTATCATACTTCAACGTTCTTTTATGTTCATTGTGAGGAATTTTTGTAGCCGGACTCAATCGACTTGTTGCCGGTAAATTTAGGAAATTTAGACAGAGCCTCAAGTAGTACCGATTCAGTCTTTACTTGCGATTTCGCCCCTCCTTACGGCAGGTCGTAACTGCCATTTGTTCGGCACTTAGCTCGGTGCTTCTAAGTTAGAATTCATTGATGATCAACCGCAATTGTCTAAAGTTTAGTAATGAAAATGGTTATAAAGTCTAAGACATAAAATCAACTGAAAGATAAAAAATATGTATACGTCGTGCAGCAGGATTCAGAACAGTTTCTGACTAATGCTGAAAATGGAAGACGACGCAGACGATTTCGAAACTGAAGAGTCCTTGGCTGACGTTTTTAAAGCTGCTACGATCTGTGTACGCCAGATCGGGACCAAATTCGATGCCGATAAACTTCTTTACTTCTATGCACGATACAAACAGGTTTGATTGTACTGCTGGATAGTTGCGGTTTGTTTTGCTTTTCTAAAATCAGAGTGTGTACTTAGTGACTAATGCATCACATACGCACGTTAAAAGATTCTGTAGTCTATGTAGACTTCGATGGGGTATTATCCAAGGAGGAGGTCGGAAAGGCCTGGGACATTTTAAATGCCATTTTGGTCACAGATATCATCAGAATCATCCTGACTGAGTCATATCAACTAATCAAGCGAGTAACGGCAAAACTTGCAACAGAAAGTGAGTTTTAATAAAACTTTATTACATTTGTGTCTTCAAGTATGCATGCACATGTGTATCATACTGTATGTATGTATGTATGCTTTTTGGACGTTTGGCCTAGTTTCTGGATCTAGTTTCCGGGTAATGATGTGCACACTTCCTTAAGGCTGATGTTGGCAAAACAATTGTGTATTGACAATTCAGCTTTTACAGACTGTAATTGTGTAAAGTGTAAAACTGTAATCAAACTCACTTTTGTTACAAATTTTGGCTTCATTCACTAGAAGAGATATTATAAATATTTTTATATATGAACCTGTTTGATTGATTTGAATATTTGTGACCCTTAATGATAATGGCATTTAAAATGTCCCAGCAATTTCTGTCTCCGTGAAGTTGGAACTGGATATATTACCTTCAATGGATCATGGAAACACCAGATTAATCCAGCATGCACTGAAAGTGTCAGTCTTCATAATGTTGGACACTATACCGAATTTGGCGGGTATACCAAAGAAAAAGAAGAAGGCAGATGTGTGATGATTGCCAATGCCATGCCCTGCACATATTAAACTGCTGACAGTGACACCTTCACTGCCTTTAAAACTGGGTCAGTAAAACTAAAAGTTTGCTCAGTGTAAGCTGTAGCCCACTCAGTAAACCTGGTAATTTTCACCAGTTTTTATCCTATCAGTCCATCATGTCTGCTTTTATTCCTGTCCTAGCCCATGCAGACACATAGTGTGGATAATATATATTCCTTTGCCAATGTAGGTCTGCTAATCTATTGTGCTAAATGAAAAAGCAGATGCTAGACATGCCTTGCCTTATTACATTGTTTACGTCCAGGATGACTGCAGCAGTGTAGCAGGGATGGAGAGCAATACCTAGATGTAGTGCTAGTAGTGTAACCTCTTCTTAATCTTATACTAGTTTAAATAGTGTTTATTTCTCTTTGATTTTCCTGCAACAAATCAAAGTTTGTTGAGGGTCCCGGGCTATGCTGGTCATGGCTTGGCTTTCACTTCACTAGTGGGATTGGCCTAGTCTGAGACCTGGCTGAAAAAGACTACTGCAGGGATTTTCTTCTGAAGTTTACAGCCAAGAACAAGCGTGGATAGCTCAGTGATTAGAGCGCTGGACTCGTGATTGAAAGGTCGCGGGTTCAAATCCCTGCAGGAGTGGTGGGGGAATCTTCTTGTCCAGGGTCAACTTTCTGTTTTCATTCCACCCCCGTGTTACCGCAGTAGCACGTAAAAGATCCTGGTCATTCTGCCAAAAAGTGCAGGTGGCAGGTTACAACTAAACACGCATACACCTTACATTATGTGGCTTTGCATGAAGTGACACAGTGCATGGTTGTATGGTGTGTACAGAAACGCCGAGGCAGCAGCAGTTTCACGTGGCACCAGCCATGTCACCGCTATAAGTACACCACTTTGATGGATATTAAAAAAACACGCTATAAAACGCTAGTCACTCATGTAAAATCACATGCATTGCAGTGAGTGTGCTCGATAGCAGAGAACAGCGCTCTATATATATATATATATATATATATATATATATATATATATATATATAGAAGCAATCAACAACAAGAAGCTTTTCTTGATTTTAAAGTAATTTGGGTATTTCTTTTTCCTATACTTAATACATGCATCCCCTTATGTCCTCAGTGTGAACCTATACTTTCGTACGGAGAAGTTGGTTGCCTACAAAGAAGAAGAAAAATGTATTATTACTATCAATGTATCATAGCATCAATGTCAGCTCCTGCTGTGGTATCATTCAAGCTTTCTCTCATCAGACCCATATGTGCGGTTCCAGTTTAAAACTAAGCTGCTCAAAATATAAATTCTGAAAATGAGTGTTGGTTCCAGTAAGTAAGTAACTTGGTGCGTTATGCCCAGTCAGCCATACGGTTATATCAGGGCGATGTTTGGTTCCAGAATCAGCCAAATCGCCTACTCAGTTCCAGAATTACATCATGAACAAAGTTGAAATGTTGCTCTTTGCAGGAATTTTACATTATTTTATAATACCTTCGATGACAGTAGCACTTTAAACACTGTCTTTAGCAGTTATTTGACGGGGGAAATACCAAGCTTCTCTTTTTCAGGTTCTTGGCATGTTTGGAAGTACACAAGTTTTGTCAAAAAAATTAAATAAAATGCACCCAGACCACTAAGCACAGTGCTCTGGTTTTTGCTAGTCAGTGTTTTGCCCCCAATCCCCCTCATCCACCCAGACCACTAAGCCAGTGCTCTGGTTTTCGCTAGTCAGTGTTTTGCCCCCCCCCCCCCCCCCCAACCATCCACCTATCCCCCACAGTACTGATTGATAAATTAGAAAATTTAGATGTTATAGAAGTGTTGCTTTTTTTCTCCATGCAAACAATCAGCTTTACCAGCCAGTTTAACACACTCTTCCTTTATAGTTTATCAAATAAATTGTGTCTTATTAGTGAATACTCGCCTAGTTACTCATTTACTATTCTCATGTGTCAAGGGAGGTAAGCATGCTAACCAAACGGGTGTTCCCAAGGAAGGAAGGGTGGTGTTTAGGTTGAGAATGAGAGCAAGGTGACAGTGATTCAGGTATTTACACACACACACACACACACACACACACACACACACACACACACACACACACATGCATGTATGCATGCATGCTCACATGCATGCATGTATGCACACACACACACACACACACACATACACACACACACACACACACACACACACACACACACACACACACACACACACACCTCTATAGGCAGTGCAGGTGTGCACTGAATTGTTGATGTGTACCCAGTCTCAAGGAGACTGTGTGAACAGGAAACTTTGTAAAACAGTTTGTTGAAAGTTATGTTTGATGCAGTTTGCTCTTTTTAGCTTTGCTTTTAATATCTAGGTGAGGCCTCACTGCTTGTGATAATAAATAATTGGTTTTCAATCTTATTTTTCTTTGCAGGTAACTGAAGGCCCTTGCACAGCACCAAAACCAGGATTGTTTGATTTTCAAGGAAAACAAAAATGGTACTCTCAGCTTTGTTAGTGATGGTTTTAGTTTGTTTTCAGAGCTTTTTTGTTGTTGTATTTTTTACCATAGATATTATGAAAATAACTTATAAGGAAATTGGGGAAGTGTGCATGTGTGTGTTTGTGTGTGTGTGGGGGGGGGGGGGGGGGGGGGGGGGGTAGGTTGCAGCAATTTGACAGCAGCAGACTACCAGACGCATGGGTTTATTTTCTGTACAAATTAATTACCAGTTACACTAGATCATTTGGTCCACAAGAACGCTCAGCCACCATGTCTCTGACTGTTTGACAATGGTGTGCCCAACAAGAACACTCGGCCACATTTCTGTTTGACAATGTTGTGGCCAGCTGACTGTTTGACAGTGCTTTGACCAGCTCTGTTTGACAATGCTGTGCCCCACAAGAACACTCAGCCACTACATCTCTGAGTCTGTTTGACAGTGCTTTGATCAGCTCTGACTGTGTGACAGTGGTGTGCCCCACAGCAACACTCAGCCAACACATCTCTGACTGTTTGACAGTGGCATGCCCCACAAGAACAGCCAGCCACTACATCTCTGACTGTTTGACAGTGGCATGCCCCACAAGAACAGCCAGCCACTACATCTCTGACTGTTTGACAGTGGCATGCCCCACAAGAACAGCCAGCCACTACATCTCTGACTGTTTGACAGTGGCATGCCCCACAAGAACAGCCAGCCACTACATCTCTGACTGTTTGACAGTGGCATGCCCCACAAGAACAGCCAGCCACTACATCTCTGACTGTTTGACAGTGGCATGCCCCACAAGAACAGCCAGCCTCTACATCTCTGACTGTTTGACAGTGGCATGCCCCACAAGAACAGCCAGCCACTACATCTCTGACTGTTTGACAGTGGCAGCCTCTGACTTGACAATGGCTGCCCCACGACAGCCAGCCACTACATCTCTGACTGTTTGACAGTGGCATGCCCCACAAGAACAGCCAGCCACTACATCTCTGACTGTTTGACAGTGGCATGCCCCACAAGAACAGCCAGCCACTACATCTCTGACTGTTTGACAGTGGCATGCCCCACAAGAACAGCCAGCCACTACATCTCTGACTGTTTGACAGTGGCATGCCCCACAAGAACAGCCAGCCACTACATCTCTGACTGTTTGACAGTGGCATGCCCCACAAGAACAGCCAGCCACTACATCTCTGACTGTTTGACAGTGGCATGGCGCCCCACAAGAACACTCAGCCACTACATCTCTGACTGTTTGACAGTGCTTTGATCAGCTCTGACTGTTTGACAATGGCGTGCCCCACGACAACACTCAGCCAACACACCTCTGACTGACAGTGCTTTGATCAGCTCTGACTGACAATGCTGTGCCCCACAAGAACACTCAGCCACTACATCTCTGAGTCTGTTTGACAGTGCTTTGGTCAGCTCTGACTGTTTGACAGTGGTGTGCCCCACAAGAACACTCAGCTACCACATCTCTGTTTGACAGTGCTTTGATCAGCTCTGACTGTTTGACAGTGCTTTGATCAGCTCTGACTGTTTGACAGTGCTTTGATCAGCTCTGACTGACAATGCTGTGCCCCACAACACTCAGCCACTACATCTCTGACTGTTTGACAGTGCTTTGATCAGCTCTGACTGTTTGACAGTGCTTTGATCAACTCTGACTGTTTGACAGTGCTTTGATCAGCTCTGACTGACAATGCTGTGCCCCACAAGAACACTCAGCCAACACATCTCTGACTGTTTGACAGTGCTTTGATCAGCTCTGACTGTCTGACAGTGCTTTGATCAGCTCTGACTGTTTGACAGTGCTTTGATCAGCTCTGACTGTTTGACAGTGGTGTGCCCCACAACAACACTCAGCCACTACATCTCTGACTGTTTGACAGTGGTATGCCCAGCAAGAACACTCAGCCAACACATCTGTGACAGACACTGTAGCGGCAGTTCTGTACCCCACAGGGAATCATGGAAGCAGCTGGGGAACAAGAGCAGAACAGAGGCCATGCTGGAGTACGTCTCTCTCCTCAGTAACCTGCAGCCTGGGTGGCAAGACCATCATCAGCATGCCGTAAGTGCTTTGCAGGTGTTTCTCATCAGTACACCTGCGGCTAGGTAGCAAGACCAGCATCAACATGCCGTAAGTGTTTGTCATCAGTAATCTGCAGTTAAGAAGCAAGACCAGCATCAGTTCCATTTAAGTGTTTGCCCAAGTGTTTCTCATCAGTAACCTTGCAACTAGGTAGCAAGACCAGCATCAGCGTGCCGTAAGTGCTTTCCAGGTGTTTCTCATCAGTAACCTTGCAACTAGGTAGCAAGACCATCATCAGCATGCCGTAAGTGCTTTCCAGGTGTTTCTCATCAGTAACCTGCAGTTGGTAGCAAGACCAGCATCAACATGCCATAAGTGCATTCCAGGTGTTTCTCATCAGTAACCTGCAGTTGGTAGCAAGACCATCATCAACATGCTGTAAGTGGTTTCCAAGCGTTTCTCATCAGTATACCTGTGGCTAGGTACCAAGACCAGCATCAACATGCTGTAAGTGCATTCCCGGTGTTTCTCATCAGTAACCTGCAGTTGGTAGCAAGACAGCATCAACATGCCGTAAGTGTTTTCCAAGTGTTTCTCATCAGTAACCTACAGCTAGGTAGCAAGACCAGCATCAACATGCCAGAGGTGTTTTCCAAGTGTTTCTCATCAGTAACCTGCATCAGTCCATTGAACTTAAGTAGTATACCTGCGGCTAGGTAGCCAGACCATCATCAACATGCCATAAGCATTTTCCAAGCATTTCTCATCAGTAACCTTTAGCAAGGTAGCAAGACCAGCATCAGCATGCTGTATTTTGTCAAGTGTTTTTCATCAGTAACCTGCATTTGGTAGCAAGACCAACATCAACATGCCGTAGGTGTTTTCCAAGTGTTTCTCATTAGTAACCTGCAGCTAGGTAGCAAGACCAGCATCAACATGCCGTAAGTAACATATTGATGTGTGTTCTATTGCATTTGTTGAGCTCATATAATTGTTGTTGAGGTGCTATATAACATAAATTAGTAGTAGTAGTAGTATCAGTTATTATCCTCATCCTCATCTGTCAGTGCATAAAAATAGAAATCATCTCAACTTTTGTAGCCCTTCATGCCATGCTCTTGGGGAGACCTCTGTCTCGGTGTTCCTCCCTCATTCCTTGCCTGGGACAGTTCTGATCAAAGTCCTCAACATCAGAGAGTCCACACAGGATGATTGGTGAAGAAACACAGCGGCAGTCTGCTCTCTGAAGGGGACGCTCACTCAGTCTGACTCCACGACTTAGCTAACATTGTCGTCAGTAGGGGGCCTAGTAGGCGGTGTCCTGTGTATGTTCAATCAGAACAGGCACCACTGAACACCCCAAGTGACTCGGCAGCAGTGCAGTGTCTCCTTCAGATGGCAGCCCACCAACGATCTGACGTCTCCTCCTGTGGACCTCTGTGGACTGGGCCGTGATGCGGAATCGGTTCTGGCTGTCACTGGAGGTAGGGATGCCGTGACCAAACGGTGCAAGAGCAATGCCTCTGAGGTTGGTACAGATGATGGAACAGCAAACATTTTTACTTTTTTTTTAAAATTTAATCAGCTGTATATTTAAAAAAAATTTTTTTAATCAACTGCTTTCTTGTGTCCCATCAGATGGAAGGCAGGAATATGGGAGATGACCAGACGTTAAGAGAAAAAACGCGCGGCGGGATGGGCGTGGCTGTCAGCACCATGGTGTGTCCTGATGAACACCTCAGTGATGGCGACAAGACCATCTTCCACTGGTGTCAGGAAGGGTCCATCGGCAAGGTCAAGGACTTGCTGATCGCCGGAGGCCATATAGTCAATCAGCTGGACGGTCAGGTAACCTGTTATTCACAGGCACGTGAAGAAATGATCGTCAGTGTTGTGGATCTTGCTGATCTCTGAAGGCCATATATAGTCAATCAGCTGGACAGTCAGGTAACCTGTTATTCACAGGCACATGCAGAAATGATTGTCAGTGTTGTGGATCTTGCTGATCTCCGAAGGCCATATATAGTCAATCAGCTGGACATTCAGGTAACCTGTTATTCACAGGCACATGAAGAAATGATCTTCAGTGTTGTGTCACTTGCTGATCTCCCGTGGCCATAATTATAGTCAACCAGCTGGACATTCAGGTAACCTGTTATTCACAGGCACGTGAAGAAATGATCATCGTCAGTGTTGTGTCACTTGCTGATCTCTGGAGGCCATATAGTCAGTCAGCTGGACAGTCAGGTAACCTGTTATTCACAGGCACATGAAAATATGATCATCAGTGTTGTGTAGCTATCCAATCAGCTTCCCTGAGAAGCTTTGCAGTGTTTTTGTAGCGACATTGATCACAAGGATCTCAAACAGCAGGCAAGAATTTAAGGTTGCGTATTTTTTGGTAAGTGTCTGTCCCTTCCAGTGCACATTTTGTATGGTTAAGTGTGTCCTCTAAAGCATACATACAGTTAGTAACATTGCTTTTCTTGTTTCTTTTTTCAGCAACATTCAAGGGAGATAATTGATGGTGCATTTTCTGTCTCAACTAGTTTTTTCTTGGACACCATGTCATCTAGGTCTTCTAGTCTTTGCATGTTTAAAACTGGTGCATAACTATGACCTTGACTGTATTTCAAGTTCAAAATGGTGTCTGTCAGGTGGAACAGCATATATATATGTATGTGGACGACGTGTGTTTGGAAAATGTGTGCAAGCGTAGTTTTGAATTGCATGAATTTCACTAAGGGATGTATGGGTTTTCCTCAGTTCATGCATACTACAAACTGCATACCACCTTGAACTAAACTGTAAAGGCCCAGGCAGCCGTGGAAAAGATCCTATTGGGTCAGTAAGGTACATACCCAGCTTGATCATCTTGTTGTGCTGCAGGGCATAGGCCTGCTTCACTGGGCTAGTGACCGGGGACTGGTTGACATGGCAACCATGCTGCTCGACAGTGGAGCTGACATTAATCTGCGGGTGAGCTGAGTTGGAAGGGAGGCGTCAGCATTTTTTTTTATGCCAAATGGTATAAAAATTGTATTCCCCCCACCTCCCCATGTTATCTGTCTTTTGATGTAACCTAAAAACGTTTCTTTTTCACAAAACTGTAGACCTGCCATGTTTTCTGTTCCATGCTCTGTCTTCATCCACCTGAAGTCTCTGTTTGCTGCCCATTTTAGGCTGTGTAAATTAAGCTCTGTATAGTCAGAATGCTCATGGTGTGTGTGTGTGTGTGTGTGTGTGTGTGTGTGTGTGTGTGTGTGTGTGTGTGTGTGTGTGTGTGTGTGTGTGTGTTGAGAGAGAGTTGTGTGTGGGGGAGAGAGAGTGTGTGTGTGTGTGTGTGTGTGTGTGTGTGTGTGTGTGTGTGTGTGTGTGAGTGAGTGTGTGTGTGTGTGTGTGTGTGTGTGTGTGTGTGTGTGTGTGTGAGTGTGTGTGTGTGTGAGTGTGTGTGTGTGTGTGTGTGTGTGTGTGTGTGTGAGAGAGAGAGTGTGTGTGTGTGTGGTGTGTGTGTGTGTGTGTGTGTGTGTGTGTGGAGAGAGAGAGAGTGGTGTGTGTGTGTGGTGTGTGTGTGGGGGGGGGGGGGGGGGGGAGAGAGAGAAAGAGATGTGTGTGTGTGAGAGTTTGTGTGTGTGTGTGTGTGTGTGTGTGAGAGAGAGTGGTGTGTAGTGTTGAGTGTGTGTGTGAGAGAGGGAAGTGTGTGTGTGTGTGGTGTGGTGGGTGTGTGTGTGTGTGTGTGTGTGTGTGTGTGTGAGTGTTGTGTGTGTGGTGTGTGTGTGTGAGGTGTGTGTGTGTGTGTGTGTGAGAGAGAGAGAGTGTGTGTGTGTGTGTGCTACGCGTGCGCACGTGTGTGCATGCATGTGTGCACATATTATATGTGCTTAGAATAGTCTCAATGGACATGATTTTGTGCTTTAAAAATAGTTTTATTATTATTATTTTTAATTTTATGGTTGGATTTTGGAGTCGGTATATGAGTGTGTATATATATATATATATATATATATATATATATATATATATATATATATATATATATATATATGTACTTGGCATCATGATACATTCTTTGTGCTTTTGTCAGGCAAAAGTAATAAGTTGTATTGTGAGATATGCGTACATGAGATACATAGTGTAGAGCTGAAGCTGTTGTGCTTGTAGTCATAATGTAGACTTGAGTCTTCATGTTAAGGCTGGCAGAGCTTTAGAAACTCCTGTTTCTGGTACTAATGTGATATCCTGTGTTATTTTGTAGGACTGTGAAGGCCAGACAGCATTACACTATGGTAAGTTTGGCTAACAGCTGACTGAAATGCATTACTCTGTGAGTGTGAGGGAGAGAGAGAATGTGTGTGTGTATGTGTTTATTCTCTCTCTCTCTCTCTCTCTCTCTCTCTCTCTCTCTCTCTCTCTCTCTCTCTCTCTCTCTCTCTCTCTCTCTCTCTCTCTCTTATAGTCCATTGTTGGGCAAGGGCTGGATGTAAAAAAGAACATACTTGCTTATCTATTACCCTTGTTAATAAAGAATTTTATCTTATCTCTCTTTATATCCCTCTACACCGCAGCCGCCCCCCCCCCCCACCCCCCCTCCGTCTTCCTCTCTGTCCCTCCCCCCCCCCCCTTTCTCTGTAACTGAATGATGTGTGATGCATGGGTTCATCTGGCACTGTGAACACACTGTTTTTTGTGGAAATTCTCATGTGTAACGTTTCACTTATTCATTCATGCCTATATCTATATAAATAATGCCTGTAATTTGAATTTGATATCTACTCATCAGTAGCTTAGAAAGGACTAGTTGTTAGACAGGTTTTTGACCGAACCTAAACTACAATCCTTGTAAAATAAAGTTTTTGAGTTTGAGTTCAAGTTCTCTCTCTCTCTCTACCTCCCCTCCTTTCTCTTCAAAAAGGTTGTGGTTTGTGGACACTGTCCTGTGACTTTGTCCATCACTTCCTACTGAAACTTTAAAATGGCTCTCATCGCTGCCCATCTTAATGCAGGAATCATTCTGGTGGTGGCAGTGTAGCAATAGGTATATAATCTCCCTCTCCCCCCCCCCCCCTCCCCCCCCCCCCCCCCCCCCCTTCTCACCGTCCCTAATAAGCCTCATGGTTTCTGTGGACGTTAAGCACCATGTTTACCTACTTACCTCCCCTTTTCTCTGTTGTTGGTTGATCTGCTCAGCAGATTGACGGTATTATCATAATCACCATCCTCATCCAATGTGTGTGATTTCAGCTGTGTCCTGTGAACATGGGGAAATTGTGCAGCTTCTAGTGTCACGGAACGCTGAGATCACCTTAGCTGACGACGATGGCAGCACACCGACAGACATTGCCAGCGATGACATGAAGACTCTGCTTCGCAGCTGTCCAGGGAGTGGATGATTATTATTGCTTGGAGAGATTGGGGGACAGGGGGATGGAGGATGGGGGGTGTATGCTTTTACTTTCTAAACATGGTCATGAATGCATTTATTAAGCTTTGGGTGAATTGCTGGAATCTGTTTAGAGGGTGGGGCGGGGTCATGTTGTTATTTGTTCTGTCACACATTGGTCATTTATCACGCTTTGGATCTGTTGTTTGTGTTTATTCAGAGGGTGGATTGGGGTTATGTCTGTCCAGTTAAACATGAGGGTTTGGATCTGTTGTCTGTGTTTATTTAAAGAGTGGGGTGGGGTCATATTGTTAGCCCTGTCAAACATGAGGCTTTGGATCTGTTGTTTTAGTTTATTCAGAGGGTAGGGTGGAGTGATACTATGTTTGTCCTGTCAAACAAGAGGCTTTGGATCTGTTGTTTGAGTTTGTTCAGAGGGTTGGGTGGAATTGGATCTGTTGTTTGAGTTTGTTCAGAGGGTGGGGTGGCTTTGGATCTGTTGTTTGAGTTTATTCAGAGGGTGGGGTGGCTTTGGATCTGTTGTTTGAGTTTATTCAGAGGGTGGGGTGGGGTGATATTGTGTTTGTCCTGTCAAATATGAGGTTTAGATCTGTTGTTTGAGTTTATTTAGAGGGTACAGTGGGGTGATATTATGTTTGTCCTGTCAAACATGAGGCTCTGGATCTGTTGTTTGGGTTTATTCAGAGGGTGGGGTGGCTTTGGATCTGTTGTCTGAGTTTATTTAGAGGGTGGGGTGGCTTTGGATCTGTTGTCTGAGTTTATTCAGAGGGTGGGGTGGCTTTAAATCTGTTGTCTGAGTTTTTTATTAAGCTTTGGGTGAATTGCTGGAATCTGTTTAGAGGGTGGGGCGGGGTCATGTTGTTATTTGTTCTGTCACACATTGGTCATTTATCACGCTTTGGATCTGTTGTTTGTGTTTATTCAGAGGGTGGGTTGGGGTTATGTCTGTCCAGTTAAACATGAGGGTTTGGATCTGTTGTCTGTGTTTATTTAAAGAGTGGGGTGGGGTCATATTGTTAGCCCTGTCAAACATGAGGCTTTGGATCTGTTGTTTGAGTTTATTCAGAGGGTGGGGTGGGGTGATACTATGTTTGTCCTGTCAAACAAGAGGCTTTGGATCTGTTGTTTGAGTTTGTTCAGAGGGTGTGGTGGCTTTGGATCTGTTGTTTGAGTTTATTCAGAGGGTGGATTGGGGTCATAAATTATGACGTTTGTCCTGTCAAACAAGAGGCTTTGGATCTGTTGTTTGAGTTTATTCAGAGGGTGGAGTGGGGTCATAAATTATTTCGTTTGTCCTGTCAAACATTGGCCATTCATCAGGTTTTGGCCGAGTACTCAGAGCTTGTTAATTCAATTACTCAGGGTAGGGTGGGTGACTACGTTGTGTTTGTCCTATGGAAACGTCAGTCATTTAATGGGCTTTTGAGGTTTTGGGGCGTTGTTGTTGTTGTCGTTTTTTACTTCATGGGAGGTGGGAGGTTGTCCTGTAATGTTGTCCTGTTGCACAGTGGGTATGAAAGTCATGCTGTCCAGTTGTTTTCACTGCCATATTGTCCTATCACTTCTTTATCAGTCAGGTTAGGTGTGGGGGGGGGGGGGGGGGGGGATTGTAAACAGTGTTATGGGTTGTTGTCACTGTGCACATTGTAAGCGAACTGTGAAATATGGGTTCTATTCATTGTGCACATTTTCTTTGAGCACACTAAATATATAAGTAACTAATGTTATGGGTTTTCACTGTGCACATTTTCGCTGTGCACGCTGTGGGGATGCTATTAAAGAGGTGCTGCCCTGTTGTTTGTCCTGTACGTCCTATCACCTCTTTATCAGTCTTTGGATAAATGTTAGATGTGGGGCGTATCCGTACGTTTTGCTGGGGGAGGGGGCTAAGTGGATAATGTTATGCACTGTTTTCATTGTGCATGCAGCACCAGTTTCACAGGTTTGGAGGGTGAATGTGCTTGGGGGGGGCTGCAGTCTCATTCTCAAACTGGAGTGGAAGAAAGAAAAAAAAACTATATGTTGGAGGCTGAAATGGGTATAAAAAATGGCTGATGCCTCCCTACCAGTCCCATTCAGAAACTAGGGGGGGTTGAGAGAAGAAGAAAAAAATCTTCTTCTTCTTTTTTTTTCTTTTTTTTGAGGCTGAACCTACTGTGGGGAGAGTCTCATTCACAAACTGGAGAGAGAGAGAGAGAGAAGCAAAATTATATGTTAGAGGCCCCCCACGCGCACACACATTCACTCAGAAACTGAAGAAAAGATGAAAACCAAATGATATGTTGGAACTTGGATGTTAAATCTGTGGAGTGATGGGGGAGGGGGGGGGCTGGAGTTGCCATGGTACTGATGGACTGGCAGACAGTATCATTTTAATGTTTTCTGCTCAGATCGGCCAGAACACCAAGTCTCGTTCACAAACTCCAGAAAAAATGTATGTTGGGTGACTGCAACAGGGAAGTGAATCTGGATTGCTTTTGTGAAAGCACCATGCCATTCATTTCTGATTGTTATAATGTCAAGTAAATGATTATAGGTGTAGTTTGTATGCATGTGGTGTGTGTGTGTGTGTGTGCTGGGGGGTGGGGTGGGGGGTGTATGTGTGTGGGTGGTGTGTATGTGTGAGTGGTGTGCATGCAATGTGAGTGGCATTTGTAGGGTGTATATTATGTACGCGGATGGCGTGTGTTTGGAAAATGTCTGCAAGCGTAGTTTTCTTCCCAAACTGCACGCGTAGCCTGCCGCAATACTGGTTCATGAATGTGATAGCAGCACTCATGTGAATCATGTTAGGCGATCCGTTTCATGACTTCACCTAGTTTTGAGTCTGAAATAAATGTTGACCGTTCGCAACAGTGTGATTTGAATCTCTCTGAGGATGTTGCTTCTGTAGCTAGGATCTACCACATGGATTAATAACTTGCATGCTGGGTGAATGCGACGAAAGCGGTCATAGGTGATTCAGGTGTTTGTGGTTTGTGATTGTCTCATGTGTTTGTCACAGTGCGCGAGCACGAGCGTGAAGTCTTTATAGATACAGCTCATTCAGTGCTGTGAGCCGTCCGTTTTTCGTGCAGAGATTTTCAAGTTGCAAACTTATACGTATACAGAAATTTAACTGACAAAGGGGAAAACTGAAATACACACAGGCACGAGTGCGCGCGCACACACACACACGCACGCACGCACGCACACACGCACATCATCATCATCATCATCATCACACGCACACACACCATCACACACACACCATCATCATTATCATCATCATCACCACGCGCACACACACACACCATCATCATCATCATCACACACACACACACCATTACACACACACACACACACCATCATCATCATCATCACCGCGCGCACACATGCACACATCATCATCATCATCGTTATCACACACACACACACACACACATGACATTTAAACGATCAACAACAGCATAGTGTGAAATAACGTTATACTGTCCTGGAAGACTCCTCTCACAACGACCAGACTTACGACAACACTGTACAGAGTCTACGCACATTGCTCCCAAGCAGTTTGACTCCATCCATAAAGCCTCGGTGTCATCAAAAAAGCTGAAACTTAAAGCCGAGGAGAAGTTCAAGGAATTAACACACCACAACTGAAAACGGATAAGCACATTTTTTTTTCTTTTCTTTTTCCCCCCGTTTAACTGACTGGTGTTTTGTCGCTTTAAAAAGGAGCTTGCCCCGAAAATGTGCACGGTTTGTATCGTCATTTTAAAATAGCGCTCCTTTTAACCCTTTATGTGCTAGATTTCTCCGGCGTTCGACGGTTGCGTCTGGTGCCAAACAGTTTGAAGCTTGCAATGTTGATGTGAGACGTCAGCTTTCGACGGTTATGTCTGCAGGTGTCATAGTTTGAGTGTTCGACGGTTGTGTCTGCAGGTGTCATAGTTTGAGTGTTCGACGGTTGTGTCTGCAGGTGTCATAGTTTGAGTGTTCGACGGTTGTGTCTGCTGGTGTCATAGTTTGTGTGTTCGACGGTTGTGTCTGCTGGTGTCATAGTTTGTGTGTTCGACGGTTGTGTCTGCAGGTGTCATAGTTTGAGTGTTCGACGGTTGTGTCTGCAGGTGTCATAGTTTGAGTGTTCGACGGTTGTGTCTGCAGGTGTCATAGTTTGAGGTTTGTTGATGTGAGAGGTCAGCGTTCGACGGTTGTGTCTGCAGGTGTCATAGTTTGAAGCCTGTTGATGTGAAAGGTCAGCGTTCGACGTTTGTGTCTGCAGGTGTCATAGTTTGAGGCCTGTTGATGTGAAAGGTCAGCGTTCGACGGTTGTGTCTGCAGGTGTCATAGTTTGAGGCCTGTTGATGTGAAAGGTCAGCGTTCGACGGTTGTGTCTGCAGGTGTCATAGTTTGAGGCCTGTTGATGTTAAAGGTCAGCGTTCGACGGTTGTGTCTGCAGGTGTCATAGTTTGAGGCCTGTTGATGTGAAAGGTCAGCGTTCGACGGTTGTGTCTGCAGGTGTCATAGTTTGAGGCCTGTTGATGTGAAAGGTCAGCGTTCGACGGTTGTGTCTGCAGGTGTCATAGTTTGAGGCCTGTTGATGTGAAAGGTCGGCGTTCGACGGTTGTGTCTGCAGGTGTCATAGTTTGAGGCCTGTTGATGTTAAAGGTCAGCGTTCGACGGTTGTGTCTGCAGGTGTCATAGTTTGAGGCCTGTTGATGTGAGAGGTCAGTGTTGATGTGAGACGTCATGCAGTGTTGATGTGAGAGGTCAGTGTTCGACGGTTGTGTCTGCAGGTGCCACAGTTTGAAGCTTGCAATGCTGATATGAAAGGTCAGTGTTCGACGGTTGCAGACACTGCAGGGGTTCATAGTTTGAGGCTTGCTCATGATGTGATCCCTCCACTTCAGCATTCCACGGTTATGTGTGGTGTCAAAGAGCTTCAGGCTTGCTGGTGTCAAAGAGCTTCAGGCTTGCTCGTGTCAAAGAGCTTCATGCTTGCTGGTGTCAAAGAGCTTCATGCTTGCTGGTGTCAAAGAGCTTCAGGCTCGCTGGTGTCAAAGAGCTTCAGGCTTGCTGGTGTCAAAGAGCTTCAGACTCGCTGGTGTCAAAGAGCTTCAGGCTTGCTGGTGTCAAAGAGCTTCAGGCTCGCTGGTGTCAAAGAGCTTCAGGCTCGCTGGTGTCAAAGAGCTTCAGGCTCGCTGGTGTGAGACCTAGCTCTTACGCGTTCAAAGGCTGTGTCTGGTGTCAGTGGTTTGAAGCTTGGTGGTGTTAGGCCTCTTCGGCATTCCACGGTTGTGTGTGGTGTCAAACAGCTCGAGGCTTCTTGATGTGAGACCTCAACGTACGATGTCAACACGGCACACATGGCGACCATTTTTCTGTCACTGCTCAAGTATCAGTCTCGTCCTTTATAACGGTAATAACTGAAGTATTTATAAAGGGCAAAATACTGTCCGTAGAGACTTTTCTAAGCAAGCAAGCGCACACACACCCACAACCACGCACGCACGCACGCACGCACACACACACGCACTCACGAACGCTCGCACACACACACACACGCAACCACGTACGCACACACGCACGCACACACACACCGTTTTGTTTTTGTTGTTTGTGTTACGCCTTGATATAACCGCCATGGTTGACTGGGCGCAGAAAGGTTCCGTGTGTGTATGTGTGTAACCGTCATGGTTGACCCGGCGCCAAAAAAAAGGTCCTCCGTGTGTGTGTGTGCACGCGCGCGCGCGTGTGTGTGTGTGTGTGTGTGTCTATCTGTCTGTCTGTCTGTATGCGTGTTGTTTTTTCAGTGTCGTTGACTCACCTGATTTGTGGCTTTCAAGCAATGAAGATGCAGGAAAGAAGAAAAATTAGGGAAGAAGAAAGAAAGGATTAACTCCAGAAGAGTAGCAGGTTTTATCGACAAAGGCGCAGTTTACGCAGTATATAATCCGCAGAGCAGACACAGGTTATGGTGTCATCAGTTAGCTTTACTGATTGATGAGGGTTTTATATCTGGTCTCGCGATGTGTTTCCTAACGGAATGGCGGGGTGGGGGGGGTCTGCTTCGGCGCCACATATTTACAGCAGCATGTCTGCGGGTCTGCAGTGTCTGGTTCTGCACGTACTACACGACATAACATTCAACACTGTCACTGAGGGATGTCCATGGCTCTACAGTGTACTACACATCACACAGCACTGTCACTGAGTGATGTCTCTGGGTCCGCCGCTGTGTCTGGTTCTGCACGTACTACACGACATCACACAGCACTGTCACTGAGGGATGTCCCTGGTTCTACAGTGTCTGGTTCTGCACGTACTACACGACATCACACACCACTGTCGCTGAGGGATGTCTCTGGGTCTACTGTGTGTGGTTCTGCACTACGCATCACATACGCATGCACGCACGCACGCACACACCACACACACACACACACACACACACACACACACACACACACACACACGCACCCAAACACACACACACCGCGCGCGCGCGCGCGCGCGCGCGCCCTACGTCATTGATAACTGTCAACAATGTATAGCTTACATCAGGTTGAATAATTAAGTACTTGTGCTAAAACCTAGCTCACAATGGTTTGTTCTTGCAGAAGTAAGTGATCCAGAATTTCTGTCAATGTTCTCGATGAAATGTAGGCCCTATAGCTGTACCCAGAGTTTTAACGCCTTTTCCTCTGCACATTTTATATATGATACACACAAGAGAGCGCCTTTCTCATTATGTTGATTTTGTGTGTGCCTTTCAATGGAATTCATAATCTTGAAAAGGGCGGGAGGGGAGGTGGAGTCATTGCATGTCCTGTTCAGATACAAGATGACATTCACGAGGGCCAACCCAAAAGTCCTGTCACAATTAAACGACGTGAACGGTAACCAGTGAACATATTATCTCCACCCAGCTCCTACAAGACTACGAAGTATACGACCCCCACCATCTTTCCCCACTGCCCATTTTTTTTTTAAATCCTCGATTAGAGTCGGTGACATAGTGTACAACATGACGGCATAATTTGGGAGTAAGTAAGTAAGTTGGTGTTTTACGCCCAGTCAACCGGTGCATAATTTGGGAATAACGCTACAAATTGATGTGAATTTAATCAAGAAAGTAGAGTAAATGTTAAAGCTTTATTTCAGTATAGGTGTTGACAACGATCACGATCGTTAAAACCAACTGACAGCACTTATGACAGGCAAGTAAGTAAACATGGTGCTTAACGTCCACAGAAACCATAAGGCTTATTAGGGACGGGAAGTGGGGGTTAGGGGGTATGGAGGGTAAGAGGGAGATTACATACCTATCGCTACACTGTCACCACCAGAATGACTCCTGCATTAAGATGGGCAACGGTGGCAGCCATTCTAATGTTTCATTAATTGTGAAGGACAAAGTCACAAGACAGTGTCCACAGACCACAACCTCTTTCAAGAGAAAGGAGAGCCGAAGCGGAATCGAGACTAGGCCCTTCTGTTTGCCAGCCTAACGCCTTACCGCTAGGCCAAACCGGCCTTATGGTTTCTGTGGACGTTAAGCACTGTGTTTACTTGCTCACACCTCCGTTCCCCCCTACCCCCCCCCCCCCCCCACTTTCTCTCCATCCCTAATAAGCCTTATGGTTTCTGTGAACGTTAAGCACCATGTTCACTCGCCCCCCTGCTCGAGCACAATGTTGACGATGTGGCCGAACTGGCAAGCGCGAGCCCAAACTCCAAGCACTGGTTTACGCCATCCTTCCTTCAACCACTGCCGTATTTAGTTACGCCATAGGTTCCTGAAAACTGGGCAGCTAACGAGCAGCTTTTTTTTTGGTGCTCAAACAGTAGTAAGTTTGTTACACCCAAATCAAATAAAACAGGCGTGTCATTTTTTAGCCCCAACAAAGTTTTCACCAGCACAAATAAAACCACAATCGTTTGAATCGAGACGGAACTCCTTTTTTTTTTTTTTTTACCGGAGTGGATGCGTCTCATGTTTACGTGCGTGCTCTGGCGCTAGGTTGATTCTACAGCATATTAGTACCCAACCTTTCGGAGGGGGCTGACCGCGTTTGCTGGACAGCTGCGCGGAGATAAAGAATACCCCTTCAGTGGCGTAACCAAATCTGGCAGAGTTTGGAGGAAGGTGCCGGAAAGCGATGCTCGGGGTGTGGCGCGAGCCATGTCCAGCACCGTCTGACCGTCGCTGGTCTTGGCCTTGACGTCGACCTTGACGTCGACCTTGACGTCGAGCAGCCATTGCACCACGCCCCCGTGCCCGTAGCAGTTGGCGTAGTGCAGGCCCGTAGTTCTGGTTGGTTAATAAGATCCATGGAGAGAATTCCCTATGTTAAAACGCAAAGAACATCTGTTGAAAATACAGATAATATAAAAAAGCTAGATATTAAACAAACAAGTAATTTACGTAATTTACGCCGTGCTGTAATACGCTCACACACACACACACGCACGCACACACACACACGCACGCACGCACGCACGCACGCACGCACGCACACACACACACACACACACACGCACGAACGCACGCACGCACGAACGCACGCACACATACACACACTTTTCAAGGTAACGAACGTATTTAAAAATAATGAAGTAAAAAAAGAAATGAACCCCTGGAGTGAAAAACCAACCAACAACAACAAGAAACAAACAGGAAAACAGAAAAGGTTGCCATCAGGATTCATTCTTAAACAGTTAGGTCGCGCCGGGTCACGAGATTGGTTGGTCTAACCGAAAACTCCCGCCCCCCTCACCTCCAACGTTAAGCACCACGTTCACTCGCCCCCCTGCTCGAGCAGAATGTTAACGATGTGGCCGAACTGGCAAGCGCGAGCCATGTCCAGCGCCGTCTGACCGTCGCTGGTCTTGGCCTTGACGTCGACCTTGTGGTCCAGCAGCCATTGCACCACGAACACGTGTCCGTACCAGCAGGCGTAGTGGAGGCCCGTCCAGCCCTGCGCGTTCTGGCCGAAGATGGAGGACCCTGCCTCCCACAGTCCGGTCAGCAGGTCGTGATGTCCGCTGGCGCAGGCCACGTGAAAAGGCGTGGCCCCCTCGCTGTCTGTCTCATAGTTCAGGAGCTGTGTGAGAGTCGAGGTGGCCGTCCTGATCTGTCCGTCCTAACGAGCCTTCCGGTTTCCGTGGACGTAAAGAATTATTGAACCGTGCTTCGGCATTGATCACAACTTGTCCCTAATATGTCAACTGACATCTGAGGACATTAAGCAACACTTCATCATCATCATCATCATCATCATCATCAGCTGTCTGTCTGCGTCAGCAGGTTCACCAGCGGGTCGTGTTTGTTCGCGGAGCTTCGGAAGAGCTTCCTAACTCTCTTCTTCCTCTCTGCTTTCTTGGCCCGTAGCTGGAGCCTGCAAGGACAGGGTTTGCCGTTGTTAAGGTTGGGAGGAAGTGAAGTCATGTTCGGCATCCCACACGCAGAGGCATATATATTTGCACGCGCGTACGCACAAACATATACACACACACACACACATACGCACCCACATATGTGCGCGCGCACACACGCACACATATATTGCACACGCACACACACACACACACACACACACACACACACACACACACACACACACAACACAAACACGCTCTGTCTCTGTCTCTGTCTCTGTCTCTCTCTCTCTCTCTCTCTCTCTCTCTCTCTCTCTCTCTCTCTCTCTCTCTCTCTCTCTCTCTCTCTCTCTCTCTCTCTCTCTCTCTCTCTCTCTCTCTCTCAGCAGCACTGCTGTTGAGGAACAATTGAAGCAAAAGACAAGTCCAGCTTTCTCAGCCCAGCTCCACCTCCCTGCTCTTGATCTCTCCTGGGTCCAGCCCCACCCCTCCTCTTGATCTCACCTGGACCCGCAAAAGAAAGTCTAACTTCGTGAGAGTTCAGCTCACCTCCCTCCTCTTGATCTCGCCCGGACTCTGCTAAGCCTTTTTGAACCGGCTCCAATTTTTTATAATACCTACCCCCTCTTGAGCAGAACGTCGACCAGGTGGCGGTGGCCCGTGAAGCAGCCGAAGTGTAACGGGGTCCATCCCCTGCCGTCCATGGCCGCCGGGTTCGCCCCGCTGGCCATCAGAGCCCTCGCGCACTCCGCACGCCCCTCCGCGCAGGCCACAGTGCAGCGGCGTCATGCCGCTGCTGTCCGTCGCTGTCCGCTGCTGTCCGTCGCTTCCAGCTGCGCCCCCTGTCGGAGCAGGACTTCGATGACGGCGTGGAGAGGGGTCCGACCCGAATCGTCTCTGTCCGTCACGCTGGCCCCTCGCGCCAACAGCGCGTTGACAAGGTTCCGGTTGCCGAGCCGGGCGGCTTCGTGGAGCGGGGTGTGACCGTGGCCGTCTCTGGCTCCTGGGCCGGCTCCCTGATGAAGCAGGAAGTCGACGACGTGCGACTGCCCGTGCTCCAGCGCTAGGAACACCAGCTGCGCCAGCTTGTGTCTCCTCGACGGTTCCGAGCTCGTGGACGAGCTCGAGGCCCCCTCTGCCGCCTTGCTTTGCCGCTGCCGCTTCGCGCGCCTCTTCGCTGAGGGCCGCGCGGCGGTTTCGCCTGCGGGTCGAGTCGACGCGCTTGCTGTTTGCAAATCGAAGTTACTCTTCCTGCAGCCGCGTGTGCTGAGCGAGGAGTGAGACGAGGGTGAATAGCCTGGTGAAGCGGTTCTAGAAACGGAGCTGGGGTACTCTCCCTTCTCCCGGCTAGCGGAGCTGGGGTACTCTCCCTTTTCCCGGCTAGCGGAGCTGGGGTACTCTCCCTTTTCCCGGCTAGCGGAGCTGGACTGGTTAGCAGAGCTGGGGTACTCTCCCTTTTCCCGGCTAGCAGAGCTGGGGTACTCTCCACTTTCCCGGCTAGCGGAGCTGGACTGGTTAGCAGAGCTGGGGTACTCTCCACTTTCCCGGTTAGCAGAGCTGGGAGACTCTCCCTTTTCCCGGCTAGCAGAGCTGGGGTACTCTCCCCTTTCCCGGCTAACGGAGCTGGACTGGTTAGCAGAGCTGGGGTACTCTCCCTTTTCCCGGCTAGCAGAGCTGGGGTACTCTCCACTTTCCCGGTTAGCAGAGCTGGGAGATTCTCCCTTTTCCTGTCTAGCAGAGCTGGGGTACTCTCCCCTTTGCCGGTTAGCAAAACTGGGGGACTCTCCCTTTTGCCGGTTAGCGGAGCGTGGGGACTCTCCCCTTTGCCGGTTAGCGGAGCGTGGGGACTCTCCCCTTCGCCGGTTAGCAGGAGGCGCATAACCCGGCGGTGGCTCCCCTAGAGTTTCGGGTGCGTTCCGTAAGGACTCGTAGCTCGGCAGTCCGGTCAGCTCGCCCGGCGACGATCGGTGCTTCACCTGAGCATGTGCGGAATGGCTGACCCCGCCCTGGTCCGGCCGATCCGTGCCGTCCGCCAGGTGAGCGCCCATCTCCATGAGGCCCAGTGCAGCGGCGTCAGCCCGTTGTTGTCGGCCAGGTTGACGTCGGCCCCTGCCGCCACCAGCAAGCGCAACAGGCGAGAGCGTTGGCCACGGGAGGCGAGCAGCAGCGGCGTGATTCGATCCGCGTCTGTCGCGTTCACCTCCACCCGCGCTCTCAGCAGCGCTCTGACCACGAGCTCCTTGCCGCTGGGACACGCCAAGTGCAGCGGGGTCCTTCCGGAGT
>JABMCL010002978.1:697500-702500 GCA_018857735.1 Alviniconcha marisindica
ACCACCTACCAACTATCATCTCCTAGCTGCTCAACAAGAGCCATACAAAAGAGCTATCTCTTAATGAAAAATATTGGAGAGATTTCTGGAGAAAAACGAGCAGGAGAGTGGACCATTAGCAGACAAACGACAAGACAGAAAGGGCAAGAGGACTAGACGGAAAAACAAGCAGGAGAGTGGACCATTAGCACACAAACGACAAGACAGAAAGGGCAAGTGGACTAGACGGAAAAACAAGCAGAGAGTGGACCATTAGCACACAAACGACAGGACAGAAGGGCAAGAAGACTAGACAGAAAAACAAGCAGGAGAGTGGACCATTAGCACACAAACGACAGGACAGAAAGGGCAAGAGACTAGACAGAAAAACAAGCAGGAGAGTGGACCATTAGCACCAAACGACAGGACGAAAGGGCAAGTGGACTAGACGAAAAACAAGCAGGAGAGTGGACCATTAGCAGACAAACGACAAGACAGAAAGGGCAAGAGAACTAGACGGAAAAACAAGCAGGAGAGTGGACCATTAGCACACAAACGACAGGACAGAAAGGGCAAGAGGACTAGACGAAAAACAAGCAAGAGAGTGGACCATTAGCACACAAACGACAGGACAGAAAGGGCAAGAGGACTAGACGGAAAAACAAGCAGGAGAGTGGACCATTAGCACACAAACGACAGGACAGAAAGGGCAAGTGGACTAGACGGAAAAACAAGCAGGAGAGTGGACCATTAGCAGACAAACGACAAGACAGAAAGGGCAAGAGAACAGACGGAAAAACAAGCAGGAGAGTGGACCATTAGCACACAAACGACAGGACAGAAAGGGCAAGAGGACTAGACAGAAAAACAAGCAGGAGAGTAGACCATTAGCACACAAACGACAAGACAGAAAGGGCAAGAAGACTAGACAGAAAAACAAGAGAGGAGATAGGAAAGGAGAATCGAATGACAGCCCTGAGATTCCTGACAGGAGGTTGATATCAGACATCCCCAGTTTCCCTTCATGTGTGAGTTGGGGTTGCGGGTAGGCTAGGCAGGTAGGCTACGTGTGTCAAGATACTATCCTGTCCCTCACATCCTGTACTTTACTTCCAGATTATTGATACACGCAACTTTGCTTACGCTTCCTTTCTCAGGCGTACAATAGAACTAACGACGAATGGGTTAACGCAAAACGT
Organism: Alviniconcha marisindica; assembly: GCA_018857735.1. NCBI lineage: Eukaryota > Metazoa > Mollusca > Gastropoda > Provannidae > Alviniconcha > Alviniconcha marisindica. The sequence goes on from JABMCL010002978.1 coordinate 698,679, forward strand.
AGAAATGCGTTGTAAGTACCTCATCGGACACAACTCGCCGTTGAACAAATTGACATCTCTGGCTTCTCGGGAGAGGTGTGTGTTGTTGTTGTTGTTGTTGTTGTTGTTTTTGGGGGGAGTGGGATTTCTTTACCCACGTATATAATAAAACTAAAGATGAGTGATGAATGGGTTAACGCAAAACGTAGAAATGCGTTGCAAGTACCTCATCGGACACAACTCGCCGTTGAACAAATTGACATCTCTGGCTTCTCGGGAGAGGTGTGTGTTGTTGTTGTTGTTGTGTTGTTGTTGTTGGGGTTTTTTTTTTGGGGGGAGTGGGATTTCTTTACCCACGTATATAATAAAACTAAAGATGAGTGATGAATGGGTTAACGCAAAACGTAGAAATGCGTTGCAAGTACCTCATCGGACACAACTCGCCGTTGAACAAATTGACATCTCTGGCTTCTCGGGAGAGGTGTGTGTTGTTGGTGTTGCTGTTGTTGTTGTTGTTGTTGTTGCTGTTGTTTTGGGGGGAGTGTGATCTCTTTACCCACGTACATAATAAAACTAACGATGAGTGATGAATGGGTTAACGTAAAACGTAGAAATCCGTTGAGAGAAAGGTGCAGTACGTCATCGGAGACAACTCGCCGTTGAACAAATTGACATCTCTGGCTTCCCGGGGGAGGGTGGGGGCGGTGAGGGCGGGCGGTGGTTGGGGGGGGGGGGGGGGTCTTCATTTCTACAGTACAGTACCCAACAGCGGAGACTCAAGCACTCCAATCACCATCAACATAGCGATTACCGTGAAAACTCCGGCGGTGGTCGCAGCTGTGGTCGCAGCGGTGGTGGCAGCACCTCCAGTGGGGTTGCGACACTCGTGAATGAGGGGGTTGTAGAGCTCGCCAATGGGACACAGCACGATGTACGCCTGTCCGCTCGAGTCGCACAGCAGGAACTTGTCCGCTTCGCTCGGGTGCGGGAACCTGGTCACGTGAACGCTGCCCGCCCCTGTGGCCAGCTGCAGTGCGCAGGGATTGGTGGAGACGGTGCGGTCTGTAAGTAAACATGGTGCTTAACGTCCACAGAAACCATAAGGCTTATTAGGGACGGGGAGAATGGGGGGAAGAGGGTATGGAGGTGAAGTAAGTAAGTAAGTAAACATGGTGCTTAACGTCCACAGAAACCATAAGGCTTATTAGGGACGGGAGAATAGGAGAAGAGGGTATGGAGGTAAAGTATAATAGTAAACATGGTGCTTACGTCCAAGAAACCATAAGGCTTATTAGGACGGGAGAATGGGGGAAGGTATGGAGGTGAAGTAAGTAAGTAAACATGGTGCTTAAGGTCCACAGAAACCATAAGGCTTATTAGGGACGGGGAGAATGGGGGGAAGAGGGTATGGAGGTGAAGTAAGTAAGTAAGTAAACATGGTGCTTAAGGTCCACAGAAACCATAAGTCTTACTAGGGACGGGCAGAATGGGGGGAAGGGGGTATGGAGGTGGGGGAAGAGGGAAAGTATATACCTATCGCTACACTGTCACCACCAGAATGACTCCTGCATTAAAAGGGGCAGCGATGAGAGCCATTTTAATGTTTCATTAATTGTGATGGACAAAGTCACAAGACAGTGTCCAGAAACCACAACTTTTGAAGAGAAATGAGAGCCGAAGCGGTATCGAACCGAGGTCCTTCCGCTTACCAGCCTACCGTCTTACCGCTAGGCCAAACCGGCTCTCTGAAGTGCGGTCTGTTCAGAAACGCTGCTTTTGAGGGCAAGCAGGCGGTGAAGGGCGGTACCAAACTCCAAGCACTGGTTTACGACACCCTTCCTTCAACCACTGCCGTATTTAGTTACGCCATCGGGTCCAGAAAACTGTCAGCCAACGAGCAGTTTTTTGCTGGTGCTCAAACAGTAGTAAGTTTGTCACAAACAACTGAAATTATATCGGACGTTTGTTTTATAACTGACCATGTTTATAACTGACCAGCTCAAATAAAACAACTATCGTTTGAATCGAGACGGAACTCTTTTTTTCTCTCCTTTTTGCTCTCTTTTTTTACCCGGGGTGGATGCGCCTCATGTTTACGTGCGTGCTTGGACGCTAGGTTGCTTCTACAGTCTTATCAGTACCCGAACCTTTCGGAGGGCGCTGACCGCGTCGGTGGACAGCTGCGCGGAGATAAAGAGTGTCCCTTCAGTGGCGTAACTAAATCTGGCAGAGTTTGGAGGAAAGTGCCGGAAAGCGATGCTCGGAATGTGGGGCGGTACGCATTTGTCGGAGCTTTGCTCCGACGGGTACTGACGTATGGAGTGCAGTGGCATGTTGATCAATGTGACTGTCTCATACATGGCCCCAGTTAATCCCCATACTGCAGGCTGATCAATGTGGCTGTCTCCTATACGGTCCCAGTTAATGTCCATACTGCATGCTGATCAATGTGGCTGTCTCCTACACTGTCCCAGTTAATGCCCATACTGCATGCTGATCAATGTGGCTGTATCCTACATGGTCCCAGTTAATGCCCATACTGCATGCTGGTCAATGTGGCTGTCTCCTATACGGTCCCAGTTAATGCCCATACTGCAGGCTGATCAATGTGGCTGTCTCATACATGGTCCCAGTTAATGCCCATACTGCAGGCTGATCAATGTGGCTGTCTCATACATGGTCCCAGTTAATGCCCATACTGCAGGCTGATCAATGTGGCTGTATCCTACATCGTCCCAGTAAATACCCATACTGCAAGCTGATCCATGTGGCTGTCTCCTACATCGTCCCAGTAAATGTCCATACTGCAAGCTGATCAATGTGGCTGTCTCCTACATCGTCCCAGTAAATGTCCATACTGCAAGCTGATCAATGTGGCTGTCTCCTACATCGTCCCAGTAAATGTCCATACTGCAAGCTGATCAATGTGGCTGTCTCATACATGATCCCAGTAAATGCCCATACTGCAAGCTGATCAATGTGGCTGTCTCATATATGATCCCAGTTAATACCCATACTGCCCTTGCCCTTATCTATCGATGAGATCTTCAAGGTCCCGGTAAATGTCCACAAATGTGTTCGTGCGATGACATCCACGTTTACTGTGGCAGTCTGCTACTTGGTTCCAATTAATGTCCACCTGGACTGGATTAGGCCTTCGATGTGGCAGTTTCCTGCCTTGTCCCAGTAAATGTCCATATTGCATGTTGATGAGATCTTCATTGTGGTAGTCTCCTGTATGGCCCCTTTAAATACCCACACTGCCCATACCCATACCCATACCTATCGATGAGATGAGATCTTCAATATCCCAGTGAATGTCCACACTGCATATTGATGAAAGTGGTAATCTCTTACCTGGTCTCAGTAAATGTCCATACTGCATGTTGGTCAATGTGATAGTCTCCTACCTGATCCCCAGTAAATACCCATACTGCCAATGCCCATACATATCCATGAGACCTTCAGTGTCCCAATAAACACCCATACTGCATGCTAATGACATCTTCAGTGTGGCAGTCTCCTATTTCGTCCCAATTATGTCCACTCTGCATGTTGATGAATGTAGCAATCTCTCACCTGGTCACCTGTTGGTAAATGTAGCAATAGTCCCGTGCTGATGAATGTGGCAGTCTCTTACCTGGTCCCATGCTGATGAATGTGGCAATCTCTTACCTGGTCCCATGTTGATGAATGTGGCAATCTCTTACCTGGTCCCATGCTGATGAATGTGGCAGTCTCTTACCTGTCCCATGTTGATGAATGTGGCAATCTCTTACCTGGTCCCGTGCTGATGAATGTGGCAGTCTCTTACCTGGTCCCATGTTGATGAATGTGGCAATC
>JABMCL010002978.1:720000-722500 GCA_018857735.1 Alviniconcha marisindica
ATTTTTGATATCCACCGAAGTGGTGTACTGACAGCGCTCTTTGGTTATTGCATGGCTGGTGCCACGTGAAACTACTACAGTCTCGGCGCAAATTCTTTTTCTTCTTCTTCTCTCTCTCTCTCTCTCTCTCTCTCTCTCTCTCTCTCTCTCTCTCTCTCTCTCTCTCTCTCTCTCTCTCTCTCTCTCTCATAATATGCTCACCGTATGCTCATAATATGTAACTGAATGATGTACGGCATGTGTTTATCTGGCGCTGTGAACACGCTATGTTTTGTGTGGAAATTCTCATGTATAACGTTTCACTCACTCATTCACGCCTATATGTATATAAATAATGCCTGTAATTTGATATCTATTCATCAGTAGCTTAACAAGGACTAGTTGTTAGACAGATTTTTGACTGAACCTAAACTACAATCCTTGTAAAATAAAGTTTTCGAGATCTCTTCTTCTCCTTCTTCTTCTTCTTCTTCTTCTTCTTCTTCTTCTCTCTCTCTCTCTCTCTCTCTCTCTCTCTCTCTCTCTCTCTCTCTCTCTCTCTCTCTCTCTCTCTCTCTCTCTCTCTCCTCCTCTCTCTCTCACACCCCACACCCCTCTCTCTCTCTTTCTGTCTCCCTTTTTTCAGCTTTAGACGTATCGAAAGATTCTACATTCCGTCGTATCGCACATTGGAATCTCGTCAGTTTCCCTCTTTTGGGGAATGGTCACTTTGGCCCATCCTACACTGCTCCTTAAACTGACGAGGGAACCACAGAGTGCATTACCTTTAAATAAATACCACACACAGACAGCGTGAGTGCCTTACGCCTGTGTGTTTGCACAGATTAAGTGCTTGTGGGCGGAACAGAAAAATGCGATTATGATTGAAATAAAAAGTTCGTTAGAATGACTGACGAGACGTTCGCGTTTACATTTGTATCGTGAAGAGACTTTCTATAATCCGGTCTGACTGCGTGCTGAAGAGGTTATCAGTCGCTTGAGTGAGACTGAAGGTTTCCGGTGGGTATGCCTATTCCTCTCTCTCTCTCTCTCTCCTCTCTCTCTCTCTCTCTCTCTCTCTCTCTCTCTCTCTCTCTCTCGCTCGCCTCGCTCGCTCGCTCGCTCGCTTTATGCGCAAAATCCTCTCGGGTAAGGCACCCACTTATCTCGTAAAAAGAGTGTATATCAACCTTTATTCCAGAAATTACTCAAGAAAGCTTAATGTATACCCATGCCTAGATTAGATTTATTTAATTCAAGCCTAATGTATTGTGGACCGACTCTCTGGAATTCACTACCTGTTGCACTGACAGAACCAAGTACAGTGTCGGTCTTTAAACATCGATTGTCGACATTTATGCTAACTTTCCTAGGTACAACTTAAAATAAGGAAATATCACTTTAATGCTCCATTTTTCTTAAAAGTACAGGCTGTTTTTCCATTATCATTAAAGCTTTGCTTTTAATGCATTATGCCCCCTGCTCCAGATTTATACTCCATTACTTGTTAATCAGTTGTTGTTTTTTTGCATTTAGTTTTCTCCTCATTTTATATAAATGTAGTGTATTTGATTATGAATATTCTGATCTTTCTTCTTTTTTTCTCTCCCTCTTTCCTTTTTTTTTTTTTTTTTTTTTTTTTTTTTTCAGTCATTTTTTTTTTTTTTTTCATTTATGTTAAGGTGTACTATTGTTTTATTTTGTTTCCCAGAAACAGAAGAAAAATAAACCAAGAAATTAAATCAAAAGAATTTATTTTTATTTAATTCAACTCATCACACACAATTATAAAAATTGATAAAACTTTGGCGAGGTGGCTACTACTCAGTGATTAACTACTATTACTTTCATAATTATAGTGAACAGTTGCAGAGGCTATATCCAGACGAACTCTCTAATAACAGTACCAAAAACTAAAAACATATGTATACAAATAGCAAAATAAAAGCAAATCAGACAAAATACAAAAGGCAGAAATATTCCTAACACAGAATACCTTTCACCAGCCATTGCCGACCCAAGAACGATAACTCTCAGTTCACTTTGCTCCTCGCAGACGTCAGTGGTTCTGTCCGCTGTCGACGAGACGGTTGCACACAATCCCAAAAGCCCTGACACAAACGGTGCTAATATACCCGATGTATGTTTAGCAGTTTTGCCCCGGACGCCCCGACAACCCGGGTATCTGGTTTTGGTTGACGGGTACTTGCCGTTCTGGTGATTCTGAGGCGTGGATACCTGGGATGTGAAGGTGGGAGGGCGAAGACCCGGGTACCGTTTGCTGCGGGCTTCCTAGTAATGACGGGGCGGTGCTTGCGTGTGGCGTGGAGACACGCAATTCGGGTTTGCTTCCGGCTTTTGCTGGGGATTGCAGTTGAAACAAAGGCCGCGGTGGCCATAGCTGTGTGTGTGCGTGTGTGTATGTGTGTGTGTGTGTGTGTGTGTGTGTGTGTGTGTGTGTGCGTGCGTGCGTGCGCGCCTGTGTGTGTCACAGTGTGTATGTGTGTGTGTGTGTGTGTGT
>JABMCL010002978.1:732500-737500 GCA_018857735.1 Alviniconcha marisindica
GGGGCTGCCTCCCACACATAGGCAGCTAGGGTGAAATGTTTTTAGCCAGTTTTTAATAAGGCCTGTACAATATCTAACTGTACAGATTACCCCTTCTAAAGTACAGGTTTTATTAGCATTACGCTCTCCCAGTTCCGTTGCAATAATGGCCAAAAAAATGGTCCCTGCAGTGTATGAATCCAGGTCAAGATCCAGAACGACCACACGCAGAAAAAGGTCAATTTCCTCTAAAAACGCCCTGCAGGTAGAGTTACTCGCCTTGACCAGTTCCCGCGGAGTGACCGCAAAGAACAACAGGTGAAACAGACCATTACCTCGACAGTTTACTACTATGGTTCGCGTCGTTATAACTGTGTTGTGTGCTTGCAAGAGTGTGCTTTCCACCTCGAAGGCAGTGCCAGTATTGCAATCGCCTGTCTGCTCTAAAGTTGTGTCAACAAGCTCCTACCCGGCGCATTAATTACGCGCAGGTGCACACGAGTTCACTTCCGGTAGCGGCCTAGCAACACGAGTGGCGGCCTCGACAACGGGTGTCGGGGGGAATAACAGAGGACTAAAATTACGGAGAAGCTCACCGTGACGCCTCGCTGAATCTTCTCCTCTGTCCATTCTGAAGGCTGCTGCATCTGCAGTGCACTTGTTGGAGCTCGCAAGATGGCAACAATCGCGTTTGGCGGCGGCCCGACAACGGAACAGAGACGTGCTTTCGCGTCTCTGAAAGAAGGCACCCAAGTACCAGGGTAAGATACGCGACGTTTTAACTTTATCTGTCTCGTGTTGACTGAGCTAGATCTACAACATCAAGCCACTGCTAAGCCTGCACTGATAGTGGAGATGGCATCGCCATGACATGGGGGAATTTAAATGGTGACTTTAGATGGTGATTCAGACTCCAGCAAACTGAGATTTTTTATTGATTTTTTTAAATTAAAAGCCACATCTGCTCTGCCCTGCTGACTATTGGTTGTCGACGCTTAGGCTGGGTTATAATTCCATAACTGCTCCTGATGCACTGAATCTGGGATAAAGAGGCATTGTGTCCATGCTCAGTTAAGGATCAGAACCTCCTTATTGGGAGACATTTCAGGCCCAGTTCACAGATGATTTCATTGCAAAGATATCAACTGAAACGTAAACTAACTATCAGTTTCTCTTTTACATGATGTGTTGTGTTCTTCTCCTCTAAACAACAGTAAAGGTCGGTGTACATTGCTTGTCTTAGGGGAGAAAGAAAGATTTGTGTATCAGGCTAGAGATGTGAGACTGTGTTCTGCTTGTCCCGGTCACAATGCCTGTGATTTTCTAAGAGTGCTTATCAGTGATTTTCTCAGGAACATTGTTGAATCATGCAGGCAACTTGTGACAGCCACCACCTCACCCTGAATTGTCAATTGTTTGATTAGCTTATAACCTGATCAGTATGTCAGCTATTCTCATCTTTTTCTTCCCAGTTTCTTTTGCTTTTTGCTTTTCTTTGCTTTTTTCTCTCTTTTTTAAATTTTTTTTAGTGGGGGTGGGGATGGGATTGTATACATGTGTGAGCATATAGGGTTGGGTGTAGTGAAAGTATGTGTGATAACTAAATAAAGCGTCAGAAAGAAGAGAGAGAAAAAACAAGAGTTTATATAATATAAAGTCTTCAGAGTAATATTGTACGTGTGAGTATATAACAATTAGGGTGTAGGAACATGTTGATATTTGTGCATTATATGAAATCCTGCATGTAAGAGATACAGATCAGGTGATATTAACTATGCGTATGGACACATAATACAAATGTTTGTTTGTTTTTGCAACTGCAAATAAACTGTGTATCTTTTTCTTTCTTTCTTTCTTTCTTTCTTTTTTTAAATTATAGTTTTGTTATTGTTTTAGTGTAACTTTGTGATAGATGCTGTTATCTTGATAACTGTAAGATTGGTCAGATCTCACTTACATTAAAAGACTTTTAATAAAAAATAAAAAAATAAAAAGAACACCTCGCCCTGAAAAATACTCCCATTAAACTCTTCTGTCCATTCTGTCCATGGATATCTGGCAAATAAAAGCAAAACTGGAAATCTTTAGAACTCTTAACACAAAGTTGTCCAGACCAACTACAACATTTGCTGACGGCATTCCATTTTTTTCGGGGGGAGTGCTTTCAAAGAAGGGCTCATCAGTACTGATGACATACAGTGTAGCTCAGCAAAAGGTGACATATTTGGAGTGTCCCCGTGTTTGTCCCTGCATACTGGTGTGACCATAAGAAGTATCAATTTGGATCTGATTTCTTCTGCTGTAATACATAGGGGTAGCTTCAGTCACCATTTTGATTATTTTGTATAAGGTGGATGTGGGCTTTTTCTTTTTTTGTTCTTAGTGTGTGCTGGGTATACAGAAGAAGCAAAACTGACATTAATAAGTCTGTTCAAGTGCTAACAATCAACATTAGATATATATATATAGACACAGACATACATACAAACATACACACAGTCACGTGTGCTACGCCCTCAACACACACACACACACACACTACACACACACACACACACACACACACACACACACACACACACACACACCACACAACCAACCACCACTGCCACATATCACACATCACAACCAAACCAACACGCACACACACACACACACACACACAACACACTGTACCATCACACACATCGCACGCACGCACGCACACACACACACACACACACACCAACACACACACAGTGACACACACACTGTATGCATCCAAACGTACAGCATGTCATTATATATTGATCTGTGGTCTTGAAACTTTTCTGCATTTTAGTTTTTTGAATGATGACATGCTGCATTAAAACTTATATAAGTTTATTGTACCTTTGCTGTCATTTATCACTTCAGATACCGTGGCTACATTCCGCAGATCAAGTACCGAGTTGGCCAGACATATGGCAATGACACCAGTGATATATCGAAGGTTTGTACTGCTTTACTTTTTTCCTCTTTTTTTTTTTTTTTTTTCTTCTTTTTGGGGTGGGAGGGAGATTATTTTTTTGCGGGGTGGGGGGGTGGGGGGGGGAAGGATATTTCAGCATTATCCATTGTTTGCAGGGGCTTGAATTTGTGGAGTTTTATAGGCTTGTCATAGTGAATTTTGCATAAATGCTCATAACTTTTAGTGATTTTGTTTAAAAAAATTTTTTTTAAATAAAACCCCAGATGTATTACATAAATTTTAAGGCAGCTGTTTGACAGTGACATGGGCATGTACAAAATATTGGAACTTGAGCAGGATGTCATGCAACGTCACATAAGTAAACAGGAAAATCTCAGCCAGTGACATTATACAACACTCTAAGGGAAGGGAAAGGGTTAAACGTATGAAACTGAATGTTGTATTGATTAGTTTGCCTAAAAATTACCTTTTGTTACCGAGATCTGCTGTTCCTTTGTCGTAAACACCCTGACATTAAATCTGTTAGAAGCCATTCAGTGATAGCACTGTATTCCATTATACTATAAGTATATTGTATATTTGTATTGTAATATATATATATTGGAATAAAATGTTATGGAACAAAATTAACATCCTGACAACTTGCACTATTCCAAGCTGTTCCTTTAGCACAAGTACAAACCTGCTATGAAAGTGTCACAAATTTCTTTGAAAGATTTTAACTGTCCAATAATGGTCTCATGACAATGGAGACAAGTGGCATAAACGGACGAATGTTAAGAAAAATACTAACGACAGTCAAAAACATCAAACGTTTGGTTATACGGAAGGGACTGTACACTTCTTCCCTTCCCTTTCAGTTATGCCAGAGCAGTAGCCGAGTTTCATTGTTGCCCGACACGGTAGGCTGGTTTTTTATTGAGCTCTTAAGTGCAAGGAGAGCCATCAATGGGGACCATTGTGAGCTGATATGAGTCTGCATTGAATAGAAGCGATTAACAGCCTGTGCCAGTACAAGCCAAGTGTGCTGTCTCGAAAAGCCAGTCTGTTTGATCTAGCTGTGATCTGGCTCTTTCGTATGTGGCCTTTATAAGCCGGTGCAGTTAATCAGATCGGAGAAGTGCAAAAGTGTGACTACTGGCGTTTGCATCGTGAATCACAAGTTCATTCAGTGTTTTTTTGTTTGTTTGGTTTGGTTTTGTGGGTTGTTGTTGTTGTTGTTTTGTTTTGTGTTTTGTGTGTGTGTGTTTTTGTTTTGTGTGTGTGTGGGTTTTTTTTGTGGTTTTTTTTTTGGGGGGGGTGTTTGTTTGTTTGTTTGTGGGTTTGTTGTTTTGTTGTTGTTGTTGTTGTTGTTGTTGTTGTTGTTGTGTGTGTGTGTGTGTGTGTGTGTGTGTGTGTGTGTGTGTGTGTGTTGTAGTTTTGAGTTTGAGTAAATGAAATATATTCCAGCAATTAAAAGGTTGTAGTTGCTTTACTCCAGAATCAACAAACAAAGGGGTTAATCAGCGCTGGAAAGACGTCACACAAACACAGACTTCAAGTATACACAGCAAAACAAGTTTGTGTTCAGAGCCCAGTGCATGGGTGCTTTGAGTCTGTCAGTTTGTCTGCTCTAGCACCGCATGCATGCATGCTGAGTATGCTTTCTTTGGTGATGAGATATGGCATCCTTCAGACTTTATTTATTCGTATTGGTCAGTACTGAAACAAAATTTGATGTGATGCAGCATCGAAACTGCTTTATTGTGTCTGTGGCTTGTGTACAAAGCGAGTAATTGAACACTGACTTAAAGGGGAACCGAACCCAAGAAACATTACGGGTGATATCAGTACGACTCACATTGGTTCACTCTTAGAAGAAAGTGCACTCATGATATAATTATGTGATACTTAATAAAAAATAAAGATTTTTTTTTTAAATTTTATATAGCACCTCAACAACAGTTATATGAACTCTTAGCACTGTACAGATCAACAAATGTAATAAAACACACATCAATATGTTACTTAAATTAGCCTAAAACAACAATTTGAAAAGATAAATTCTCTCTGTCTATACATATTTCAATGC
>JABMCL010002978.1:742500-752500 GCA_018857735.1 Alviniconcha marisindica
CCATTTCAGATGACAAGCGGGGAATCTACGAGGCCCCTATTCCAGGGTACCAAGGGTTCGTACCCCGCATCGGCCCCACCGAGATAGGTCTTGGTCAGCGCTACAAGAGCCGCACCCAGCAAGGCTTGAATGCCTTTGCTCGAGACCAGGAGCGCGCCCTTGGCACCCAGAGTGGCATCCCCACATACCAGCGCAATAAAATACACCTGAGCGACGCCCCTGGTACAGCAGACAGGTATGTGGCCACGTTGAACAAGCGCAGACTTCTTCCTCCTCCTCCTCCGTCTGACTCCTTCCCATCTTCTTCTCTTCCTCCTCTTGCATTTTTTTTTTTTTTTTTTGGGTGTTGTTTATTTGCTTCTTTTGTTTTTCCATCTTGTTCTCAAGAAAGAGTCGTCATCAATCAGATCAACATTGAAACTGTTTTAAAGGCAGGCTGGGCAAACCTTTGAGAGACCCAGGTTTGTCGTGAGCACACTTGAGTTGCGGCAATCTTCCGTGTAAAGTAGGCATGCTTAGCAGTCTTACGTGTAAAGCAGGCATGCTTGGCAATTGTCTCTGTAAAGGGGGCACACCTGAATTGTGGCAATCTTCTGTGTAAAGTAGGCATGCTTGGCAATCTTCAGTGTAAAATGGGCACACTTTAACTGTGGCAATCTTCTGTGTAAAATGGGCATACTTGAATTGTGGCAATCTTCTGTGTAAAATGGGCTTGTTTGGAATGTGGTAATTTTCTGTGTAAAGTAGGCACACTTGGATTCTGGTAGTCTTCTGTGTAAAATGGGCTTGCTTGAAATGTGGCACTCATCAACATAATTGGGCACACCTAAAATGTGGCAGTCTTCTGCGTAGAATGGGCATACCTGAAAGGTAGCAGTCTTTTGTGTAAAAAGGGCACAGTTGAAATATGGCAGTATTTTGAGTAAATGGGCACACTTGAAATGTGGCAATCTTCTGGGTAAAATGGGCACACTTGAATGATAGCAATCATACATGTCAAATGGGCATACTTGAATTGTGGCAGTCTTCTGGGTAAATGGGCATCCTTGAAATGTGGCAGTCTTCTGGATAAATGGGGGCACTCGAAATGTGGCAGTCTTCTGTGTAAAATGGGCATGTTTAAAAGGGGCAAACTTCAGCATAAAACTGGCATACATGAAATATGGCAAACTTCTGTGTAAAATGGGCATGCATGAAATGTGGCAGTCTTTTGTGTAAAATGGGCATGTTTAAAAGCGGCAAACTTCAGCATAAAACTGACATGCATGAAATGTGGCAAACTTCTGTGTAAAATGGGCATGTTTAAAAGGGGCAAACTTCAGCATAAAACTGACATGCATGAAATGTGGCAAACTTCTGTGTAAAATGGGCATGCATGAAATGTGGCAAACTTCTGTGTAAAATGGGCATGCATGAAATGTGGCAAACTTCTGTGTAAAATGGGCATGCATGAAATGTGGCAGTTTTTAATGTTATTAGATGCTCTTCTCAAGTGATGCAGTCAGAACTTCAGCTGCCTCATCAGTAATGTTGCTTTTTGTTTTCTCCTGTTTCCAGAGCCTCATATGACATGGTCAGTGGTCAGAGTTACAGTCGCAGAATTTACCCCAACAGTGGCATGATTCCCAAGTACACCGGCTATGTGCCTCGTAAGTATTGCTTTTCTGGTCTCGCTCACAACTGTGCATTCTGGTCCTGTTTCTTACCAGCTGATGGGGGTGTGGGGTGGTGGGTCTTTAGGAGTTATTGGGATTTTTTTCTTTTCTTTGTCTTTGTCTTGTTTTTGTTGTTTTACTCAATTTGTCTAAGTTGTCTAAGTAATGATCAGTGCCTTTGGGCCTCTTTGCAGACCTTAACACAGGGATTTTCTGGGACTCTGTAAATGTCATAAATATTGAAGGTTGTTATTTTTTTCCACATTCACTTTTCATCAGTTAAAGAAGACACTCAGTCATTTAAGGAGAGGGCTCGTCAAACGGTTCTTGGTAGTGACAGTAGCTGACTGAACAATACTGGAAAGCATTGCATCGTGGGAATGCCATTTATTCTGGAGCGATTCTCAGTCTAGCTTACATCAAAGGGTGGGTGGGAGGTGGGGGGGGGGGCCGGTGGGGGAGGGAGGGAGGGGTCACTATTTTCAGTTACCTCAATAGCCCATTGAAGGGTCGATGGCACACTCACTTGTTCCTTGTGTTTCAGAGAGGCGGTACGTCTTCGGCAACACATACGGGGACACCACGCGTTCACTGGAAGTGTGCAGCCACAACAGGTCAAGCTTTGGAGAGTACTTGAATACGCAGCCCCTCCCCCGACCAATCATTCCCTGTTAGGATCCCAACCGTCCGCTGCTGAGGCTGTCAAGAGCAAGCTTAACCGCATTTTTCTGAATAATGGACAACTTCGTCTGTGCTTAGTGTTACTGTATCGAGCTAAACTTTCTCCAGTGCCGTCTGAGCTGAAGATGTCTGAAGTTTCTGAGTCTGGAGGTCGAACGTCAGAGAAACAACTTTCACTTTATGTAAGCCTTGAGGTAAATATGCTGATGACCGAAAGAAACGCAGCTTGATTCGCCGCGTCAGGACTGGCGTATCGTAGTGTTTGTTTGGCAGCCGGTAACCATGCACGGTTGCAGCGCTGGATACAGCAGGTTGGTGTTCTCAAAGGCTGTAGGAGTCAAATACATGTAATTACACAGAGGATGCTTAATTTTCTGGACAGGAGAGGTTCACGCACAGTCAAAATCAAAACTATGTAAAGAGCGCTTTTGAATGTTTTTTCGGCCTATTGCCAAGCACTTCTGTTTCCTTACGTAGTGATATATAGTGAAGTTTGTATTTGCTGTCCTCTGTCCCCCCCCCCCCCCCCCCCCCAGCTCAATAGCCCATTGAAGGGTTGACTACACACTCATTTGTTCCTTGTGTTTCCTTACATAGTGATATATAGTGAAGTTTGTATTTTCTCTCCTCTGTCACCCCCCCCCCCCCCCCCCCCCCCCCCCCCCCCCCCCCCCCCAACCTCCACTGCTACTGCCCTACGCCACTCTATTTCTATCATTGGTGGGAGCTGCCACAAGTATCATTTTTGTCAAGACAAACATGTGTTTGTCGCAACAAAACACATCTTTCGTCGTGACACAAGTATGCTTGCCGTGACAAAACTTTTGTTGCAACAAAATTATGTTTGAAAAATTACGACAAAAGATGTGTTTTGTCACGACATACACGTGTTTGTGGCAACAAAAGTAAGCTTATGTAAAAAAAATTGTCACGACAACCATACATTTGTCGCAACAAAAGACATGTTTTGTCGCAACAAACAAGTGTTTGTGTTTGTCGCAACAAAACTTTTGTCGCGACAAAAATGATACTTGTGGCAGCTCCTGCCAATGATATATTTCCCACTCCTATTACAGTTGCTGTAGCAACCGTTGAATGTATTCCCTCAGGTGCTGTTGCCGCAATGGGGGGGTGATGCTGCATCCAGGTGTGCAACAGCGTGTACGAGTGCAGCAACATAAAAATTAAAAAACTGGTTACACACGTTTCCTTCTCGTAGGGTTTTAGCTCAGGAGGGCTGAGAAAGAAATGAGTCCTGGTCAGACAGCAGAACAAGTTCTAGGCAATACAAGAGTTTTGTTCGTATGAGGCAGCCACAGTGAGATACGCAGACCACCACATTGAACTTCAGCCACCAACAGCATGGTTACTTGAGGCAAATAATGATGCTTGGAGTTGAACTGTTTGTGAATTGCCAGTCTTTGACCATGTACATATCTGCACCCTAATTTTGCCACACACTTATTGTTTACTCAACCACACAGTACTGTTTTTTTGGGTTGTTTTTTTATTTTTTAAAACTATTTCAAATCCCTCGCAGGAAATGTTTGGGTCGCCTTACCTGCATTAAGTACAACAGCCGCAAGAGCAGCACCACCCATTCCTGACGATGTGTGCAGTATTTTTGTTTCTGTGCAAATAGTGATATGGCTGGCAATTTTTAGTATTTTTAACACACACACTGATGTTGATGCATGCGATTACACTTGGGGACTGTACAAATGCCATAAGAGAATCTGCGCTGAAAGTCGACTCTGGTACAAAAATCCCTTGCTGCACCACCAGGGAATTGAACCTGTGTCAGTCTTGCACCTGGATTTTTGGTCTGACACTCTACCAGCTCTTTACCACCTCAGGCCAGCTCTTTTTTTCTTTTTTTTTTTAATACCAGCAGATGAAGTGTACAGGCACACTGCAAAGGTTGGAGCACATTTTTTGTTGACCAGCATTAATCGTGTAAAGGGAAAAAAGCCAGTAGACGTATTGGGGCAGTTTACACTACAGGCCACGACTGTGCTAGGGTCAGTGCTGCATTGACCAGTCCTCACATCTGCTGTCTGGACAAGACTTGAATCAGACATTTGACGTCATCATAGCGCCAGGTGCGCTGTCTGCCTGCTGTTCTTTCAGGCAACGACTCAGTGGTCAGAAATGTTGCTACAAGCGACCCATACCCACGCAAATGAAGGAAATACGAGAGGGAAGAGAACCCTCTCTGTTTTTGCTTGCAGAGAAAATTTGGTAATGGGTTTGCCTACAGTTGCTCATCAAGTTTCACCGGTGAACAGCCATTTGCATTTTGATGTGATTTGCAGGCAGCTAATGGGGCTGTAACAACCAGGATCAAAAACTGAAAAATGTTGTGCTTGGTAATTTGGAGTCATTTCCCTTTTCCCTGCCCCTCTTTCTTTTTTCCTTGAATCCTTCTCCTTCATTTGCACTGCACACTGGTTCAGGATTTCGCACTGGTTCAAGATTTCGCATGCTGATGCGAAAAAAAGAGACGCAAATTAGCTCAACCCTGCCTAACATGCCAGCAAATCTGTGATAATTGTCTGTTTCGTTATAATTGCTTTGTTCCTTTTTTAGAAACTCGTGTCAGCTTTTTTTCCCCCTTCCTCTCCCCCCCCTCCCCCCCCCCCCCCCCTTTTTTTAAATTATTAATTCCTTTTTTAGGTTTATTTGTGTGCTTTGTACTTTTCAATGCTGTTTGATTTGGTACAGGATTTTTTGTATGAGTGTTTTTATTTGTTTGGGGAAGGGGGTCAGATGTGGTTGCTGTTTTTGATGTGCTTTTTCCTAGAAATTTTGTACCCTGGGACAAACGTTTTAATTTGTACAGCAATTTTTTACAGGTATCTCTCTGTTCATTTACCATTATAGCTAATCTGATTATGTGACCTCAAAAAAAAGAATGTGTTTTAGCACGTTTGTGTGGTAAATGCGCTGTGGTGTACATAGACTCCTGTTATGCGATGTTTGATTTTACATTTATTTCAGGTTTGTGTAGTGATGGTATTAATAATTGTGCCCATGCATTTCTCAATGAATGGGTGAAAAGGGGTGTCGAGTCGTGGAAGGAAGCATGCAGCTTGATATGCTGTCTTCAGAATTACCAGTAAATGCCCTTCTCTGAAAATGTATTTGCTGTCTGGAACTGTGGTCTTGATTCCCCTACCCATGAAGATGACAAGTCCTGCAAATGAGCAAGAAACCAAAGAAAGCTGAGTATCATCACCCCCCTCCCCCTCCCCCCCTCCCCCCAATCCCTCAATGTTTATGCAAGCTTCCTCGTCTAGCTCCACACCTGGCTACCCTGACCTGAAGGTACTGCTGATTTAATAATGTACAGGTGAGACTCGCTGTAGCGCCATGGCCAGGACAAACAGTCTGGTTTGGTGTGAGGTTGTGAAGACCCCTTCAGTGCATGTAACATACAATTGTTTTAATGCCGTCTATGAAAGACCAAAAAAATGTTAATGTTGTCTGTTAAAGACTCAAAATAGATGAACAGGCATGCAAAGATTCGAAGAAGAATACATTAGGTCTTAGATTTTGTGAATTGCCCGGACTAAATGATTGAAGAGAAGAAACTGCAAATGATTAAAGAGAAGAAACTGCAAGGGGAAGAATTACACAGTGGAAAACAAATGATGTGGGTTGAGTCCCTTTTGCTGCGAATGTGATCATAATTGGAGTTAGCGACTTTGTCTGGAGGGGGGAAGTTAATGAGGACGTCTTGCATTTGGTCAGTTTTTCTGACGTGCAAAATACCTCCAAGGTACCTTCCTGACAAGCACTGGGAGAGCACAGAAGGGAGAGAAAAAAAACACCCAGAGAACATTTTGTTGTGACAGCAAGCAGTGCCGGTGTAGAAGAGAAATTAAGCGAGGTTAACCTGCACGATTATTTACATACTGCTGTCGCTGTGTCTGCACTAATTAATATAGTAGCAGATATATTTACAATCACAGTATTATCAGCATTTATGCCATGTACAGATGCAGTAGTAAAGCGAATGACTGTAGCTGCTCTGTGACTGTGTGGTGTCGTGTCAAGTAGGTACAGTGTCGCCTGACATGGTTTGCTTTCGTCTGGTTCCGGAAGCCTCTGGCCCTGGGCCTCGGCCAGTCTGGGTGTGTGTGTTTTTTGTTTTGTTTTTTTGTTTTGAGGGTTGGCAAATTTGTGATGTCGTGGCTGGCACACTGGGGAAAGAAACACCTTTGCAGCAGGAAACTAAGCTTTGTGTGAGGAATCGCAGACTGCACAACGCAGAGATATGTTTACTAGTTAGTCAGTTACTTGGTGCTTTGAGCCCAGCCAACCACAGAGGGTTAGATCAGGGCTGCGTGTTTACCAGGACTGTCTTCTTTCAGAGACGCAAACACCTGGCGCCACTGTTTTGGGTTTGTTTATTAAGTTCACCTGCCACACAACAGTGACAAGTGGTATGTTCATCAGTAATGAGCTGACAGGTTGCACGTGCTGCCTCACTGGTATAAGACACAAAACATGCACATGCATGCTCAAATTGCCTGAGGAACAAGTAAGGAACTTGGTGTTGTACACCCAGTCAACCAGTACAGTTATATCAGGGCGACCGAGGAACAAAATCTAAAAGGCTAGAAGAGGGTCAAAGAGGCTCAAAGCAGCTGTTAGGTCATCTGTGACGCAGGATAGCGTTCCGCACAATCCTGCTAATCATTTCTGATGAAAGTTGGATTCTAAATTGAAAATACAAAACAAAATGAAGTCGTTTTTTTTAAAGAAAATCGTCAAAATTGTGGTTTATATTTTCAGTTCTGCTTGTCGGAGAAGGGCCAGCTTTGTGAGACAAAACATTCCAAGCAGCCTTTAAGGCATGTTTACTTGGTCTGGGGGTGGTCTTTCATCTGTACTGTGGTTACGTTGGAATGTTTTGTCTGCGTTATCACAAAATGGCAATGTCTGGTTATGTAAGTAAGTAAGTAAGTTGGTGTTTTACGCCCAGTCAACCGGTATGGTTGTATCAGGGCGATATCCGGTTACGTGAGACATGTTTTGTCAGCGTATCACAAAAAGATCACGTCTGGTTGTGTTAGACATGTTGTTGTTGTTGTTGTGTTTGTTGTTTTATAGGTGGGTGGGAGGGGGAAGTCTTTGAAGAGGGGTGCTAATACTTCTCCGGTATTGTGCATCACGTCTTATGAGATCCAAAGTGCTTGAAACGGAAATGGTATTTCAAGCTGCTCGACACTGCTCCGAAGCCTCTTCCTTGCATGGATTGGCCAGGGCCAGACTTGTGGGCCAAAGCAGAACATAAGCAAATTGGCCAGGGTCAGACTTGTGGGCCAGAGCAGAACATAAGCAAATTGGCCAGGGCCAGACTTGTGGGCCAGAGCAGAACATAAGCAAATTGGCCAGGGCCAGACTTGTGGGCCAGAGCAGAACATAAGCAAATTGGCCAGGGCCAGACTTGTGGGCCAGAGCAGAACATAAGCAAATTGGCCAGGGTCAGACTTGTGGGCCAGAGCAGAACATAAGCAAATTGGCCAGGGCCAGACTTGTGGGCCAGAGCAGAACATAAGCAAATTGGCCAGGGCCAGACTTGTGGGCCAGAGCAGAACATAAGCAAATTGGCCAGGGCCAGACTTGTGGGCCAGAGCAGAACATAAGCAAATTGGCCAGGGTCAGACTTGTGGGCCAGAGCAGAACATAAGCAAACTTAATCATGTGCATAGAACCGTACACTTGAAGCATTCTGTGGTAATTACAGCTTCTTTTTTTTAGCTGTTTGTTATGTGTACTTAAAAGGTTTTAGATGTACTTAAAAGTGTGTGTATGTTATGTTTTTGTAGTCAGCCTGATTCCATATGCTCAATAATGTTTTGCCCTCCACTCTGCAAAACAGCACAGCCCTTTTTGAGGCTTTCAGTGTGTTTACCTTTGGAGCGTTTACAACCTAGCAACAACAACAAAAAGGTCGATTTTTGTATTATTTGCTTTTTCAGAATTGCTTTTTTTTTGTTTTTTTGTTTTTTGTTTTTGTAATGATGTAAAAAAAAAAAAAAAAAAAAAATGCTGTCACCTAAGACCACCAACCTTCATCTTTGTTAATTGAATTATTCTACTTTCGGGGGCTTCTCTTGCGTTTCCAAGTCTGCCTGCAGTACAGTTTGTCAAGTTTGAAGCGCTTGCAAAGCCATATCCCAGTTATATTCCCCAACTGTCATGACTTGTGATAGAAGCAGGTGCACGATTTCATGGAAAACATTTTGGCCATGGATGTTATTTATTTTACGGGCTAGAAAAAGGGTCACAGAAAAGTTTTTTTTTTTTTTTTTAATTTCATCAGCATTAACCCTTTCTCTGCCAACGTATTTCTAGTGCTGCTTTAACTCCTTTCCACCGATAATCTTGATGAGGGGTCACAAACTCACCAAAAATGCTAATTCTGAGCTCTTTGGCAAAGTTTCAAGCATGATGTCATATGCTGCTTGTTGGCAAAGTTTCAAGTATGACGTCATATGACATCTTTCAGGCAAACTAGAAGGGATTTGCCAAGGATGTTGTCTGATGTCTTAAGGGCATGGAAAGGGTTAAAGAATTTTAGTACACTGGAAAATGCAGTTCTATTGCACAAGCTTTTCCTCATAGAAAGAAGTTCATATTTGATGTGTATGCAGGAAAGGGAGTACCATGAAGTTTGTATTTTTTTACCCATCTCCCTGACGTAGTTTAATTATTATTATTTCTGGTGGGAGAGGTATATGTAGAGTAAGTACAGTAATTGTTATAAAAGAAAGCCTGTGATTTTACCATGACTTTATTATTCTGCCTTTTATATAGCATTGTCTACTAACAACTCCGTGTAAATAAATGTTTAAAAATGTGTTTGGGGAAGTGTGTTTGCCTGTGTCTGTGTGCACACACATATACACACACATACACCTCTTTTTTGAATTACACACACACCTCTTTTTTTAGATGTTTACTTTAAAAAATATATCAAACAATTTTTAATAATGCTTTGAACAAGTTCAAAACAAACAAAAAAAGACTGACCAAAAAATGGCAAAAAGTACAGCAATGTGTTAATGGTATAGACAGACTTTTTGTTTAAAACATTTAAAAAAGAAAGCACACCCTTACATTTTTATCAGAGCCTAAAGGAATTGCAGGATTGTAATGGCGCCACCTAACCTTTCAAGGGTACAACCTTTCTCATACATGCTTGGCATCAACCGAGAAATAACTAACAGCAGAAACTGAAGGCAGCACAAAATTATGAGAAAGGTTGTACCCTTGAGAGGATTGTGATGGTGCAACCTAACCTTTCAAGGGTACATACAACCTTTCTCATGCATGCTTCCTTCATAAGTTCATCAGGGACAGATTTGCAAAAAAGCCAAATCATGCTTAAATCTTTATCCTTGTGTAATAAAGTATTATCTTATCTTCCTTACTAAGTAAGGACTGTGGGACACCACAGGTCTGATTCAGTTTTACACCATACATCTGTTTCATTGTAAACATCAAATGTTGTTCACAAACTGGCTCATTTGCAAAGGGAGGGGGAAAAAAACAAAAAATTCGCAGCATTCCAAACACACTGGGTATCCCACGCTGTTCACAAATTAACAGTCACAAGTTCTGTTCACATCTGGCATTACATAATCTGACAA
>JABMCL010002978.1:755000-776921 GCA_018857735.1 Alviniconcha marisindica
CACACCACACTACACGCACACATTTCAAGGATAATAAACTGTAACAATACTTTGATCAAGTTATTTCGCATTATGCATATATATATATATCACTAGAAAAGAACATTGTTTTGATCTCTGGTATCAAGGCATTGCCTAGTAATGCACACACACAAACAGTAGTTAGTACACACCATTAACCCCTTAACTGCCCCAGCCTGTAAAATTTCCCAGGCTGAAATGTGCACACGCACACGCCTGCAAATAGTACTTGTTCCGTTCCTACAGTAAATGATGATCTACTCTGATAGTAGTGACGAAAATCTGCTCACATGCTAATGCAAAACAGAAGAAAAAAAGCTGAAGGATTTCAAGCTTCATACATTTGCTGGTCCTTTACAAGTAGCATCGTGGCAGCGAAGGGGTTAAGTCAACTCTATTACTCTGACTCATCTGAGTAAGCCACCAGTCACTCATCCGAGTAAGCCACCAATATATTCAAATACATTACGTCTCTTTTCGGTACATAGAGCAGTCTGCTCTGAAGTAATATTTTGCCGATTTAATACCTCCTGTTGGTCGGCTTACAACAACAATGAAACAGCAGCTCATTCATCACGGCCTACATAATACCACCACTCACAAGTACAGCGAAATCCTGGACAACCTCTTCGCTCATGACCGCAACCACACCTATGGATTCCAAGTGCTGCTGAACAGCACACCAAAATACGAATTTAGTTTTCTTTTACTGCCTCTGCCCCAAAGCTCTGGAATGCCCTACCACAAACAATCAGGGATGCAGAGTCCTCCCCTACCACAAACAATCAGGGATGCAGAGTCCTCCCCTACCACAAACAATCGGGGATACAGACTCCTCCCCTACCACAAACAATCAAGGATGCAGACTCCTCCCCTACCACAAACAATCAGGGATGCAGACTCCTCCCCTACCACAAACAATCAGGGATGCAGAGTCCTCCCCTACCACAAACAATCAGGGATGCAGACTCCTCCCCTACCACAAACAATCAGGGATGCAGATTCCTCTTCGCCGTTCCACAGACTCTGAAAATCCACCTGTTTTCTGAACGACTTATTCAGTTTGCACCATGTGTCTCTCAGTTCTTTTTCTTTATTTTTGTCATTATCACTTTCTCTATATATATATAAAAATATTTTAAAAATATTTTCAATCTTCTTCAGAGCACTGAAGTGTTCAAGATAACAGAATCAAGCACAATAAAAAATGGACATCATCACCATCATCCACCCTAATTCAAGGTTAGTTAGTAATTGGATTTCAATGTCCTGTCAACCACACAGGGTCGCCTCAGGACAGTCAAACTCGGGTCATAAGCAAATGCACATTTCAAAACTCTTCTCATATATATTATATATATATAAACCCTTCGTCAAGTCAAGCCACAAAAGCAATCACTTTGCAAACATAAACAAAACATACATACGCAAGCATCAGACACAAATTTTTGAAGTGTTAGTCTCTTCAATATTACCCCTGTTAAAAGAGCACACAAGGCTAGGAGGACATGCTGGTATCGTCAACCATTCCATCTAATTTACTGATACCAGATTTAAGAAAAATATTAAAAAAAGGAATGGATAGACACAATACAAAGTTTTAAAAAGTTATATAAAAGCATAATGGCAAATACCAGTGCCATATGGCAGCAAGCGGCACATACCACCTACCATCACCTCCCAGCCGCTCAACCACAGCAATACAAAAAAGCCCAACTCTTAGCGAAAACTATTTGAGAGTTTTCTGGGGAAAAAGTCAGGAGAATGGACCATTAGCAGAAAAATGACAAGACAGAAAGAGCAAAAGGACTAGGCCGAAACACCTGAGAGGAGATGGGAAAAGGGGAATTAAACGACAGCCCTGAGATCATATTCAAAGAACATCCTAAAAATCTAAGAAATTTGGTCTTTAGAACTGGGGTGGTCATTGGATAGGGATTTGTTACGGAATATGAAGGGGATGGTTTCGGAGAAAGTAAAGTTCAAAGATGGATGGCCTCTGATAAGGGAAGACTGTGGAGAAGGGGGGTAGGGGCATGACCTAGGAGTGTTCTGTACAATTCCAACAAACTGAGCGTCCGTCAAGGCAAGAACTGAGAATATGCATATTTCCCGTGGAAGCTTTTCATAAACATTACAAATTATCATTCATTCAACCCTGCCATCTTAAGGATACTTTGTGCAATTAAGATGAACGACCCTGATGTTCCATGAATGTTCTGTACAAATCCACTAACAGCAAGTGTAAGTAAGGGGGAAAATCTCTCGTGGAATGTGTGTGTGTGTCTGTGTGTGTTGTAGTAACACTGTTACTTACAGCAAGTGTAAGTATAAATGTAAGTAAGGGGGGAAAATCTGTCTTGGAGTGTGTGTGTGTGTGTGTGTGTGTGTGTGTGTGTGTGTGTGTGTGTGTGTGTGTGTGCATAAGTGCAAATGAGTAAGGGAAAAAATCCTGCTGTTCCAGGAATATTCTGTACAATTCCAGTAACACTGTTACTTACAGCAACAGAAAGTAAGTGTAAGTAAGTGGGGAAATCCATCTGTCCTTGGAAGTAAGTAAGTAAGTAAACATGGTGCTTAACGTCCACAGAAACCGTACGGCTTATCAGGGACGGGAGAAGGGGGGGAAGGGGGTATGGAGGTGGGGGAGAGGGAGATTATATACCTATCGCTACACTGTCACCACCATAATGACTGCTGCATTAAGATGGGCAGCGATGAGAGCCATTTTAATGTTTCAGTAGGAAGTGATGGACAAAGTCACAAGACAGTGTCCACAAACCACAACCTTTTTGAAGAGAAAGGAGAGCCGAAGCGGCATCGAATCGAGGTCCTTCCACTTACCAGCCTAACGCCTTACCGCTAGGCCAAACTGACTCACATTGTCCTTGGAATGTTTATTTTATATATATATACATGTAAACTTGTGCAAAAAAGCTGGGTAAGGGAAAGAATCCTGCAGTTCCAGGAATGTTCTGTACAATTTAAGTCATAATAATAAATGCATTTCTAGTGCGCTGAATCCCACAATGACCATACAAGTGAGGCTCAAAGCGCTACACATGAAACATCAGACCAATACATAACCTAATTTAATTACGCGTTACATATCTCACTCTATCCCCTGCGTCCACACGCGCACACACCCACTATCTCGCATCCCCTCGCTTCCCCCTCGCTCCCAGTCTCTCTCCACCTCCCATCCCCCCAAACCATCAGTCAGCCGGTGCAGACATCACTAGCAGAATCAAAATAAAATTAAGTACAGCATCCAATACAATCACAATGTTCTGTACAAGTCCAGCTAAGCTGAGCCAGAGAATGTGAGCGCCGGCAAGAAACTGTGGTCCTAATCTTGAACATGAGGACATACTTGTGGTGGAGTTTATGTACCTTGTATTTACACACATGCCAGGTGAGAGTTACTGTAGGGGACTCAGGTCTTGGTTGTTTACGTATTTTGAGTGCTAATTAACTCCCTTGTGTGTTGATTCTAATCTTGAACAATCTGCAAAATTCCAGGAACCACAAAGCAAAGAAAGAACAATCCAGATGGCTTAGGAATAGGAATGCCCTTCATCATTCCAATAACTGTGTGTAGGTAATCTACTGACATTTTTAGGATTTTTTTTTTTTTTTAATGTACTTTTATAGTGCATGTGTAAATACAACCAATTTTCATCATGAGTCAAGTGTATACTGCTATGAGTTATTGATTCTCTCTCTCTCTGCATTTTCAACCCCTGTTGCATATCTTTCCTGCAGTGCTGATTTTGCTGTTTGCTGTTTTAAATCCAGCATACCAAACGGAGGTGTAAAGTAAGTAAATTGGTGTTATACGCCCAGTCAACCAGTGTGGTTATATCAGGGCAATCGGAGGTGTAAAGGAATAATTATCCTTGAATCCTTGAGTAATCACAAAGCATAAATAAGGAATAAGTAAGTAACTTGGTGCTTTACGCCCAGCCAACCAGTACGCTTATATCAGGGCGACACAAATAAGGAAAAGAACCAATTCTTGTCTAAAGCCCTTTCTTAATTGGGTGAACATTTGTTCACGAACATAGTTGAGAGTATTCAGCAAATATAGTTGGTTCTTAATTGGGTGCACTTTTGCTTCGCGAATATAATTCGGAGTATTCATCGAACTGCAATGAAGCTATATTCAGGGTCCAAAAAGCTTCGCTCGTTCTGGGAACATTCACCCAGTTCAACGAACTTTGCCTCTGATTGGCTGAGAGCAGAGCTCTCCTGTGGAAGAGGAAGAAATAAAAACAAAAATGGATGCTGGTGTCACGAGGTACTTCACTCGCTTCAGAGGGATTTTTTTAATTTGTTGACTTGTGGGAGGTGCAGCCTTGTCTCGGAGACCCAGAATGACATAGTAGTTAGTTGAATTACCCTGTGAGGAATGACTAAAGTATATTGACTTGACTTGACTTGACTTTAGCGCACATTTTGGATCAAGCTGTCTGCTACGCATCTGCCGCAAGTTTGCCCTTCCTTCAGGCCAATTAAAAATGTTTTGTACAGACGACTAAAGATTTGTTAATCATTCCCCATAAGCACAAACATTATTATTACTGATCACTTTTATATAACACTAGTCTCTGCTCTTGGGCAGACTCACAGCGCTCTTGTCAAATGCCATTCTGCATGAGTGACTTTCCATAGCACGTTTTGAATATTACCGAAGTGGTGTACTTCCAACGAACCAAAAAGGGGTTCAAGCTTTCTGGACCCCGAATAAAGCTTCGTCGCAGTTTGATGAATACTCCGAACTATATTCGCGAAGCAAACCTTCACCCAATTAAGAACCAACTATACATGCTGAATACTTCCAACACTTTTTGGTTGTTACATGGCTGGTGCCACATGAACCTGCTGCCGACTCGGCACACATTCTGTGTACACCCTGTTTACAGTGCCACTTCATTTGAAGCCACATGTGTAGTGTGTATGTATGTAACTGTAACCTGCCACCTGCACTTTTGAAATCACATGCACGCAGAATAAGAATACCATACAGCACTGTAAAGAAACCTGAATTTTCAACCAGGGATAGAGAAGAGAGAGAAGAAGAATGGGGCACTTGATGCTGTCTTTCATTAAAAAATATAACACAGCTTTACAGAACTCATGCATCAACTCTGTTAGAACACATCATACACAAACAAACGTCATGGAAACCTGTTGTAAGAAATGTCTCTGACAATGATCTTACTGCTGGGTCAAGTCTAGTCACAGTATGACTCTCTCTCTCTCACATATGCATCCATGCATGCATGCAGACGCACCCACACACACACATACAACCATGTACATGCATGCATGTAAGCAAACACACACACACACACACACACACACACACACACACACACACACACACACACACACACATATTTGCATGCATACATGCACACGCACACACAGAAAAACCACACACACACACACAATGTACAACTGTACATACATAGATGCACAAACACACACACACACACACGCACGCAGGCACACACACAGGTGTAATCACATGCTTGCATGCACACACACACACACACACACACACAACCTAACAACTAATGACGCGGGTGATAAGCAGTCTCTGATTTATACACAGGCCTGAATGTGGCCACCTCGTAAAGACCCACTTTGTACCAGTGAAGCCACTGGCCACCATCATACAGAGTCTGACGCAGGTCGTCGTGCCACTTGAGGTCTCTCACCTTCGGCAGGTATATGCTGCGATACCGGGCCCCAGGCTCCAACACTGGGGCCACAAGAATCTTGTTGCTGACGAGGAATTCACTGTCAATGCGCTGCGCTGTTTCGTCTTCGCCAGCCATCCACCAAAGTGGTCGAATAATTGGTGCTCCTAGGAAACACAGTCAGTTGGTTGGTTAACTGGATGCTAAAGTCACAACATATATCATTGCCCTGATATATGACTCTGTGTGTGTGTGTGTGTGTGTGTGTGTGTGTGTGTGTGTGTGTGTGTGTGTGTTGTGTGTGTATGTTGTGTGTGTGTGTTTTGTGTGTGTGTGTGTGTGTGTGTGTGTGTGTGTGTGTGCATGTGTGCATGCGTGGGTGGGTGTGCGCTCGCGAGGGTGTTTGTGTTACAATGTGTTCAATTTTAAAAATATGTCCATTTAAAGAATGTGTAAGCATTTAGGGCATGTGTGGGTTAGGTGCTCTAAGTATCCATTATTATTATGGTCGCTGGATGCTATCATCCTGAATAGGAATTTTAACAGGGTCAAGCAATTTTTCTTTGTTAAACAAGTCACAACGTATATCAATTACCATTGCCCTGACATACGACTCTGTGTGTGTGTGTGTGTGTGGTGGTGTGTGTGTGTGTGTGTGTGTGGTGTGTGTCTGTGTGTCTGTGTCTGTGTGTGTGTGTGCGTGCGTGCGTGCATGCTGACATCACTCCCTTGTGCATGTCATAGACGTTCGTCACGTATGTTTAACGTCCATGTACAGCATCACTGGTTGGGGTACGCTGCCAATTTGTTTGATTAGCTTTGATCTTAATCTTCTCTGCACATATTCATCGCTAGGTCGTGTACACTGACAAAAGGAAGTTAACCCTTTCGCCACCATGATGACATTTGAAAACGACCGATAAAAGTGCAAAAAGGGGAAATCCATCATCCTTATTTTTCTCTCACTTTAGCATCTAAAAGGATTTCTGTCAAAATGCACAGCATTAAAAGTAGACTTGCTTAACACAGGACCGGAAAATATACCTTTAGCAGGCATGTCTGTGTGCACTTTTCAGCCCAGAAATTTAACTTTACAGGCTGGGGCAGTGAAGGGGTTAAAAATGCTTAAATAATGAAGGCCACATGGCAACAGAGACATTTTCTGATCAGATGCCTATTTAAAGCATGCAAGACAGAAACAACTTCTGTCGGTTAGTGTGCATGTGTGTGTGTGTGTGTGTGTGTGTGTGTGTGTCTGCCTCACTGAGGTAGACATGGCTCAGAGCAGGGTTAGGTCCCTTGAAAGACAAATTCACCGATGAAAATCTCTTCCCAGTTGGGACGATAGCAATCAGCTTGGTGAAAACCTACCCGTCCTGAGGAACTCTTTGGTGGCAGTCTGTAAAATAGGAACCACAATCTTTGTGCGATTCTTGAAGAGGTCTTTAGCCATGTCCAGCACCTCCTTGTCATACTGCCACGGACCCACAGAGATCTCCAGTCCTGGAAGAAACACGGACAGCTGCAGCCACCTGAAAAAGAGAAGGACGAGCAGAGTCGAGGGAGTGAAGGGGTTCTCGGTCTGACAGTCATTGGCTAATAATGATGATAATAATAATAACAATGGATACTTAGAGCACCTAACCCACACAGGCCCTAAGCGTTTACACATTCTTTAAATGTACGTATTTTCAGAATTCAATGCATACTGATACAACATGAACGCACATGCATGCACACCCACACACATGCATGCACGCATGCACACACAACACGCACCCAGACATTTATATCAGGGCAGTGGGACTGAAGGGAAAAAAATTAAAATGCGAAAGGTTTTCAAGGAAGATTTGAAAGAACCGACAGCTAGTTTTTCCTAAGCACACATTCTGGGTTCAATCCCGGCCTGATCCCGGCTCAGCATTGTATTTGTACACGCTGCGTTTTCTGGTCCGGCACAAAACGCAGACTGCATGTCTAGTCCTTTGAAAGAGAAGCACTCCTACACCCACAACTCACAAACAACCAAACCAGAAAGACACCCACCTGATATACAGCTCTTGGTCCGGATGCATGAATCGGTTCAGGTGGCGGTGAAAATCATTCACCGGCACCCCTCCCACAGGCCCGACAATGACGAAAGGATATCCCAGGAGGCCGAGGGTCAGCACAGAAGGAATGATGCTCTGAAGCCCTAGCTTGTAGCCCCAGGTGGAGGCGCGAGCGCCGATGTCGACCATGAGCGCGTACTTCTGGCTGCGGTAGCCAACGCTGACGATGGAGCTGTTGCCCAGGCTGCAGGCAAACTTGACGTAGTACTTGCTGTAGTCGCAGTGGTTGGGGAGGGGGGTTTCAGTTTGCCTGGATCCTGACAGCAGGAGCGCCTCACCTGCAAAGCATACAGCCAGGAATAAACTGAGGGTCCAGCCTCACCTGCACAGGATACACTGTATGATACAGTCAGGAATAAACTGAGGGTCCAGCCTCACCTGCACAGGATACACTGTGTGATACAGCCAGGAATAAACTGAGGGTCCAGCCTCACCTGCACAGGATACACTGTATGATACAGCCAGGAATAAACTGAGGGTTCAGCCTCACCTGCACAGCTTACATTGTGTGATACGGCCAGGAATAAACCGAGGGTTCAGTTTCACCTGCACAGCATACACCAAAAATAAACTGAGGGTTCAGCCTCACCTGCACAGCATACACTGTATGATACAGCCAGGAATAAACCGAGGGTTCAGCTTCACCTGCACAGCATACACTGTATGATACAGCCAGGAATAAACCGAGGGTTCAGCTTCACCTGCACAACATACAGTGTATGATACAGCCAGGAATAAACTGAGGGTTCAGCTTCACCTGCACAGCATACAGCCAGGAATAAACCGAGGGTTCAGTTTCACCTGCACAGCATACAGCCAGGAATAAACCGAGGGTTCAGCTTCACCTGCAAAGCATACACTGTATGATACAGCCAGGAATAAACTGAGGGTTCAGTTTCACCTGCACAGCATACAGCCAGGAATAAACTGAGGGTTCAGTTTCACCTGCACAGCATACACTGTATGATACAGCCAGGAATAAACTGAGGGTTCAGCTTCACCTGCACAGCATACACTGTGTGATACAGCCAGGAATAAACCGAGGGTTCAGCTTCACCTGCAAAGCATACACCAAAAATAAACTGAGGGGCCAGTCTCACCTGCACAGCATACACTGTATGATACAGCCAGGAATAAACCGAGGGTTCAGCTTCACCTGCACAGCATACAGTGTATGATACAGCCAGGAATAAACCGAGGGTTCAGCTTCACCTGCACAGCATACAGCCAGGAGTAAACTGAGGGCTGAGCAGTGGTTTATGATATCCCTCGTCCAACCACTCCTGTAAGTAACAGTTTTTCACTGGTGCTCAAATAGCAGCAAGTTAGTAACAGACAACGCAAATTATATGAGGCATTTCTTTTATAACCACCCATGTTGCTTATGCCATCACAAATAAAAGTGTTTGAATCCAGGGGGACAGACACACTTTATGTTTACATCCATGCATGGATGCTATGTTGCTTCCACGGTCTCATTAGTACCCAAACACTTCATAGGGTGCTGACAGCATCGGTGGACAGCTGCACGGAGATAAAGAGTGCCCCATAAGTGGTGTAACCAATTCTAGCAGAGTTTGGAGGAAGGTGCCAGAAAGGGATACTCCGAGTGTGCCACACAAGGTCACCTCAGACCAAAGAGATGGACAGAGAGAGAAATTACACCACAGGTCCAGGGGAGAGCACTGGCAGTCAAGGGCCAGCACCATGGAGAGAGTTCTGGGACCTGCAGCACATCCCTACTCTCCTTCTTGCTCTCTTCACTCAGCCTCAGATATTCCATAGTCCTAGGATGGGCAGGAGGACCCTGTGATCCTTTTAATACATTGGACCAGTGATCTGGAACTCTCTTCCTCTCTCTGTCACTGTGTCAGGTATTTGTCTTCAT
Organism: Alviniconcha marisindica; assembly: GCA_018857735.1. Taxonomy (NCBI): domain Eukaryota; kingdom Metazoa; phylum Mollusca; class Gastropoda; family Provannidae; genus Alviniconcha; species Alviniconcha marisindica. Next base: position 764,729 of record JABMCL010002978.1, read on the forward strand.
TCTCTTCTTTCAAGTCAAAACTGAAAACCCATCTTTTCTCTTCTTCATACTGATTTGTTGTTGTTGTTTTCTTCTCATTCTACCAACCCGTCACAAGCAATGCATGTATTTGTAGTGTGTGTGTGTGTGTGTGTGTGTGCGTGTGTTTGTATGTGGTGTGTGTGTCACTGTATGTGTGTGCATGCATGCATGCATGCATGAGTGCAAGCGTGCATGTGTGATGAAATGAGCATAGTCTTATATCTTTGTAAGCGTTCCAGGCTCTTACAGGATGGGGCAATACAATACAAATAATCTATTATTAATGCTATTATCTCACCGCTGGCAAAGTGAAAGGCACGGACAGCTGCTTCAGCCTTGAACTCGGTCAGCTGCTTTTTCATCCAGGCACAAGCTGAAGGTTTGGTAAAGTCAATCAGCGCCACCTTTCTATTCCCCCACTGAATACTCTGTGCCTAGGTATGTGGGAAAAATAACAATGGCAATAATAATACAAGCGCACAGAAGGATTTATTTTATTTTCTCTTCTTTTAACACACGCTGTTTTGAGCAGCGATCTATCTTTTTAAGAAGAATACAACGGTTTCTTTTAAAAAAAAGTGGCTGTGTATAATGTATTCAGTTTGTACTCTCTCTCTCTCTCTCTCTCTCTCTCTCTCTCTCTCTCTCTCTCTCTCTCTTCTTTTAACACACACTGTTTTGAGCAGCAATCTATCTTTTTAAGAAGAATACAATGGTTTCTTTAAAAAAGTGGCTGTGTATAATGTATTCAGTTTGTAATCTCTCCCCCCCCCTCTCTCTCTCTCTCTCAATACATGTGCTTTTTCTCACTGCACATGTAACTGTACATCGAAGAACTTTGGCATATAGTGTCTATTACAAGAGACAGATGAGACAATCAACAACAAAAAATCATTATTCTAAAGTACAAAAAAAGATAATTAATCTGTCAATTCATGCCTAGATGCCACCATCCATACACACACACACACACACACACACACACACACACACACACACACACACACACACACACACGATTAGCAAGGACAGGTTATGTAATCTGTAAGAATATGCAATCACCTATTGCATAATTTGTACGAATAGGCAATTAACCTAAAATCTTAATCTTTCTGTAATATTATAAAGTTCTGAACCTGAGCTCTCTCTGTCTCTGTCTCTCTCCAAAAAAACACCTAACATTGTAACAAGTATTGAAATAATAACATAAGACTGCTCTCTCTCTCTCTCTCTCTCTCTCTCTCTCTCTCTCTCTCTCCAAAAAAACACACCTAATAGTAACATAAGACCCCTCTCTCTCTCTCTCTCTCTCTCTCTCTGAGTCTCTCTCTTCAAAAAAACACCTATAGTAACATAAGACCTCTGATTCTATATCTTCAAAAAAAAGCACATAACATTAACAAATTACAGTAACAACTAACATGAGACCTCTCTCTCTCTCTTCAAAAAAACACCTAATACTAGTAATAGTAACATAAACATAAGACCTCACTTTCTCTATCTTAAAAAAAAGCACATAACACTAACATATATTACAGTAACATAAGACCCCCCCTCTCTCTCTCTCTCATCCCCCCCCCCCCCCCCCCCCCACCTCCTCCCACCTGTTTTGGTGAACTCATGAGAAAGGCGCGAGCTTTGGTACCCTCCGTGAAAGGAACGCCCTCTTGCTCCACTACAGGCAAAACGCTGGTGCTGACCCTGAAGCCATCAAAGGTCATTTCGCTGACCATCTGGTGGGCATTGGGAAAGCGGTCGTGGTCGAAGAAGACACCGCCAACTGTGCGAGAGACATTTCCTGCAATGATGAGGTGGCTGCAAAATACGAATTGCACCTGTTTAAGTCCAGTACAGGTAGAGTAGTAAGGTGCTATGCATGTGTACATGTATACATATGGGGCGGGGACAGCTCAGTTGGTAGAGCATCTGACTAACTAAAAAGCCAGGCGCAATACTGACGTGGGAGTTCAAGTCCCCGGTGCGGCAATCGATTTTTCTCCCATCTGGAGTCAACTTCCACTTCCAGTGCAGACTCTCTTAGTCTTACACTTACAGTCTTAAGGTGTTTGTACAGCCACTGAGTGCAAGAGCATGCCTCAACATCAGTGTGCACGTTAAAAATCGCAAACACTGGCAGCCATACCATAACCATTGTTTGGACACACAAAAACACTACATCAGTACATGTCATGTGTCATGTGTACACCCTGACAGCATTGGGTAGCGCTGCTCTTGTGGCTGTTGTGCCCAACCCAGGTATGGCGACCCAAATTTCCGGCAACGGACAAAGATTAAAACTATAGTATAAAATAACTTTTTTTAAAGGAAATTCTGACCACAAAAAAATGTACTGAAGACACTTCCACTAGTTCCAGTTCCACAGCAATGCCAATGGCCAAGCTTCAGTTTACATGCTCATCCTTCCTCTATGTTCATCTAGCCATTGCCATTTAAGTCATAACTGGTTATACTTATAGTCTTATACTTCACTTATAGCAACTAATAGTAATACCATAGCCTGAGCATACATCTCCAAAAACTGTCAGCTGACTCTATTATTACAATATTAGTACCGTAGTAACTGACAGCTTTTTTGTTGATGCTCAAATAGCAGTACGTTTCTAACCACACATACACTACAGTATACATCTCAAATTTTACCAGGCTACATTTGTCTTGTAACTGGTCACGGTGCTTATGTCAGCACAAAGAAAACAAAATCATTCCAAATGGGATTTAACATGCCAGTGTTTACATACGTATGGTAACATGCCAGCAGCACAAAGAAAACAAAATCATTCCAAATGGGATTTAACATGCTAATGTTTACAAATTACATGCATGCTTCAACAATATGTTGATTCTACAGTTTAGTAGTAACTAGTAAGTAGTATACTACTCAAACCTTTTGCAATCTTATGGAGAGCACTGAATATGCCAGATTAAGTTATACTATAGCTTTCTTTCAAAAAGTATGTTCCGCCCAACAGGTAGAAAATCAAAATGAACATTAAAACTAATCAAAGCATGATTTTTCTTCAAAATATTAATGCCGTGTACATTTAATATTTGAATTATAATTGGCAGGACCTGATGTACAGAACACTGTCAGTGATGTCACAGTGTCAGTGTCACCATTCTCATCTTGCCTGTCAGTATCAGTGTCAGACTATCATTGTTCCAACCTATCTCTTGTCTCAGTCTTTGAAGTTTGGTCATGAGCACTGCTAACAATATTATTATACATTATATAATTTATACACATCATGTGCACTGTATGTCAGATCACTGGGTGCACTGACTGACTGAGAAAAACAACAACTATATTTTGTAAATTCAATATGATATATAAAATCACCAGAACATTTAAAGCAACATCCTGAAGTTTTAAATTTTATTTCGATCTCTTCTGCTTGTTGTTTTGGCTATTTTGAGAAAGCCAGTTCATTTACAATGCATTATTCTCATATTAAAGACAAACTCCTTAAGATTTAACTATAAGAATAAGACTCAAGTTTAAGCTTACTTCAGGCAGTGTCTGTACTGTACTAAAATCAAATCTGTTCCCTTTCCCACATCCTGGTATACTGTTTATGTTCTTTTCAAGTTACATGATTTTAAATTTGATCCCAGTCACATTGTCTCAAGTGGGGTCCCATTCTAGGTCTAAGGATCAGAAGTGTATGTATGCATTAGTATACATGTATACATTAGTACTACATAGTACTACTAATCAATATGTGTCTGTCACTGTGTCAGTGTCACTCACCACTTCAGTGGATAGTTAAAAAAAAGAAAGAAAAAAAGCTAGTCACTCATGTTGAAGAACCACATGCAAGTGCAGTGAGTTTGCTCATGAGAGCGGAGAATTTCGCTATATTAGTATATAGGCGATCATCAATCAGTCAATGTCTTGTTAATGTTAGTTATAATAATAATAATTAGAAATAGGGGATTACAGAATCACTATCACTGTATCAGTGCCTGTATTAGTGTATACATGTAAACTAAATAACAATTATTATTTAATACTGCATACATGTGTAGTAAACAATATAATAATACTATCAAGTATCATTATACTTGTTATTACTATATTAATTATACATGTATGTAAAAGAACACTGCAGCACACTTGTTAGTTGTAAGGTGCTGTGATTCCTACCGATGTGAAGGGAAATGCTTCTTGATGTCAATCTCTAGGGTCAGTGCCTGTGTCTGCGTCAGGTTGTTCATGTTAATTCCACGTGTCGACCACACAGGCTCTTGCATCAGTGTTTCATCCGGTGCTGACTTTGGCAGCTCAACGAAGTTTCTCACCATATGCTCACGCACCAGCTTTGCGTTTCTATCCATACACACTGTGTATGTCAGCGTCAAGGGACTGAGCTTGTTTGTGTTCACATATCTAGAACCCTTGTACTGAGACTTTAAACAGAGCTGCGCATTGTCATCAGCATTCACGGACACATGCAGGGGCTCATCACTGTCAGCGACAATCCCAAAGCCTGCCGAATTGATCCATATTCTCTCAAGCACGGGGCCAAAACTCCCCAAAGTTTTGTCCTGGAAGACGCTGTGCGGTGACGACACAAACGGCTGCATCTGGATGGAAGCTTCCTGGAGGGGCCACTGCTGGTCATCAAGCAAGGAACCTCCGTACCAATGCGCTCCTGAGAGGGAGAGGCAGTTTTTCGGTGATGAGAGTTTTGTAACGGTTGCCCACCGCACAGAATAACACCGAGACCCTCGTGACTCTGTGTCGTTGACCACTAAATTTGTGCCGCCCCATTTGAAACACAGGCTGTTTTTGAACGGGTCTGCTCCTCCTTTACTTAGTTTAAGAGTCTCGTCGTGAGTTGCTTGAGCCGTGGTGCTTCCGAAGATCCTCTCACACGAGTCCGTCTCAGGCGAGTCCTTCAAAAAATCTTCAATAAACGTCACTTTCAAAAAAATTCCTGACAGAGAGTCAGTAAAGGTCAGGGTTCTGTCTATCAGTTTCACCTTTACGACGTCTCCTATTTTATATGACGACGTGAAGAAAGCAAAACTAAACACGTTGTCTTCCCTGAAATAATGCACCCGTACGAATACAAACACTGTTCCCAACATCGAGATGATAATCATGGCCTTGATAAACCGCAGCAGTTTTTTCCTTGGCACGGCCATGTTACCGTTTACCCCGTCCTTCTTGTCAGTCTCTGGACGTTCTGCTTCACTAGTTACCTGATAATCTGTTTCTACGAGTCTTACTATTTCAGAGTCATTTAATCCTACAAGCCTCATACTGGTCTTGCAACTTTCTCGCCGGGGCACCTTGCTGAGAGTGGCCTGCCCTTGAATGCGCAGCGGGAGCACTTCCTTTTGGATATTTGGATCCCCGATTGCAACGCGGTATCCGTGCATTATTGTCTTTAGACGTTGTTCAGCTGACATACAACTTCTTTGTCTTGCTCTTGATCTTGTACGTCGCCGGACCTAACTTTAGGTATAAATGCGACGGGAGGATGGTGCTTGGGGTGGTGATCCGTCGTCTGAAGTCCTCGAGCGTGAGAGCCTTCACCAGGTCGTCACTGACTGAAGTGGTTCCAGTCGATGGTCACGGTGCGGCAAAAAAAAATAAAGAAGAAAAAAAGAGTTCTAGTGCTGTTCAGTATTTGAGTGAGGGACTAAGAAGGATCTGGAGTTTAGTGTTGCTTGTCTGTCTATAAAGTTCTTTGCTGTGAAGTCTTGGAATTTTGTTGGTCTAATTTAGTCTTCAGTTTCGGTTTGCTGGAAGGGGCGGTTTTCGGCAAAAATCGGTTCGACTGTGTGGCATGGGACAGGATGTGTGGGACACATGCTCCAGGAGCTGAACCTGCAACCACTGCAGGAACGTAGGAAGCAGCAGCGGCTGACAACCCTCTACACTAGTGCGTGAAAAAAGTCAGAACTCGCGTATCAAGCCCGTAGTCTATGTACACAGCTGCCATTTTCATTTGCGAGGTAACGCCGCTATTCTTCTGTAACTTTTTTTTTTTTTTTTTTTTTTACGAGCTTTGTGTTGGAACTCAGATTAAACTATTAATTAGCCGATTTTTTTAAAGTGTAAGCCATATACCCCCCACTCCCATCCCATCTACGCCCTACCCCCGTGCCCTGTACACCCTACCCCCATGCCCTCTACGCCCCTATCCCTCCTACCCCCCCCCCCCCCCCATCCCCTCTACTCCCTAATCCCGGCCCATGCCCTCTATGCCCTAACCCACCCACATACCCTCTACGTCCTACCCCCATGCTGTCTGCGTCCCTCCCCCCCCCCCCCCCCCCCCCCTCCCCTCTCATCCCCTCTATGCCCTACCTCCCACCCACCCCCACCCCCCAATGCCCTCTACGCCCACCATTTACCCCTCCCCTCCCTACCTCCCCCTACCCCCCCCCTCTACCCCCTACCCCCATCCCCTCTCAACCTACCCCACCCGTCCCCTCTACTACCTACCCCTCTATGCCCTCCAATCTAAACCCCATCCCCCTATGCCCTCCAATCTACCTCCCCTTATCCCCTCCAATCTACCCTCCCCTTATCCCCTCCAATCTACCCTCCCCTTATCCCCTCTACCCCAATCTACCCTCCCCTTATCCCCTCCATGCCCTCCATCTACCCTCCCTTACCCCATCCCTCCAATCTACCTTATCCCCTCATGCCCTCCAATCTACCCTCCCCTTATCCCCTCTATGCCCTCCAATCTATCCTTTCCCTCATGCCCTCCAATCTACCCTCCCCTATCTGCCCTCCAATCTACCCTCCCCTTATCCCCTCTATGCCCTCCAATCTACCCTCCCCTTTCCCCTCCATACCCTCCAATCTACCCTCCCCTTATCCCCCCCATGCCATCTCAAATCAGCCTGAAAGGAATTTGCTTATACTAACGGTCTTTTTGGTTGGAAAATCATCGGATCATACCTATGTACTCGGTTGTCGTTGGTGCGCCGCAGTACATTTTACAGTCACGGCCGGGACGGCCACCTCGACTTTCACTGACACAGTTCCTGAGCTCTGACTTTTTCATGTTCAAGTTCAATGTTGCTTTACGTCCACACGGAAACCATAAGGCTCGCTGATTAGGACGGGAAGCCCAGGACGGCCACCTCGACTTTCACACAGCTCCTGAACTCTGACCGTATGTCAGTTAGGACTTTAAGAAGGAAGTAACTTAAGTCGCAGGCCACTCAGTGACACGTACGCCGGCATCAACTAAACTGGCACTAGATTATGTAACGCGCAAATCCTCAGCCAATAGTGTGTATGGATTATCTGCCCCGAAGGCCGCTTTTCGTGGCCTGGATTATACTCGGCTTTCCGGGTTGACACCTTGTACATTTTTTGCCCTTCAGTCGACGTGGGTGGGTTTAGGACTGCGGGGTTTTGAGTTGCGGTCATGTCACGTTGACTGTGATTACGGAAAGAGGTGGTATAGTGGTTAAAACACGGAGACTGACAGTTTTGCACTGGGTGGGTGGGGGAGGGGGGTTCCTCAATGTTATTGTGTGTGTGTGTGTGTGTGTGTGTGTGTGTGTGTGTGTGTGTGTGTGTGTGTGTGTGTGTGTGTGTGTGTGTGTGTGTTTGTGTTTGTGTGTGTGTGTGTGTGTGTTTTTGTTTTGTTTTTGTGTGTGTGTGTGTGTGTGTGTTTTAATATCCACCTACAGCGCTGACATGGCTATTGCCACATGAAAATGCTGCTCGTTGGCCACAAAAATGCACTGTCACTCACGCAAAACCACATACTTAAGCTGCATGTGTGTTTAGCTGTAACCTGCCACCTCAGTGCACTTCTGGCATAATGGCTGGGATCTTTTACGCTCTACTGCGCAAAACGGGGGTGGAACGGATACCGAAATAAGGGTCAGCACAGAAAGTTGACCCTGAAGCAGAAAATTCTCCCACCGCTCCTACACTGAGGGACTCGAACCCGCGATCTTTCAATCACGAGTCCGGCGCTCTAACCACTGAGCTATAGTTTTTATTGTGACATTGTACAGCGCCCTGGGCTCGCAATGTTTTCTCCCTGACCAACATCCGTAAAGCTGGCCCCTCTTTGTCCAACTATCCCTACCCCTCCGTGACCATCTATTCGTAAAGCCGGTCCCTCCTTGTCCAACTATCCCTACCTCTCCGTGACCAGCTATCCGTAAAGCCGGTCCCTCCTTGTTCAAATTCCCCTACCCCTCCGTGACCATCTATTCGTAAAGCCGGTCCTTCCTTGTCCAACTATCCCTACCTCTCCGTGACCAGCTATCCGTAAAGCCGGTCCCTCCTTGTCACTATCCCTACCCCTCCGTGACCAGCTATCCGTAAAGCCGGTCCCTCCTTGTCCACCTATCCCTACCCCTCCCTGACCAACTAAAGCCGGTCCCTCTTTGTCCAACTATCCCTACCCCTCCCTGACCAACTATCCATAAAGCCGACCCTTCCTTGTCCAACTATCCCTACCTTTCTGTGACCAACTATCCGTAAAGCCGGTCCTTCCATGTCCAACCATCCCTACCTTTCTGTGACCAGCTATCCGTAAAGCCGGCCCCTCCATGTCCAACCATCCCTATCTTTCTGTGACCAGCTATCCGTAAAGCCAGTCCCTCCTTGTCAGTCACTATCCCTACCCCTCCGTGACCAACTATCCGTAACCGAAGCCGGTCCCTGAAGTCCAACTATCAGTGGGGAGTCAGTCGGTGAGTCACTAGCCATTGAGTGGATCAGTTAGTGATTAGCGATATGTGTTTTTGATTCCTCCGCTTTTGTTCATGTGCAGTGGGTTTGGGTGTTGTTCTTGTCGCGGCATTGTAGTTAAGCAAAACATAAGTGGCAGGAAAGAAAAAGATCCATCAAATGTCCTATGCTTTGTTATGAAACGATCTTTAAATGCAAAAGTTAGAAAATGCATGTACTTACTCAATCCGCCTTTGCGTAAATAATAATAATGATAATAATAATGATATATAACGTTTGTATAGCGCCATCTTCTAGTGTACGCATTCACTGCGCTTTACAACATTCTCCAACATTGTCTAAGTTAAGTGAGACAACAAACAAATTCGAAGGTAATCATGTTCACGAAAGTAATACATATATAACAACTAACAATGTATGTATACACAAAAAATATAAAGTACATGTGCCGTATGCCAGAAGCAGCAATATACAAAGAAAAAATCATTATGTTACTTATCTACCCTTAATTTCATCTCTCCCAGTCCCCACCCCGCCCACACCCACACGCACACACACACACACACACACACACGCACACACACACACACACACACACACACACCCACACACACACACACACACACCACACAACACACACACGCACCACACACACACACACACACACACCACACACACACACAACACACACACACACAACACACACACACACACACACACACCACACACACACACACACACACACACACCACACGCCACGCACCACACACACACACACACACACACACACACACACACACACCACACACACACACACACAACACACACACCACACACACACACACACACACACACACACACACCACACACACACACACACACACACACCACACACCGACACAACACACACACGCACGTACGGCACACAGCACACACAGCATCCACACACGCACACACACACACACACACACACACACACACACACACACACACACACACACACACACACACACACACACCACAAACACACACAAATCAGGTAGCAGCTGGCATTACAAATCAGACAGCTTGGCGGAAGATATGCGTTTTTAGCTTAGCTTTGAAAGTTTGAAGGGAGGGAGAAGCTCTCAGGTCGGCCGGCAGAGAGTTCCAGTCCGACAGTCAATGTCGGAGTACCCACATCATAAGCATTCAATAACTCAAACATCAGCGATGGTGTGCAGGCATGCGCAAACGGGCCCGGTTTGCCAGCCAGGCATAAAACGGTATAGTCACAGGTACGGCCGGCCGCTACTTACATAACACAACCAGACGGTAGTTTTCTTGACCCTCAGTAAGGCGAGACAAGGCGGGGAAAGCGGCTCAGGGGAACACCTTAGCTTGGGAAAACAGCCTGATTCTTTTTCTACTGACTCGATTTTTTTGACTTTTCCCGACTGATTCAGTCGTGACTGGTCTGCTGCCTACATCACATGATGTACAGCCAACGGCTTTCTCAAATCATGATGCCGGAAAGGTGAGCCCACTCTGCCAGTCTTTCGTCAAGTTATTCTGTGTGTTGTTGCTGTTGTTGTTGTTGTTGTTTTTGGTTTTTTTCTCTTTTTTTTTTCTTCTTCTTCTTCTTCTTCTTCTTCTTCTTCTTCTTCTTCTTCTCTTGTTTTTGGTGTGTGTGTGTGTGTGTGTGTGTGTGTGTGTGTGTGTGTGTGTGTGTGTGTGTGGTGTGTGGGAGGGGGGGGGGGGGGCGGGCGGGGGAGAGAGAGGGGAGACAATGACCGAGGAGAGAGGGAGATGAGGAGAGGAGCGGGACGAAGGGGGGGGGGGGGGGGGAGGGCTGAGGAAGGAAAAAGGGTCCGAGGGTGAGAAATAGGAAGAAACTGGGAGGGTCTTCCTCCGAGGTTTATATATATATATGTATATCTCAACCCTGTCATCTTTTAAAGCCAAACTGAAAACCTTCCTCTTCTCACAGTATTTTCATCCCAACTAATATCAGTACCTAGTATGCTATAGGCAGTGTGTGTGTGTTGTGTGTGTGTGTGTGTGTGGTGTGTGTGTGTGTGTGTGTGTGTGTGTGTGTGTGTGTGTGTGTGTGTGTGTGTGTGTGTGTGTGTAGTGCGTGTGTTTGTTTTCCGTATAATACTTTATTTACATTGTAGTTTTGGTAGGACTGTGCTCTACATGTGCTTTGAATATCATATTTAGGATAATATGTATTATGTGAGCGCCGCGTTTATGTCTTTGTGACTGCATTCCCTTTAACTGTTGAAATATTAATTTGCGGTGGAAGCACTGGCTACACAAGTTATTCTGTACACGCTGAGTTTGCGAGTTCCCCGCCACCTTCTTCTTTTCTAGTGCGGTATCAGTAGTGTCCAGCGGCTTTAACACTCTGAAGATTCCGACACTTTTAGTTCATGCTGGGTTATTTGGGTGTTTCCGTAACTGATCCAACGAACTCTGACATGAACCACAGGAGCTTTAAAGCCGCGTATGTGACCTTTTTACGTGCGTGTACACAAGGGGGACCTCGCGACTTTATTAGTCTCATCCGAAGGACTTTTGTAGAGCAGGCACATATTGACTCCGCGAGCTGGTTTTACTGAGGAGTTTCCCTTACACTCCCGATGCCAGTTTTAGTGAGGAGTTTCTCTTTACACTCCCGATGCCAGTTTTAGTGAGGAGCTTCCCTTACACTCCCGATGCCAGTTTTAGTGAGGAGTTTCTCTTACACTCCTGGTGCCAGTTTTAGTGAGGAGTTTCTCTTACACTCCCGATGCCAGTTTTAGTGAGGAGTTTCTCTTACACTCTGGTGCCAGTTTTAGTGAGGAGTTTCTCTTACACTCCGATGCCAGTTTTAGTGAGGAGTTTCTCTTACACTCCCGAGCAGTTTTAGTGAGGAGTTTCTCTTACACTCCCGATGCCAGTTTTAGTGAGGAGTTTCTCTTACACTCCCGATGCAGTTTTAGTGAGGAGTTTCTCTTACACTCCCGATGCCAGTTTTAGTGAGGAGTTTCTCTTACACTCCCGATGCCAGTTTTAGTGAGGAGTTTCTCTTACACTCCCGATGCTAGTTTTAGTGAGGAGTTTCTCTTACACTCCCGATGCCAGTTTTAGTGAGGAGTTTCTCTTACACTCCCGATGCCAGTTTTAGTGAGGAGTTTCTCTTACACTCCCGATGCCAGTTTTAGTGAGGAGTTTCTCTTACACTCCCGATGCCAGTTTTAGTGAGGAGTTTCTCTTGACACTCCGGTGTAGCTAGTTTTGTGAGGAGTTTCTCTTACACTCCCGAGCAGTTTTAGTGAGGAGTTTTCTTACACTCCGATGCAGTTTAGTGAGGAGTTCTCTTACACTCCGTCATTTTAGTGAGGAGTTTCTCTTACACTCCCGATGCCAGTTTTTAGTGAGGAGTTTCTCTTACACTCCCGATGCCAGTTTTAGTGAGGAGTTTCTCTTACACTCCTGTGCTAG
>JABMCL010003233.1:0-2500 GCA_018857735.1 Alviniconcha marisindica
CCTCGCCCCTCACGGCCGCCAAACACACCACACACACCACACACTCTGACACGCGCGCACACAAACACACACCACACTGTCACCCCAAACCAAACCCTCCACGCCCCCGCACCACACTACACGCACGCAAAAACCAAAACCCACCCACACCACACCCCACACCCACACACAAAAACACCAAAACACCCCCAAAACCCACCACCCAAACACAAAAACCCCACACCACCACCACACACACCAACCCCACACAAAACCCAACATAAAAGCCCCCCTTTGCTCCTCCTTGGCGGTTACCCTGATTATAGGCACTGGGCGGAAATTGAAGTCGAGTCGATCTGCGGCGGCTAACGATTTCCCGCGCCGCGGACCCCAAGTACACTGACGGTGGTAGTTTGTGACGGGGCTTAAAACTTCATGGAACGTAGCTGACCTTAGCATGATAAATTACAGCCACGCTCTGCTGACAACTCACCGCTGTGCGTGGGTGGGTGTGCGGTTAAGGCCCTTTCAGTGCAGTGTCGGCCGGTAGATGGCGTTTTGTCGGGGCGTATGGTTGGGGTTGGCAGCCATGTTGGCGGCGAGACAAATTGCAGTGTCAAGAGAGGTACACGGATTTCAGCGAAACGGGCAGGGGTGAAGTGACGGGCAACTTCTCTCGTTTAGTGGAGTGCTTTCCCCCTTGGTCAGTGTTGGTTCTGGCCGGTCGCCGTGTTGCACTCAGTTCCAGCGGTAGTCGGTCACCGTGGGCCTTACCTATCCGGGCCGGCCGCGGCCCCTGCGCGTTAAATGTGTGACTAAGTAGCCGAGTCGCAGGCTTTTTTTCCTATCGTCCCCTTTTGGGGGGTTTTTCCCCCTCTCTCTCTGCTTTGGGGCCCCCCCGTTTTTTGGGTTTAAGTTTGTTTTACGTCCCCAGAAAAAAGTAGGCTTATTAAAGGGGCGGGGGCCCAGGGCGGCCCCCTCCCACTTTCACCAGCTCCTGAGGCCCCCCCCCCCCCCCCCCTCCCCCCCACCCCCCCCTCCAATGGGCTTTTTCCCTCCCTTTTTCTGGGTCCCCTCTCTGGGCCAAAACCCCTTCCCCCTCTCCCTGTGTGTGTTTGTGGGTGGTTTTTTGTGTGTGTGTGGTGGGGTTGGGGTGTGTGTGTGGGTTTGTGTGTGTGTTTTGTGTGTGTGTTTTAATTTTTGCCCCCGTTTTTGGGCTCTGTAAACTGTACCCTCTGTCTGCCCCTCAGTCTCTGTTTTCATGTCTGGGCCCTTTTTCAGTTGGGCTTTGTTCTCCCCCTCCCCCCCTCCCCTCGCACGCCTGCTTTCCCCCCCCCCCCCCCCCCCCTTTGCGCCCCCCGTCTCCCCCCCCCCACCCCCCCTCCTTTTCCTCGGGTTCCACCAGCCACCCACCCCATCCTCCGCCCCGCTACTTGCTGCCAGTTGACTTTCCCTCACCACGCCCTCTCCTTGATCATCTCCTGTGTACCACTTCACGGAGGGCATCGGTTTACAGACGGCCGCATTTCCCCGTGCGCGCGGCGCGCTCTATCTAACCTCCCTCCCCCCTAGTACCAAGGCTGCCTGTTTGTTAGTATCTGCGCGGGATGTCTGTGTATTGCAAGTTGTAAAATGAGTCTAAAGCCAACTGACTCACTGACCGAAACCTGAGCGTAGTGGCTGCAGCAGCGAGGGGCGTTGACGCAGTGACTGGATTACTGTTTTACGGTTTAACGTCGGGCTTGTTGCACCTTTCGTGTGTAGTTTCAAAGGCCGCGTTCAGTGTTTGTTTGGTCTTCCGCTCCGTTTGGACTGCAACGTCGTGTTTGAGGCGAAGGACCGCTTCAGTCATCGCGGGCCACCAAGTCATACCGAAGGCTCGGCCGGTAAGTTGCAGCGCATCGCGGACTTTGATCTCAGTGATTCAACGACGTGTTCCTTTCTCCTTCTTTTTTTTTTCTTTTTCTCCCGTCTTTTCTCAGCGTTTCTCACAAAGTAATCTTTCACTGGCAGACCGCGGTTTGACTGAAATTGTGCCGGTCGGTCGTCGACCAGTGGGTTTGTAGCGTTGATACGGCTGTTGCTTGCGGCGGCATTAGGCTGATTAGCTCAGTGATTAACATGATTTTGAAACCCTCAGTGACCGGGATTGGACTGAGTGAAGTTCCGGATTACGACTGATTCGCTGAGTTCAGAGTTGGGTTTGCTGCACTGACGTGGTGAATCTGCTTGTGGCAGATCATGTCCGCCAGGTCATTGTCACGTGGGCAATAATGACTATATTGGTGTGGGCAGTTTCAGTGTCAGCCTGTGTCGGTGTACGGTTTCTGTGCCGGGACGTTAAGCACCATGTTTACTTACTTTGGTGCTGCAAAGGTTGTTGTTTGTCGCGTCAGCCGTCTCTTCAGGTCTGACTCGGCTCTTTCCGTCACTCAGTTAGTCCCTCACTCTCTCAGTGTCTCCCAGTCAGTCTCTCGGACGTCTGTTTTAGTGCCTGTAAGTTCCCTCTGTCTGTCTGTCT
>JABMCL010003233.1:7500-15000 GCA_018857735.1 Alviniconcha marisindica
TGGGTGCACTCGTTGCCCATCATACGCAGTGTTAAAGCAGTCACTCTTCACGTCGGGATCAATGACTGCCCAGCAGGACAGATTTCACAGAACAACTGGTACGAACTTATCGCACTACTGAAAAAAGTCTTTCCAAACGCATCACTGTCTTTCAGCTCAATCATCCCAGCTAAGGGGAGACATAGTCTAAACAATTCGATCGCCCCTTCAAACCGCAACCTGTTTAAAGTGTGCCAGGATACACATGTCACGTACATCGACAACGAACATACGTTCACTGCCCCATCCGGAGCACCGCGTTTAGTCCTGTACCAAGACTTGACCCACCCCAGTAAACAAGGAACGGTAAGATTAGCTGGCAACCTCGCACAAGGTTTTGGCATCTGGGAACATGACAATATAAGTCAGAACCAACAAAACGGGGCCAATAGCCATAGGGAAAGATATGGAAATGAAACGGGGCAATTTTCCGGTGGCTGTGGACACGATAACGAACATACTCGATTCAGATACCCCCCTCCCGCCGCTGGAAACTGTCCTCCTCCATCATCCAGCCATCACTTCCCTCCACTACCTCCACCTCAAAGAGAACGTACCCCTCCCGTTCTCTATCAGCAGCCTATAGACAGAAAAGACACATATGAAACGCCTGCACCTAGAGATCCCATATATATCCCACCCGCTTTCCACCAGCAACCGTATCCCCCCCAGTACCCCCTCCAGCCTTCCTTTGACAGACAAGACACACCTGAAACTGCTGCCAACCGTTTACCCCCCATTCCTGTCCAACAACCTGCAAGACAATCGGACAGCCAACTAAACCCCTATGCACTACAACTCTTTAACATGATAGCATCCCAACTCATGACACAGCAGCCTATGTTTCCTAACCACCGGCACCAGCAACCCTCCCCCATTCCCCGTACACTTTTTCAGCCATGCTAAACTGGTCAGAGACGATCACGAAATGTTGTCTGCGTGTATCAATAGACCTATACAGGTACCTGTTGATACAGTTCTACACGTATATTTGTGCGTGCGTGATCTAGCAACTCCAACCCACCCCACCCTACCCCACTCCCCGTACAAGCATTTTAAATGTGCTAAACAGTTGAAGATCATGAAATGTTTATATGCATATTTATCCATGTACGTATTGACGCAGTATTGTGTACGTAGGCTATGCGTATGCATATATTGTATGCGTGTGTGATCTACCAGAACCCCCCTCCCCTCCGCCACACACTCTTAACTGTGGTAAACTGCTGATGATCACGAAATGTATGTATATATAAATTATGTATATTATTTTCTACACAGAAACATGTATGTATTAGTTTTGCACGTATATATTTGCGTATATGTTCGTGTGCGTGCATGTGCGCGCGCGCGCGTGTGTGTTGAGTGTGCGTGCGTGCGTGCGTGTGTGTGTGCGTGCGTGAGTGTGTGAGTGTGTGCATGTACGTGTGTGTGGGCGTGCGTGCGTGTATGCGTGCGTGTGCGTGCGTGCGCGCGTGCGCGTGCGTGCGTGCGTGCTTGTGTGTGTGCGTGTGTGTGTGTGTGTGAGAGAGAGAGAGAGAGAGAGAGAGAGAGAGAGAGAGAGACAGAAGAGAGAGAGTGTGTGTGTGGTGGTGTGTGTGTGTGTGTGTGTGTGTGTGTGTGGGTGTGTGGTGTACGCGATGTATGTGGCAGATGGCTGGGCTGGGCTGGTATTGCTTATACTGTAACAGCTAATACTTGTGTAGTCACTGAAGCGGATAATTAAGATTGATTGTTTGCAAAAAGTTTATATTTTGACTGTCATTGTGTTTTGCTGCCGTTCATTGCTCTTCTAGTAAGGCTGAATATCGTGTAAAACGTTTTGTATAATTATTGATTGCTTACGCGTGTCATATTGTTCATTACTTAACTTCGGTAATTAAGTGTTGTTTTGTTATTTTTATTTTTATTTTTTAAACTTTACTCCACAGTGTACATAATTTAGGTTTCACTATTTCTTTTTCTTTGTTACTATGCCTATAACTATAAACACCTGGCCATCTAAGGATGGACTAAGAATAGGGTACTTAAACATTAATCATGCCATTAACAAACTTACTGATATCTCCTCAATTCTGTTCAATTCTGGAAGAAACTTTCATGTATTTTGTTTTGCAGAATCCCGATTATCAAATCATGTATCTGATTCTGACGTATCAATGCCTGGTTACAACGTTATGCGCCTAGACCCCAAAACCCATAAAGACACAGGTCTGTTGTTATACTTTTCCCACTCAGTTAACCTAAAGCGTGCCTCGCATCTAGAACAACACAATACTGAATCTATCTGGATAGAAGTATGTCTAAAGCGAAGTAAACCAATTCTCGTGGGATTCACATACAGGAACCCTTCCGAACGTACTGACTGGTTTGATAGATTCACTTTAATGATGGATGCCGTTTGTCTAGAAGCAAAAGAAATAATATTACTAGGAGACTTTAACATCAATCTTTTAAAGCCACATATTAAATGGAAACAACTGTATGAAAACTTTAACTTACATCAGCTAATAGATAAACCAACTCGAATTACTACGAATTCTGAAACTTTGATAGATCATATTTATGTTACTACCAAACAAAATATTGCCGAAGTATGTTCCCCTGTGTGTGGTTGTAGTGACCATTTACCTATTTGCATTACATGGTTTAAAAAAGGTGTAAAAATTCCTAAAGCTGCACATAAAGAAATACAGTACCGATGTTTTACTCATTTTGACAAAGATGCTTTTTTGCTTGACTTGGTTCACTCTCAACTCTCACAAGTATACCAGTATACAGACCCCGATGAAGCTCTTGAGTTTTGGTACAAAACATTTAGTTCTGTTTATAATAAGCATGCGCCTTTTATGACCAAGCGTGTTAAGTACACAAGGAAACCTCCATGGTTGTCAAAGGAGATAGAAGAGGCCATGCATCAAAGAGATAGGCTACTGAAAGCAAGGAAACACGAAGAATTCAAAAAGCAGAGGAACAAAGTGACATCTTTAATACGTGCTTCCAAAAAAACATACTTTCAAAATTTAGTCGCCTCAAAAAATGATTCTCGCTCTATTTGGAAGGCCATTAACACTCTAACAAATAAAGATGCATCAAAACCTCAAGTCACAGTCAAAGAATTACCCCCCGATAAGCTAAACAGTCATTTTGCAAATGTATCTGACACAGTCATTACCAACGATCAATCAAAACTAAATGATTTAAGCTTTTTAAAACGCTTTTGCGAATCAAAAATATCAAATTCTACTTTAACGATTCCACCAATTGCAATATATGAAGTGTTCAATGCCCTATTACAACTGAAACAGACAGGAACCCGAGGCCTGGATGACCTAGACGGCAAAATTATTAAAATGTCTGCACACGTCATAACTGAGACTGTTACCTACATATATAATCTTTGCATAGACAAAAACTATTTTCCAAAAGCATTCAAACAAGCTAAGGTTATACCCATTTACAAATCAGGAGATAACAAAGACCCTTCAAACTATAGACCTATCTCAATTCTGTCTGTTCTTTCAAAACCTCTAGAAAAACATATTAACAAACACCTTTTATCCTATCTTAAAACAAATGAACTTATACACCCCAACCAATCTGGATTTAGGGAACACCACTC
This sequence comes from Alviniconcha marisindica, assembly GCA_018857735.1. NCBI lineage: Eukaryota > Metazoa > Mollusca > Gastropoda > Provannidae > Alviniconcha > Alviniconcha marisindica. The sequence goes on from JABMCL010003233.1 coordinate 11,162, forward strand.
ATGCCATACCGCACTTACAACATTAGTAGATACTTTTTATAAGAACATAAACAACAATGAATTTACAGGAGTACTTTTTGTGGATTTTGCAAAGGCATTTGATGTCATTGATCATGATCTACTTTTGAGGAAATTAGCTCTTTATGGATTATCCAATGACACCCTGCACTCATTTCTTCATTTCTGTCAAATCGAGAACAGCTTGTTTGTATAAACACAATTAAATCCGATTTTCTTCCCGTAAAATACGGTATTCCACAAGGTTCAGTGTTAGGCCCACTTCTCTTTTCTCTCTACATAAACGACTTGCCCTTATTCATAAAAGCTTTATGTGAACTATTTGCTGATGACACCACTATCCATTCTAGTCACTCAAACCTAAATAATCTTTTGCTTAGCTTACAGGAAAGTATAAATAATCTTCTTCAATGGACTGAACTAAATCATATGTCGCTAAACTCGTACAAAACCAAATACATGACCATAACAACAAGACAAAAACGCCAGAACATATTTTCTCGCATGCCACTTTATATTGGAAATGAGAAAATTGTCGAAGTAGCAACACATAAAGTTTTAGGAGTAACTATTGATAATAATTTGTCTTGGACAAATCATGTAAATGAACTAACCAAACGTGTTTCTCAAAAGCTATATCAACTCGCAAAAATTAAACATTTTCTAAATGCTCATGCTCGAAAACTATTTTTTCATGCACATATCCAACCAATCATTGACTATGCTTCAACACTCTGGGACTCTGCTAGTGCAAACACATTAAAACCTCTTGTTAGTATTCACAAGCGAGCCCTTAAATTAACCCTTCTAAAATCCACATCTTTGACAGCTCACGACTATAAACTTTTAGATGTTCTTCCGCTAAAATTAAAATTAGAATTTAATAAAGGCATTATTATGCATAAAATAGTATCTGGTTATGCACCATCAAATCTAAAATTAAACTTTCATTCAAATCAGAACAGACATTCACACAAACTTGTAGTACCCCGTCCTAGATTAGATTTATTTAAATGTAGCTTGATGTATTCCGGGGGAAACCTATGGAACCATTTACCATTATTCAATTAAAATTGTTTGTCCAGATCACAAAGGCAATTTAAAAAAAACCATTTAAAAACAGTACTTAATGGACAAAAATCACCAAACAAACATTGATTAGGGATATGTGGCACTTTTCTTTGATTTTGAACATGTTTGAAACTTTAATTCTCCATCTTTGTGAGTATGAATTGTTAGATATGTATATTATGCATACATGCATGCTCTTCATTTTACTGTCTGTCTAGAGAGAAAACTCACGACAGCGCTAGTTCTCATGTCTGTCTGTCTGTCTGTCCTGTCTGTCTGTCTGTCCCTGTCTGTCTGTCTTCTGTTACTCTCTTCATCTCTCTCTCGCTCTCTCTCTTCTCTCTCCTCTCGAATGTTTAATTGAATTTTGGAGTTTATATTATATTTTTTTGATTTTAAAAAATATACCAAATATAAAATCATATAGAATAAAATCATTTGTCCGTGAGGGCTGGAATTTGAAAAAAGTATAATTGTACTATTCTTTCCCCTTCGTTAAATAAAAAAAATCGTTCTCTACTCTCTCTCCTCTCTCTCTCTCTCTCTCTCTCATCTCCTCTCTCCTCTCTCTCTCTCTATATATATATATATATGCACGCACACACAGCCTAGAGCACAGTGAACCCTACTTATTACATAGACGCTGCAACACTTCTTTCAACATCTTTCTCATCACTTCCAACACACCACTGGCACACAACTGCACGCACGCACGCACACAGGCAAGACATTCAGAGTCCAGAGGAGAAGAGACTGGGTCTTTAGGACAAATCTGAATGATGCTGTGGAAGACTGAGTGTCGGAGAGAGCAGGGACTAGGGTAGATTGTTCCAGAGTTATGGTGCTTGCTAGAAGAAGGCGGCGTTGAGGGCAGTTATCTTTTATTTTGTCTAAAATACTGGTGGCACGATCGTTTTCAGTTCATCCGACACTGAACAAAGCGGCAAGACTAAACCGCTGCTGATGTCTGTGGATTCGCGGCGGTTTTCTGTTCGTCGGGGATACTGTTTAAGCCTTTGCCTAAAAACCTACAGAGTAAATAGCAAAACATTTTCACAAGAAGCTAAACAAACTACGCCCTTTTAGCCCCCACAAGCGTGCAGGCAGGCAGTCAGGCAGGCAGTGGCACAGACCTTGGCAGACAGAGTATACATATAATTATATATATATATATAATATATATACTCTCAGTCACGCGCGTGAAAATGTCCAAATCATAAAAATCCGCGGTTCCCCGGAAATCACCCCGGCCTTGCCCTCTCAGTATGCATGCAGCGTCAGTTCCGACGCGCGTTATAAACACCAAGTAATGTAGACGTGCTTATCTTTCCGGCCTGGATATGAGCTACTGCACGACTTCTCCCTTCTGGCCCCCCCCCCCCCCCTCTTCTCATCTCTCTCTCTCTCCCCTCCTGCCCCCTCCTCCCCCTCTCTCTCGTCCACCCCCGCCGCCTCCTCTCTGTGTGTCTCTCTCTAGTCCTGCCCCACCCCCTCCCCACCCCTGCTCCCCCATCTCTCTCTCTCTCTCGTCCTTCCCCCGCCCCGTCCTCTCTGTGTGTCTCTCTCTCCGTCCTGCCCCCCCTCCCCCCCCTGCTCCCCCATCTCTCCCTCTCTCTCGTTCTCCCCCCCCCCCCCGCCCCGTCCTCTCTGTGTGTCTCTCTCTCGTCCTGCCCCCCCTCCCCACCCCTGCTCCCCCACTCTCTCCTCTCTCTCTCGTCTCTCCCCCCCCCCCCCCCCGCCCCCTCCTCTCTGTGTCTCTCTCTCGTCCTGCCCCCCCTCCCTACCCCTGCTCCCCCATCTCTCTCTCTCTCTCTCGTCCTTCCCCCGCCCCGTCCTCTCTGTGTGTCTTCTCTGTCCTGCCCCCCCACCCCCACCCATGCTCCCCCATCTTCTCTCGCTCTCGTTCTCCCCCCCCCCGCCCCCCCTCCTCTCTGTGTCTCTCTGTCCCTGCCCCCCCCTCCCCGCCCCTGCCCTCCCCATCTCTCTCTCCCTCCCCCCCCCCCCCCCCCGCCCCTCCTCTCTGTGTGTCTCTCTCTAGTCCTGCCCCCCCCCCCCCCCCACCCTGCTCCCCCATCTCTCTCTCTCTCTCTCGTCCTCCCCCCCCCCCCGCCCCCTTCTCCTCTCTGTCTCTCTCTACCCTCCCTGCCCCCCCTCCCCCCCCCCCCCCCCCCTGCTCCCCATCTCCTCTCTCTCTCTCTCTCGTCCTCCCCCCCCCCACCCCCCCGCCCCCTCCTCTGGCCCTCTCTTCTCTCTCTAGTCCTTGCCCCCCCTCCCCCACCCTGCTCCCCCATCTCTCCCCCCCCCCCCCACCTCCTGTCCTACCACATCCCTAACGTCAGTCGCCACTTCTCACTTCAGTCAGTGTATGCCCAACGGCTTCCCCTCACTCTCAAACACCCCCCCCCCCCCCCACACACACACCTGCCCTTCTCCACTCTCTCTCTCTCTCTCTCTCTCTCGCCACCCCCCTCCGCGCCCCTCCTCTCTCTCTCTCTCTCTCTCTCTCTGCCCCCTCCCCCCCGTCCCCCCCCCCCCCCCCCCCCCCCATCCTTAACGTCAGTCGCCACTTCTGACTTCAGTCAGGTGATGCTCCCGATCCGCTCCCCCCCCCCCCCCCTCAACCCCCCCCCCCCCTCCATGCCCCACCTCCCCACACACCCCTCTCGCTGACGGTCGTATACATTCGCCAGTTCACCGTAGCAATGATAATTATTTCGTTGGCGGGGGGACCACGTACGTTTTGGCGAGGT
>JABMCL010003233.1:17500-22500 GCA_018857735.1 Alviniconcha marisindica
ACACACACATTACTTTGATGGTCTACTTTCATTAAAACATTCGCATTCTCTCTCAGGAGAATATTCCACCCTCCTCTCTCTGTCTGTGTGTGTGTGTGTGTCTCTCCCAGTCCACCACCCTCTCTTTGAATTCCCGCATTAATGGTTCGCTGAAATGCAAGTCCACTGTCCACTCTACCGCGCGAAACCGACCCACGTTCAGGCCCTTTCAGCACACCCCGGGGAGGATAAGATCAGTTGCGTCACGGAATGCCCGCCGTTTCGCCCCGTCGCCAGTTTTGTGACGTGTTCGATCATGCGTGCAGCCGAACAAGTGGTGTCTCGTTTTCCCCCCTCTTCCTGTTCCAATCTGCGCGGTTGATCACGTGCAGAATGTTTTCCTCTTTCTATTCGTCTCACTCAGTTCCAACGCTTCTTGGGGTCGCCTTACTAGTTCTTGGCTTTCCTGGTGTAGGAGTCGATGCTGATTACACACACACACACACACACACAAACTCCAAGCACTGGTTTACGACATCCTTACTTCAGCCACTGCCGTATTTAGTTACGCCATAGGGTCAGCTAACGAGCAGTTTTTTGGTTGGTGCTCAAACAGTAGCAAGTTTGTTACAAACGACACAAATAAAATAAGGCGTGTCATTTATAGCCGCCAACAAAGTTTACACCAGCACAAATAAAACCACAATCGTTTGAATCGTGATGGAACTCTTTTTCTTACCAGGGGTGGCTGCGTCTCATGTTTACGTGCGTGCTTTGGCGCTAGGTTGCTTCTACGGTCATATGAGTACCCGAACCTTTCGGAGGGCGCTGACCGCGTCGGTGGACAGCTGCGCGGAGATAAAGAGTGCCCCTTCAGTGGCGTAACTAAAGCTGGCAGAGTTTGAAGGAGGGTGCCGGAAAGCGATGCTCGGAGTGTCACACACACACACACACACACACACACACACACACACACACACAATCTTATAAAACGGAGACCCCCCTGCCCCCCTCCCCAAGTTGGCTTAAAAATCCCAAATTTTCGGTACAGTTGCCTTTCTCGGGGGTTTATTACTTACAACTGAGCGCGGGTAAACACGCAGTTCACACGAGTCTTGCAATACAAGGTGACTAAACACTAGTTCTTTCGATTAACGCCGCCAGACATGGCTTAAGTGCATGCACACTGTCATCGTGAAAAGGCAAGTCACACTGGGACTGGCGCATTTAGCACGCGAAGGAGAGACCAGTAAGCACGAGGCTTGACGACCGTGATACCCGACCCCTGCTTAAGTCTTATGCTGGGACCCAGAGCTTGGTGGGCTGTGTCATTATGGTGTAGGTAGGTAGGTAGTGTTGCTTCATGTCCTCAGATGTCGGTTGACATATTAGGGACAAGCTGAGACCAATGCCGAAGCATGGTTCAATATAGCTTTACGTCCACGGAAACCAGAAGGCTCGTTAGGACGGACAGCCCAGGACGGCCACCTCGACTCTCACACAGCTCCTGAACTATGATTATGGTGTGAGGTGTTTTTTCCTCCTCTACTTCCGTCCTTATTAGTCCCTGTGGGTTCACCTTTATGTGGTGAGGGGTGGAGGGTTTGGGGGGGGGGGGGGGGGAACCCCTGCTTAAGTCTTATGCTGGCACCCAGAGCTTGGTGGGCTGTGTCATTATGGTGTGAGGTGTTTTTTCCTCCTCTACTTCCGCCCTTATTAGTCCCTGTGGGTTCACCTTTATGTGGTGAGGGGTGGAGGGTTGGGGTGGGGTGGGGCATTACGTGTTGTGTAATATATATATACACACATTGGTGTAGTATGTCAGCCGCTTCGTTTCGTTAGACTTGCTTAACGCCGAGTTGTGTCCGGAGAGGTACCTGCTCAGAAATATATCTATGTATCTGTCACACACACACCACACACACACACACACACACACACACACACACACACACACACACACCTCCTCTCTTCTCTCTCCTCTCTCTCTCCTCTCTCCACCACACACACACACACACACACACACACACACACTCTCTCTCTCTCTCTCTCTCTCTACACACACACAACACACACACACACACACACACACACACACACACACACACACACACACACACACACATCACGCACACCACACACACACACACACACACACACACACACACACACACACCCCACAGACAGCCCCACCCACCCCACACACACATCCCCCCCCCCCCACATATCCTCATCACTCCCCCATCCCCTACACACATACACCCTGCAAAACACGCTACATCCTTCCACGTGTCTTTTTTTCTTCTTCCCCCTTTTGCCTCACCTTTCCCAGCCCCTTACATGGCCTCATGGTTTCCGTGGACGTTAAGCACCACGTTTACTACTACTGACTTTGCCTCACCGTGTCATTGACCTTGGTGTGTTCGCTATCCTGTTATCACTGTTTGTAACTCTGTATATATTTTTTACATTATTTTAACTGCTTTGTATAGTTCCACTTATGGGAAGGGGTGGGTGGGTAGGAGCTGTTCGTACTTTTTGGCATGAGTGTCCTTTGGTAGTTTTAGCTTGCGAGAGCTTACATGTATGCACTGCGTGTATCTGGCGCTGTGAACACGCAAGGTTTCGTGTGGAAGTTTTTTAGGCGCTGTATATATACATTTTCATTCATTCAGTCGTTCATTCTCGCCCTGATATAACCGTACCGGTTGACTGGGCGTGAAACGCCAACTTACTTACTTACATTCACTCATTCATTCATGTTCCCCCTGCAGGCATGGAGGGCGGCGTGACCACCAACGGCCTCCACACCACGGACAGCGTGTCGGCCAACGGCGTGGCCGAGGAGGACGCCGTCAAGCCCCCGCCCGCCATCTACGACCCCATGACCATGTCCGGCCTCTTCACCCGCGAGCTGGACCTTCAAGGCGAGGACACGGAGACCGCCTCCACCCCTAACACCGCCACCAGCAGCAGCGCCAGCAACCTGCCCTCCGGCGACGCCTTCGGCAGCTGCGGCATGACGGACAGCTTCATCCAGCAGGACGACCTGGGGCCTCTTGGCGACGAGCAGCAGCAGCAGCAGCAGCAGCTGGACGAGGGCGATGCTCTGGGCGGCTGCGGGATGACGGACAGCTTCATGCAGCTCACCAACGGGGGGATGATGACAGGGCCGGAGGCCACTGCCACCACCACTACCACTACTACGGCGCCCGAGCCCGACGCCGTCCTCATCGACTTCGGCCAGCCCGCGCAGAGCGCCCCCCCGACCACCGCCACCACCACCACCATCGCCAGCTCCTCGTCCCCCAGCGACGCCCTGGACAACGGCCTGGACTCGCAGGCGGCCATGTTCGGCGAAGACTTCGGCAACAGCCAGGACGGGCTCAACAGGGGCTTCGGGGACGGCAGTGAGGGCAAGGAGGTGGTGGACGAGCACCTCTACCACGACGACCACCGCCACGACGACCACCGCCACGACGACGACGGGGCCACCACCGACGGCTACCACCCTGGTCAGCCCGGCAGCACCAACCCCTTCGACATGGAGGAGCCCCACGCCCACCCCTACGCCCACCCCCCAGGGCCTGCCGGCATCGACCTGCTGATCCAGAGCGCCCCACCCCCGCCCCACCCCTTCCCCGAAGAGGAGAAGGAACCCGGGTACAACCCATTCGAAGCGCCGGGCGTGGAACCCGGGCCGCCGGCCGACCTGCCCGACAACAATCCTTTCGGCCAGCCCGACACGCTGGAGCCGACACGCTCGGACGAGCTGCTGGGCAGCGGAGGAGGAGGAGGAATAGGAGCGGGAGGGGAAGGAGTCGGCCCGCGGGAGGAGGTGGAGGGGGAGGCCCACGCGCAGGCCGACAGCGCGGCGGCCCTCAGCAGCGGCGAGGACCGGGAGAAGGAGGCGGAGGAGGCTATCACCACCAGCGCCAGCGCCCACCACGACGCCCACGCCCACGCCGCCGCCGACTCCTCGCACTTCTTTAGCGCGGCCCGGGAGGAATCCCCCATCGTGCAGGCACCTCCGGAGGCTGGAGGCGGCGGCTCGGAGGCGGCGGCGGACCTGGAGATGTCGGCGGCCCCCGGAGCCCCGAGGGGCAGCGAGGAGGCCCCAGCCCCAGCCGTGGCCGGGAGCGGTGCGGACGAGAGTTCCGACCTGGCCGGGGCGCAGGAAACCTCCGTGGAGGTGCACGCGGCCCCGGCCCCTGTCCCACTGCAGCCCAGCCCCGAGCTCTCCCCCCAGGCGTCGCAGCCGGAGCCAGAGCCAGAGCCGAAACCGGAAACCCAACCGGAACCGGAAGCGGAAGTCCAGCCCCAACCGGAAGCGGCACCGGAACCGGAACCCGCTCCAGCGACGGAGGAACCGTCCAAACCGGTCGCCGCCGTGGTCCCGCAACCCACCACCCACACCCACATCCCCCAGCCCGCGCACAAGCCGGCAGAATCCTCGACCACAACCACACCCGCGGCCTCGACGACGACGACGACCACCACCACCACCACCAAGTCGCCGACCAGCAAGTCTCCCCCCAAGTCCCCCCGGAAGGCGCCCACCTCCCCCACCAAGTCCGGAGTACCCGTCAAGACCGCTACCCCAGGATCGCGGGCTCGGCCGACGTCAGCCTCGTTCACGTCCAGCGGGTCAAGGCCAGCCTCCGCGCGTGCGCCCAAGAAGGATGAGAGCGCCGCGGCCAAAGCCACGCCCACTTCCAGACCGAAGACAGCGCCGAGCAGCAGGACAACTAAAGGTGAGCGGTGTTGTGTGTGTGTGTGTGTGTGTGTGTGTGTGTGTGTGTGTGTGTGTGTGTGTTATGTGTGTGTGTGTGTGTGTATGTGTGTGTGTGTGTGTGTGTGTGAAGAGAGAGAGAGAGAGAGAGAGAGAGAGAGAGAGAGAGAGAGAGAGAGAGAGTTTGCGTTCTCTCCATTTTGTTAGTCTCTGTTGATGTGTATACATGTGTGTCTGTCTGTCTCCGAAAAGCTTTGTTAGTGACACTCGTCTAATGACAATGTTTCAA
>JABMCL010003233.1:27500-30000 GCA_018857735.1 Alviniconcha marisindica
GCGGTACAGTTGTGGTGATCAAAGCTGAAAAGGTCGGCAGTTCTTGTCTCTCTCCCCCCCCCCCCCTCCATTCCCCCTCCAAGTGTTTTTTTGGACACTGCATTAATATACCATTGCAGGAAATTTGGGTGGCCTTACCTGGGTAAGGATACAGCCGCCGCAAGAGCAGCGCTACCCATTTTTTAGCAGCGTGTGCGGTATCATTTAAAAAATTGTCCGAACAGATGATAATTATGGCTGGCAGTGTTTGGGATTTTGTAATTTGCACACAAAATATTGGTGCTTGCGATTGAACACAGGGGGCTGTACGACCACCGTAAGAGAGTCTGCACTGAAAGTGTAACGAGCCTAACGAAGGAAGGAAGGAAGGAAGGAGTCAACCAGTACGGTTATATCAGGGCGAGAGGAAGGAACAACGCGAATGTGTTGTGCCGTGTTGAACTGTGGGGCAGCCTTTTACCTGTGGTTTTGGGGACTTGCGTATGGAGTAACTGTGAATGTGCGATTCGCCCAGAGGTAGTGACCCTGTGACAGGGCGTTATCAAAAGTAACTAACTAACTAACTCACTAACTAACTCACTAATAATAATAATAATGTACATTTATCATGTGCTCAGCTCACATGATATACTGTCAACTCCACCATTAAACTAACTAACTAATCTGTTGACGAAAGGCCGCCCTTCCTAGACAAACCACGTTGTGAGAAAACTCGTTCCCAGTAAGTAAGTAAGTAAACATGGTGCTTAACGTCCACAGAAACCATAAGGCTTATTAGGGACGGGGGGAAGGGGGGGGGGGGGGAGGGGGTATGGCGGTGGGGGGAAGAGGGAGATTATATACCTGTCGCTACACTGTCACCACCAGAATGGCTCCTGCATTGTAATGGGCAGCGATGAGAGCTATTTTATTAATGTTTCATTCATTGTGAGGGACAAAGTCACAAGACAATGTCCACAAACCACAACCTTTTTGAAGAGAAAGGAGAGCCGAAGCGGAATCGAGCCGAGGCCCTTCTGCATACCAGCCTAACGCCTCGCCGCTAGGCCAAACCGGTTCGCTGAAACCACGCTGTGTGAGAAGGCTTGTTCCTTTAAAGTTAAGGATTGATATCATGATGGCTTTCAGAGGCAGCTGGTGTCAGGTATCTTAGATGCTTTGTGTGGAAATCGAGCTGTCACCTTCCAAACGTTTTGCGTGAGGGAAACCCATTTTTAGCAGCAGGCCGACACGTTATCAGAAGATCAGCAGCTGTGATTTTATTTTTTGGCGGCACGCGCATTTGCTCGGGTGCTAGCGGGAGCCAGACATTCATTGCTCTACATTCTACATTCGTCCTGCCATCCGGCAGACGATTTCGCGTGATGAAATCTAATACAGTGAGAACAAAACACTGCATTGAATAGCATTTCTGAACAGATAAATCCATTCAAACGCCAGAGCAATGTGTGTGTGTGTGTGTGTGTGTGTGTGTGTGTGTGTGTGTGTGTGTGTGTGTGTGTGAATGAACGTATTACAGCATCGCGTAAATTACCGAAATTACAAGTTTATTTAATATGTAACTCTCTCTCTCTCTCTGTGTATATCTATCTATCTATCTATCTATCTATCTATCTATCTATCTATCTATCTATATATATATATATATATATATATATATATATATAGAGAGAGAGAGAGAGAGAGAGAGAGAGAGAGAGAGAGAGAGGGAGAGTACCTGTATTTTCAACAACTGTTCTTTGAGTTTTAAAGTAATTATACAGCATGTGTTATTGTGTACTGTGATGTGGTTAATTTTCAGCCACGTATTTAATTTCTCTGATGGGATAATAAAGTAATCGTGAATCTTGAATTGCTAATGGTCTCCTGAACCTGTTCAGTGTTCATGGACCTGTTCAGTGTTCATCTGTTCAGTGTTCATGGACCTGTTCAGTGTTCATGGACCTGTTCAGTGTTCATCTGTTCAGTGTTCATGGACCTGTTCACCGTTCATGGACCTGTTCAGTGTTCATCTGTTCAGTGTTCATGGACCTGTTCAGTGTTCATGGACCTGTTCAGTGTTCATCTGTTCAGTGTTCATGGACCTGTTCAGTGTTCATGGACCTGTTCAGTGTTCGTGGGCCGCGGCTGTAGTGCAGGGCAGATCGGTCGCGTGGCGAATAGGGAGCAGGCGGCATTGTTGTCAATGAAAGCGATCGAAACGAAGCTAGTCTGTGAGGTACATGCCGCAGACAAGGATAGGCTTGTATTGTTCGTTGTGTTTCCTTTTCTCCAGGATGTTATTTTGGGTGACAGTTCAAAGATTTAAAGGGGGTACAATACGGGCGGAGAATTTAAAATTATGATCAGTATGAACTCTGACTCAGGCATGGAAACGAGCAAACACATACAGTAGTATGCACGCGCGCGCGCGAACGCACGAAAACACTGAAACGCCTGCACGCCCGCACCCCCCCCCCCCCCCCCCCCCCCCTACACACACACACTCACTCAGACACAC